>SCLH01001120.1:87976-117555 GCA_004367855.1 Oikopleura vanhoeffeni | reverse complement strand
GATATTAATTGAAACTTTGGGAGCGTGCTTTCCGTACCCAAATTGGCCAATCGAATTTTTTTGTCCTCCCTATACTTTGTTAAGGTGGGTACGGAAAGCACGCCCGTGCTTTCCGTAACCAAATTGGTCTCATAAACTCATAGAATCCGGGCTAAGGGTGTTAGCTTTGCAGATGAGTCTCCTGGTACTGACTCTACTTATGCGGCATAAGTTATGCCTATTACTGTGCTTCAGTGCAGTCGGTGAAATTCCTAAACCACCCTAATGACGCATAACCATGACGATGCGTTTTTCACAACATATTGTTTATTCAGACCAATTTGGGTACGGAAAGCACGGGCGTGCTTAGCGTACCCAAATGGGTACACTAGACACCGACTCGAAACTTTTTATATATTATATTATTAAGTTATTAAATTTTTGTTTGACTTTTACAAAATTTATTTAAAACGCCGATGTCACTTAAATTTCAAGAAGTCCGTCTTTTGGAAAGTCTTCTACAGCTACTCAGTCTTCTGTAGCTACTCATAAACCAAGTTTCCCTGCTAAAGGTAAAACTTATTTAATGTTTTGCAAGTTGGTAGGCTGTTATGAGCTTGCATTCATGGGTTAAAATTTCATTTGAATTAAATTGAAAAACGTTTTAAATTAAATTATTTTCTTGAAAACTTTATGAAATATTGTATTCGGGTTTTGAGGCAGAAATATGATACTTTGCTACAATTCCGTTGATGTGAAATGGCTTTAAAATAAGATGGCCGTCGTATTAAGTTTCTGGCCAATCAAGTAGGTAAAAACTCATCAAATCATGGGCGTCGGACAAAATGATCATCAGTAATCATTAATCTTCCAATTTACCAACCTAAGATATTTAAGGGTATGGTGGTTCCTAATTTGACATAATTCTCGATAAAATATTAGTCCGAACAGGGCCTTGAAGATATAATTTCAGATTACCGATTTTAAGAACTAGCCTTCAACTTCCGCGAAACAAAAATTGCCAAAACTTCTTTGTTATGACCACACTTCTCCATCACATAGCGGCACAAGAGCAAGCATTAAGACCAAAACGGGAAAAAAAAATCTATCTCCTCCAGGCTTTATTTTCAATAAACTCAAATTTAACATAACCTGGTATATTAGTATTACAAAACTTTTGTTGGTAAGCTTTTGTCATAAGTGCATATTTATTCTCGAATACGTAAAAACCTGGCAAAATACCGGTTTTTGGACTTTTTTATTCGGAAATCTATCTCCTCCTAGGTAAATTCAAAAATTTACTCAAATTTTTGCAAAAGCAGCTCTAAACAAACAAAAACTTTCTTGAGGTCGTTTTTTGTCAAAAATTCGACCCAAACAAAAAAAAAATATGATTTTTCAAGGTCACGTGAAAAATTTCCGAAAAAAAATGTGCTTCGATTTTTTCGAAATGTAGCTCAAAAAAAAGCTGGTGGAAACACTGAAGAGAAAGTTGGCTTACGTCAACCCGAAATTTTTCGAAGTTTTTAGTGGTCAAATTGACACAAACGTTTATTTTGAACAAATTTTGAGAAAAATACTTGGAAAAAATCGAAAAAACGCAAAAATTTCGAAATTTTTTTGATTTCTTATTTTTGGGTCTGTTTTGTGCTTTCAAACACAAACGATTGAATTGGTGGATTTTCTATTTGACGATAATAACTGCAGAAAAATGTAGGAACCACCATTACCTTAAGACATATTTCAGAAAATATGAAAGTTGACCAAATTAATCTTTATTTATTTTGTGCGTTAATTCCAACAATTACCAAAAAATTGCTCATTTTAAGCCCTTTAGGGGTTTAGCGTCAAAATAATGGACTCTCTTTTGACTCGTTATTCAATTCAATTTTAGAAAAAATATTTAATTTGATAATAAAACTCTTCGCGAGCTCTGATTGGCGGAACGTGTATCTATTTTTCCCTTTTTTACTGAAGAAAACTCATTATTCAAAAAATAACACCTATCAAAACACATCCACTCGATCGTATTAAAATTTTTTTTTAACAACGTTTCGATTTTATCAGGTAATGAGCATAAATTTAAAGAAAGTTTGGATCGAAAAGTTGACACAAATTTACAGTAATTAAATTACTGTAATTTAGCAAATGTAATTCGGAAAAAGTAATTAACAGTAAAAGTAATTTACAGTTTTTCGGCCACAGTTATTCGACTCCCAGACAATTATCTAAATTCGAATTCGACTCATTACCTTGAGATGAATAATAAAATCGAAACGTTGTAAAAAAATATATACAAATATGTAGAAAAGTATAATATCCTCATTTTGAAGATCATATATTTTTTGTCACAAATTGTGGATTATGCACAATTTTTTCACGAAAATTAAAGCCATGCAAAGGTGGTTGCAAACTGCACAATAAAATTAAATGATATACCCAAATTATTCAATATAATGTTTATTACGAAAATACTACTACTAATGTAAAAAATAATTTTTGTAAAAAGTTAAACTTCCGAATTTGTCATACAAAAAATTTTGTACTATCACGATTTTTGGAAGAAATTCAAAATTTGTCCAAAGTTCATTTCATTTAAAGCTTTCTCCAACAGTTTCGATTTGCTTGATCCAGATCGACCTAAAACATCTGTAATACATCTGTAACTTTGAAACGTTCACATTCTTGAACTATACAGTACGTCTTTCTCAGATTCAACCAATCAAAACGGCGGAAATCAAGTGTAACCAGTTTGGAAAAAAGAAGGGAAAAATCTTACACCCTGTACAGTATGTAAAAAAATTGTTCGAGACCAACAAGGGAAATTTCTCTCGATCAAAACCTATAATTGACAGGATAATTACTTTCAATCCAGAGGAAATTGGAGCTTTTGGTCTCGAAAATTTTTTTTACATACGGTATATATAGTATATACAGTTTATCCCTTTATTACACTTTGGTTAGAATGCGTAGCCACGTCGATTTTTCAAGCAAATTATTTTATCGATTCTTCTATCTGGCTACGCATTCTAACCAAAGTGTAATAAAGGGATATATCAAAAATTATCCCTATTGCGCCTTTCTCAGCACGCGTCATAACTTTGAGCCAGTGTCCAATCACAATACTCGATTGCCGACTTTATTCAAGAATCTCGCGATTTAATTGGTCACTTTCTCAAAGTTATGACGTGTGCTGAGAAAGGCGCAATAGGGATAATTTTCGATATAGTCAATACTGAACAACTTTGTTTTAAATTTAGAAGCCGTATTACAAAAATTAGAATGTGGCTCTCACCACTGATGAGTAGGGCTATACTCGGGAGTAAAATCATCCTTGAAACTTACAGGTTTATCGATGCATGAAACTTGATACCCGGGCGGAATTTTTGGAGAAAATTTTTGAACTGAGAAAAAAAAATGTTAATGGCATTTTAGAATTTAAATTATCGATTTGAGTGTCTGCTCCACCCAGCTCCAGTGGCTTATCATCTCCAACTAAAAGCTTAGAAAATTCTGATGAACTGAGATAGAAATTTTGGTGCAAACCTCTCACTAATGTTTTTTATGCTCGTTTTTAACCTCAGATGCCGAAGAACTTATTGCTGACGTTCTTAGTTTAGCAGATAGAGCTCAAGGAGATAACCCTACTGGTAATCATCAGATAATTAAAGTCTCAGAAAAATTATAACTCAACCCTTTAGGATTAATTAGATTTATAAAAAAAACTGCCAAGGCATGAGACTCATGATGAGAGCCTATAACCGGTAAACTTTGGACATTGTTTACGGAAAGCTCAAGACAGTTGAAATTTCATTTTTTAGCATTAAGAAGTTGAAAAGTTATATTTTGGCATCAAAAATTTCAAATTCTGGAATAATAATTTTCACATGCGCATAACGCTCTCGTGAAAACTGACTTATCTCACATTTGTATTTTATGTCTACTTCCAAAAAAAATTCGAAAGTAAAACATAGCCTATGTTACATAGGCTATGTTACATAGGAGAAAATCCCGCGAAATTTGCACGACCTCAAACAACTTTGGTAAGATAAATTTTCGAGTCTTAAGATTAGGCAATCTAAAAAGCTATTTCGAATATTTTTGTAAAATTATTCGTTTTCGGGAAGAAATAAAGGATCGACGATCACTCTGAGCTGTGTGAGATATCTGGCCAAAGTTCGGCTTGAACTAGGAGATAACAGACACGTCAACTTTTTCAAAATGCGGTTCAAATAAAGAATGGATTTACAAGGGCTTTTTGCTGTCACTATCTTTCGAGGTGCATAAAATCTGGTTATAAAAATAATCGTTTGTGTTACCTTTTAGTTTTTCTTGGTCGATAAACAGGTCGAAAATGACAGCTGAAATATTTTGATAATCTTGTTTATTTCTCGAATTATTCTGATCTTGATTTTCATAAAATTCGCGCAAATTCGGTGGTATGATATCCGTTGAACCTTCCTGTAATACAATTTCCCTCAAAACTTCGATCGTTGCGGTAGTTCTAGATTTCAAAAGTTTAATTTCGTTTAATTTGGTTATTTATATCCTTTTTCAACCCGTTTGAATCAAAAACGATTTCGTATTGTACAATACAAAGTTGTACAATACGTATTGTACAATACGAAATCGTTTATGATTTAAACGTGTTGAAACAGGATATATCTATTATGGGTCCTCCCGTGAACATACATGTATTAACTAGTTTTTTAGCCAACATTTTTATATAATTCGGCTTTTGAAAACGACTAATCCGATTAAGTTTCTAGATAGCTCAAACTGAGCACAACTATTCAGAGATTATTGAATTAGAAAAATGGTCCGAATCAGACCATTGTTTCAAAAAATTTTAAACAAAAACTGATAATTAAACAATTTTAGTAATCTCCGAAAAACATTAAAAATGATCCGGTTCGGACCAATTGTTTTTTATCTTATTATTCACTAAATATTTCTGCTCAGTTTCAGCTATCTAAGAACTTAATCGGATGAGTCGTTTTCAAAGGCAGAATTATATAAAAATTTTGGCTGAAAAACTAGCTTATATGTTCCAGGAGAACCTGTAATCGATATGTCATCAAACTTTTATCGCCGAAAGTGCCGATACCGCTAAGAAAACCTACGCAATATTTCGATTTTCATCGAAAATACTTCCATTGCCTATGCAATTTAAGGTTTTTATTACAAATCACTCTAAGTGCGTCATGAATTTTGTAAGATCGAATTTTGCAAATTCTACTCTTTTGAAATTATGTATGATTGTCCAAAAACCGTACAATTAAATTATCTATCAGAAACTTAGTGGCTCCCTTTAAAATTGAAAACTGATAAAATTATGACTTCATTCCGAACGCCAACGTGATGTTATTTTTTGAAGTAAAACTTTATTTATGTCCGCATATCGCCGAAAGTGCATATATCGCCGAAAATTTTTGTCAGAAAACTTTTGGCGATATGGTGACCATATAAATTATGGTCCCCGTAATTATATTTACATAGCAAGGTAGCGGACCAAAGGAATGCTGGCGTGTTGGGTCGACCAGGGTATTTATGCGCATTTTCTCAAGAAAATAAGTAACTTGCGGCTTTCACGAGTTTTGTTCAAACATATTTTTATTTCACCTCAATAATTCTTGAATAATTTCTAAACCTAGTTTGGAAATTAGTTTTTGACGTATTACATTGCGATGTATGACATTGCGATTTGGCCATACTAGGTCACAAATAGTTTGAGACAGTTTATTGACTGACGGTCACTGGAAAAATTTGGTAATCTGAAATACCACCGGAGTTAACATTTTCCCGTAAATCATCATAGAGGCTTAACCCCATGGCGATTTTTGGTCAATTTTTTGCCCAGACATCCTTTTAGCGATATATCGTTCATATGAATTAGGAGCCCTCAGTTGACAGATTGTAAATATTTGAATGATACAAATAATGCGGTATTAGCATCCAATCAAAAACCCTGGATTGCAGAATATAAAATCATATAGTCTATATGATATAGACTATATCGATTACGATGCCCTAGTTCATATAAAATTTCTTTTTTTTATTCTGAAGTAGAATCATTTTGGGACAAAAATCGCGTGATGATTACGTAACTGTTGATAATATTGAATTCAACCAAAATACAATTTCTAAATTAGCACCTACGCACACAATCGGGCCAATGAAATACAAATGAAGCAGGGTGGGCTACGATCTACATTTAGTATTATCAAAAATTACGTAACATGAACTCGGGCTTCGTTATCCTAAACAAGTATTTAATTATAAAGATTACAGACAGACTTGTCTTTCTTTTGCGTGGTTTTAGGAGCTATTTGGTGTAGTACAATACGCATAAAGTAAATCGAATAACACGCCTACGTTTTGTCACCAATTTGTCTCTTTTTGCTTTATACGCCTACTCGTTTTTGTTAACAGCACAAGATCAACTTGAAGGGGGCTGTACTTGGTCTATTGTATGAATAATTGTCTACTGGATTAACCAGGGCATCTGAGCCAAAATTTCGTAAAAATGAAGCGCTAAAAACGTTATCCAAAGTTTCGGAAGGCCATTTATCAATAATTAAAAAAAAATGGCCGAAAAATAATGAAGAACCTTGTTTTGCTTTTCGGTCAAAAATTTCCGAAAAACAGGTAATTTATAGATATTTTCCAATCCCAAGAAGGAAAATTTTTATCAATAAGAAATCATCATTATTATTAAGCTTAATTTTGACCGAAATTATTAAATATTCGGATGCAATTATTGATCCCAATAACTGTAAAAAATACTCCGCGAAATAATTACAAAGGGCTTGGTCCTTTAAATTAATAATTCTTTCATTAAAATACTACAGGAAATACTTACTGTCTAAATTGTCAAGACAATGTTTTGTATTTGGTAATTTTTGGTGAGATAACTGGTAATGAAGGACCGGTTGTCACTAACTGGCATGTACTTGATTCATATTTAAAAACTTAAGGGGGTGGTCATGTCTGATTTGCAATTTTGCAGAGCTATTTCAGAAAAATTTGAATCTTGAGCAATAATTCCAAAAATGCCAATTTGTAGATCTATCATTAATCTTGCGAAAAAGTACATCACAAATTATTTTTGACCATTACACCAATAGGTACAGTATCGTAACAAAGTGATATTTTCCAAACTGCAAAATCTATATCCTTCGAAAAAATTTTTTTGATGATTCGGTTCTTAGTACACTTAATTATCACCCCTTATCAATTTGAAGCATTTTAATGCCTCTAATGCCTTTATTAAATTAGACATGACCAACCCCTTAAAACCAACTTTCCAAAAGTAATTTTATCGAAATTACCCTTATAACTTCTAAGTTCAGAAATTTTCTAGACAAAAAAATTTGGGATTATGGATTTTCTATATTTTGGCCACAGTGTTTGCTCTTAGGCGCCAAAGTTTGTTAGCGATAAAAGCGTTTTTCGTTCAAATTGAAGATCGGACATTTGAAAGGCAAAGTTGACCAAATTTATGTTTTCAGACCTCATCAAATTAACTCGATATTCGTCTCAAAATTGGGAAACTAAATTATAAAGTCATTCATTTAGTTAAATTAAATATACATTGAAAACTTGGCCGAAATAATTGATTCTGATTAGTTGAAATTTAAACCAATCTAAATCGGGCTAAAGGTTTAATATTTCGAAATACCAAAAATAAATCGAGATTTTTACCAAATTTTCAGTATTTTACAGTTTTTGATTTTCTCAAAAATTGTTCACAGCGAATTTTTTACCTCACTCTACTTCATTTTTCAAATAAAAGCTGGCTAAAATGATAAAATTTTCGGAAATATTTGTCTAAAATTTGGTATCATACATTATTTTGTAATTTCCCAAAATTTGAGCATTATTTTGCGGCCCCTTATCTCAAAATCAGAAAAACTTATTACATTAGAGTGTGTTTAGTACGACGTAAATTATTTGCCTCTGCGACCTTCTGAGCTAGAGCCAGAAAATGCCAAACTAAGCTTCCTACTAAAGGACCTGGCAAAATTTTATTCAATTTATGCGTTTTTTGGAAAAGACATGAACATCGATCTGGTACTCGAAGTTTTGCTCGTAATCAAAGTCCGACGAGTTCACAAATAACAAGGGAAACTATTTCTCCAGCGTCTCATTAAGGGGGTGGCATAAACCCGGCATCCCGGAGTCAATATAACTTACGAAAATGAATCATATATGGTTTTCACTCTTCTATATAGTTACTAACCGATTAATATGTTTCAGCTTCATTAAATTATTTTTATCCCATTTTAGGAAAGATTTGAGTTCGGGTTGTCATCTTCGAAATCGTAAAAATTTGAAAAAAAATCGAAGCATTAGACGATTTGAAATAAGAAAATTTTCAAAATCAAAAATGGTTATCGATTTTTACCATCTTGTAGAGAATTTTTTCTGGTTTTTTAAGACTTAGGATTTTTTTATGAAAAATTTTCAAAAAAATCGATTTTAAGGTCAATTTGGCGTGATTTTACAGGTAAAATTTCCAGTTCTAGCGAAGCCTATGAAGTGCTAGAAGGCTGATATTTTTGGCCAGTGAAAATTAAGCGTTTCAGTCGGCACCAGTTTTTTTAATTGAGGTCGGCGACCAATATTTGACCTCTAATGACCGGTCAAAGTCAAGGTCAATCTCAAGTTCATCGAGTAAGACTTGTAGTACCCCCAAAAGAATCGAAGGGTCGAACTTTCTAATGAACGTATTAGGAACTATGGGTCAATAATGACTGAGAGGTCGCTAGAGAAGCAAAAACTAGTCAATAGCTTTTTTGCCAGTTTTTGCCTTCGACTATGCTTGCGAGGAGTTTGCTGTATGGAGATGACCTTGGATGCTATTGACCAGTCATTTAGAGGTCAAATATTGGTCGCGACCGCTCAATTAAAAAAACTGGTAGCCGAAAAACGCCTAATTTCACTGGCCAAAAATCAGCCTTCTAGCACTTTATTACGCTTCGCTAGAACTGGATCAACATTTACCTGTAAAATCACGAAAAAATTGACCTTAAAATCGATTTTTTTTGAAAATTTTTTCATAAAAAAAAAAATCCTAAGTCTTAAAATGACCAAAAAAAAATCTCTACAAGATAGGTTAAAAACATCGATACCCATTTTTGAGTTTTGAAATTTCTTATTTCAAATCGTCTTACAAAAATTTTCGCATTTTTGTCCAAATAAGTTGTTTTAATAACTGAAATCTGTGGTAAAAACCAAAAAATAGCATTTACCTTTTTCATGGATTCTTACATATTTTCTGACCCGCTGTTTGAAAATCATAAAATTTTTATATTATATTTTTATTGACTTTTTTAAGAAAAATTATTGAAATTTCCCCCAAATTCAAGTCCAAAATTTTTACTTCGGTTTTTTTAACTCTCCATAATAAATCATGCAGATCACATATTAAATTTTTTGGTCTATTGAATCGCCGTACGTCAACTAATCGGTAGTCGCCCGTTTATCATTTTGAAACTGTGATGAAATTTTAACACTTGACTTGCACTCGATAAATGCCATTCGGCACTAATCTTTAAACATTTTATGGTTGTGAAAAATTGCAATAAAATTTGGGTGTACTGGCGTCAATTCTTTTGAAGTCAGGACATTTTTAGTATCAAAACGCATTAAGGTCAGTTTATCTCAAAAAAAAGCTGTTGTTTCTCTACTTTTTGCCAATTTTTACCCTTTTTCATGGAAAAAAACTTGATATTGAAGAATATTTTCGACTGATGCGCAAATAATAAGATTACTAATTCAGCGGAGTACACCCGGAAAATGAATGAAATTATTAATATTGTCTTTAAAAAAATTCTATAGTCGGGTTAAGGGAGTGGGTGTCGCAAATTTGAGCCTCTTCGAGGCCATTTCCCGCCAAGACTAGCAAAGGATAATTCCAAAACATTTGTAACTAACAAGAACCAACCTTCGCGGTAATTTTAACGTAACAGTAATCTGATACAATCCTACCTACGCCGACACCTACGCTTTAAAACTTCTTTAAAAGACACGCAGTCGTACCTACTCCTTCAATTGCACATTTTTTTTTGTGTCAGCTCCGGAGAAGCCTACAATAAGCAAAAGCGCTTTGTTTAACATTTTCGCAGCGGACAAAAACGCGAAAAAACAAACATTAATATTTGAAATGATCAGTTTGGAGGCTCAGGCAAAGCGATATCTCTCCACCCGTTTGAGAGAGCAGTTTCGACTCTACTGCATCTAAAGCACAAGACTGTTTTGACAATGAACTAAGAGTTTTTTAATGAATTTTGATTCGCGTCTCTTGGGCCATGTAACTTTTCATTTGAGTCTAATTTTGGCAATACAGAAAAAAAGCTTCAAAATAATTTTTTCCTAAATACAAACACTTTAAAGATTTGGTGCAATTTAACTCGGAGCGTCAAAAAACAAACTAAGCACTTCAATTCAAATCATAAATAATCATAATTTGATTTCGTTTTTGCTTTTTGGCCGCCGGAAAGCAAAATTTCAAAAGAAAAACAATTTGCATTATTGTTAGGCTTCTCCGCGAGCTTCACACAAAAAAATAAAAATGATGAAAATTGAAGAGTAGGCAGTTCGTTCGTGTCTTTTTAAGGTAACTTTCAAAGCTTAGGTGTCGCGTTGGTGGGATTGTAATCAGATTACTTTAAATTCAAAATTGACCCGAAGGTTGGTTCTGTTGAGTAACAATGTTTTGGATATCACCTTTGCTGTTGGTGGAAATGACCTTTGAAAGAGCTCAAATCAGCGACACCCACTTCCGAACGGTACCCGGCTCTACTACATTTCTGCAGTATTATGTCATAAAAATGCACCAAATCAATTTATATGTTTGAACGCATAAACAACCATATGACAACAAAAAAATTTCGAATAATTTGCGTTTTTCGATTTTTCTAGTTTTTTCTCAAATTTTGTAAAAAATAACCGTTTGTGTCAATTGACCGCTACAAACTCAAAATATCGGGTTGAAGTAAGCCAATTTTCTTCTCAGTGTTCCCGCTTTTTGAGCTACTCTCGAAAAATCGAAGTTCATTTTTTTCGGAAATTTTCCACGGACCTGAAAATCTATTTTGATTTGGCAAAATTGAAAAACGGCTCCTCAGAAGTTATATATGCTTCGAGCTAACCGTTGCAAAAATTGAGTGAATTAACCTAGGGGAGATAGATTTCCGTGAACAAAGTCCAAAAAACGGTGTTATCGCATATCTAGAAAAAAATAGTACATATCGACAAAAGCGCTCCTTCAAAAGTTTTAAAGTACTAATTATACAGGTGTTATAATTTAGGTTAATTCAAAATAAACCTCAGAGAATAGTTTTCGTTTGGCTTAGGTCTCACATGTCTCGCTTTATTCTGGGAGTGTATGCATGCAAAAGTTTGACCCATGGTTGCAAGAGGAGCTAATCTACAAACTGGCTAATCTGAATAATATATTGAAGTGTTCGGGGCTATATTATCGAAATTGTCAAATAGGGACCGGATACCCTAAGTTGGAAATTGATGCACAGTGAAAGTGTTTTTTTGTATTTTAACATATAGTAGTTATGTTTAGAAAATAAAAATGTGAACGTTGTTAAGAATGAACACTTGTTGAAGATAAAAATTAAAAAAATAAAGTATACAATTTTTGTTCCAATATTGCTATACAAAATTACCGAAGCTGCTGACTTATGCCACCCCCTTAAAGGACCTGGCAATTCTTGTTGAGCAATGCTGCGTCCTGTTAAAAAGGTGGGAAAATCTGAAATAGCTGCTTCCTGCACACTTATCTTCGATATACTTCGGAAACCAATGTTTTATCATTGAAAAAATTTTCATTTTAAAATATTCCATGAAAGTATTTCATGTACAGGTTTTCTCAATGTGACCATTTTATTTCAAAAAGGGTGCTTAAACTCGGCAGACTGGAGTCAATATAACATACGAAAACAAAACTCAGTTTATTTTTTATGCCTTATATCGTTAGCTAGACCGTTATAAATATGTAACATATTATATGTTCTAGCTTATTAAAATAATTTTAATTTATTTTAGGAAAGATTTGAGTTCGAGTTTTAATTTTTGAATTCGTAAAAATTTCGAAAAAATTCAAAACATTTGGAAAATTTTCAGCATTTTCGTCCAAAATTTGGACTAATGATCCATAAATTTGAATTCAGCATTAAATCGCACGAAATATTTACCTCAAAGCCTCTTTTTGATTCCTGAATTGATCTATTGCTTTTTCTACCATCTGATATGTGCCAAGACTATCCACTTGAGGCACAATATCGATTTTTAAATTTGCGTCTAGCGCCTTAGCCAACACGATCCCACGAATAATTGATAAAGCAGAAACATTATTGGTCATTAACATTGCTGACTTGTCACCCCAAATCACTTTTATCCAACTTGATGTCAGCTCATTTCGAAACATCACCCAATCACTTGTTTCAGTGGGAAGATCAGATAGGCACAACTTTGCAAGGATTTTTTAGGAGGTTCTGGGGTCTCTTAATCATATTTTTGGCATTTCGCAAAATTTTTCATATAATTCGGCGTTTGAAAACGACTCATCCGAATTAGTTCTTATATGGATTACCGACTCTCAGAGTACAATCAAAACCCTGGATTGCGGAATAGGCCGATTTCATTGGTCAGATTAAACCAATCAAATGCTCATTATCAAATGTAGTCTGAGGGTCGGTAATCCATATCGATATAGCTCAAACTGAGAACAAATATCTAGTGAATAAAAAAATGATCCGATTCGGACCATTTTTAGATTTTTTCTGAGATTACTGAAATTGTTTAATTATCAGTCTTTGTTAAAAATTAGAAACAATAGTCTGATTTTTAATTTATCTAAATATTTGTGTTCAGTTTGAGCTATCTAAGAACTGAATCGGATGAGTCGTTTTCAAAAGCCGAGTTATATAAAAATGTTAGCTAAAAAAGTGGCAAAAAATGCTCCGGAGGCCCCGTAATCGATATACTTCGTAAAATTTAACCCTATATAAATATTTGTATATAAGTATTTCATTATTTTCTTGAGTTTAACTTTATAAAACTTACAATTGCATATTAATGTTCCTTAGGAGTTAAATCGAAAAAAGTAACAAATTCCTCGATTTATGACTCATTTTAAACTTACGCATTTCGAAAATTTTAATTTGCGATTTTGAAAGGTCAATATAATTTTGTTTTTAATTTTTTTCGTACCAAAATGCTTAGAAACTTGCAAGGAATTTGTTTTGGCAACGGTTTAACCTCATTGTTACTCAAACAGGTCCTCCAATCAGCGACCAGAGAATTAAAAAAATTGGCTCGGGCAAAATTTTTTTTTCGAAAGTTAAAAACCGTTCTCTTTTTTTCATATCAATTCATCATAGGAATTTTAATGTTTCCTGTTCGCCCTAAAAAAAGCACCGTGTACCGTATACGATATCCGTGAAATTGTTAATTGCCATAACCAACCGGTTAACCTAACTTTACCAAACAACCGTTTTCTGCTCATAAATAAATTGACGTGTTCACATGTTTGAGCTTGACATAGTTCACGAAGTTCTATAAAATAATCTTGGCCAAGTCGCTATCGACCCATTATTGTTCGAAATTTTTATTTTAATGCTAAAATTACTTCTACATACTGTTTTTGTTTTCAGAAATAAATATGGCGGACTCGAATTAAAAAAAAAAATATTTGAATTTTGGCTTCCCCAAGGTTGTAGACAGTTAAATTTGTATTTTCGAAAATTGTTCAGCTTAAAGTTGAAAATCACTTTATCTGATTTGAAATTTCTTAGTTAATTTTTTAGAAAAATTTCCAATCTCAATATTTTTCAATTTTGGTAAAAACTGCTTATTTCGTTTTTTGGTCGAATACGATAAAATTGGTGTCAAAAAATCCCTGACTTTAACCAGCTTCCAATGATTGCTCCACTAAAATCACCTTCAAATGTCAAGGTTGACGAAGGTCCATCAAAATTTTCACTCTTTTGCGCAACACAGCGGTGCATACTTAGAGCTGATATTTGAAAGTCATGTCGGATTGCTATTTTGTTAACTCTCAGCGATGGGAAAACAAACACACTTATTTCTCCATAATTCCCTTATAATTGGTTTAAATTAATAATAGGCCTCACTTCTCAAATGATACTATCGGCCTAAGGCCGTTAATGTATTATTTTAAACAGTCCCTTCGATTGGTCTAATTGTCAACTCGAGTCGCACTGTATCAGCCTGACACCGATACGTTATCATCATGGGATATTTTGCAGAAGGATTATCATGAACAGATCTTAGATAAGGTGTCAAATTAAAAAAATAAGGTTTTTTTCAAATATCTTATTTTTTACAAATTCTAGGTGAGAAAAATTAAAGAATATCCTCATATAGTTGGCAATGAATTAGGAAATAAGTCGAGGGCCATTATTGCCAATTATTCTTTCGAGCAATTGTTGGATTTTCTATACTATGAGAACTTTTTTAGATCAATGTTCTCGGATCACTCTTTTTTGCGCATTGCGCAATGTGTTCGTCATAGGCGTAAACTTAGTTCTAGGACAAAACTGTTTTCTAAAAACTCACCAAAAGGTGACAGGAGTCGTTCAAAGTATATAAAATCATAAAAAGCACATTCATAGCACGTACTCGTTATTATGGTTATTTAAATCGGAGAACATCAATTTCAAAAGAGTCTTATCGTTTTCAAAATATATCATTGTTGAATATCAACAATAGTCGTAGAACTAAAAAATTAAAGGGAAATTTATTAGGTACAGTTTTGATATTCCGTTGGCCAAATAATACTTCCCGAAGATAATTTTGTTCGCAGTTTTTCAAAACATAACGATGACTGCTTTGATAAGAGTAATTAGAACTTTTTTTTCAAAAATTATAATATATTTACTCATAGCAAATTGCTATGTAAGTCTTTAACAGTTAAGGGGGTAATCTCCACAAAAAAAGTTCCGGTCATCAGAATTTTTTAAATAAACTTATTCGATTCCTTGCACAATTCCGGGCACAGTTCTACATTTTTCATTTAACTCATCAAAAAATTAATACATGTAAAATAATCATGCTGAAAATCATATTTTAAGGTTATCTACTGTATTTTTATTTTTCAGATTTTTTTTAGCGTATTGATAATCCGCGTCATTGAACGCAAAAAATAAAGTTGATCAGATATTTAATTTGGGAGAAACGGTGCCTCCATTTTTTGTCTTCGCCGTACTCTAGTGATTCACTAGTAGTGAAAGAATCCACCATAGAAAATCAACTAGACTGTCACGAATCGTTCTTTTTTTGGATTGATTTAGTCCCGAATTAGATTTTCAGCCTGACTTTTTTTGCGGACCCCCTTAAAAGTAAAATAAAATTTGAATTGGTCTGTTTACAGACTGCAACCACTCACAATATAATAATACACTTAATTACATTGTATGTAATTAAGTCATTCTAACGGTAAATACAACGTCTTTCGAAAACCGGAATAAACGTTTAACGAGAACGATGAATTTTAACATGGTCGAATCAAGCTGGAAATTTTGACAAATTGGGTTGAAAATAAAAATTCTAAATATTGCCCGTTTCTACCAAAAATAAACATTTTTTTGAAAGTATGCAGCATTATGATATTTTTATACTTGGAAAATCGACTCTCATTAGTTTGAAATTTTTTTATGGGTTTTCTACATTTTTCTAGAAGTACCTCAGTAGAAAAATACTCATTTTTCAGATGAACGTTATTCAATCAACGAATACCAGCAAAAAGTGATAATTGATGAATCTTCAACTTTGCCGTCCTTACAAAATGATTTGAAAACTTCGAATTTCACGCAAAAATATCAGGTTTCAAAATTACGGGTCATTTATCTTTCCGGTAATTTTATACTATGATTTTGTCTATATGGACAGCTGAGATTTTGCCATATTGTTCTTAGGTTTTGGTGCCATATTGTCCTTATTTTTTATAATTGTTCTAAAAATTTCAAATGTAACGGTGAAGAGCTGAAAACATAAGGTAGGTTTTTTTATAGATTTCACTTTTTACCACTTTTTCATTATCAAAAATCGTAATACAGCTTAATTTTTGGAATTTTATTTTTCAGCCATTAGTCTTAGAATTTATTCCAGTTTCGTATGATACCCATATTGGGGTCGCTTTTTTTTTAGGTAGGCCCACTTGTGATTTCGACTGGTAGAACTAGACAAGATATCGACAAATGGTTTTTGGCATGTAAAAAATTGGAAAAAAATATACGGTAGAAAAATTTCTTGACTCTAGGTGGATCACGTGACCGGAAATCAGTCATCGAAATTGCTCAAAAATTACCGAAAAAAACGTTTTTTGCGAATTACCGGTGAACCGGTAATCAGTGGAAAAAAGAAAAAAATTTCACCACTACAATTTCGGTTACGATTTAGTTGCGAAAAACAGTTTGTCGCTATCTAGTCTGGTTCTCTCAGAACAGATACCCCTTAAGTGGGCCTACCTAGAATAAAAGCGACCTGGGTCATTTTCGGTCATTTGAAAATCTCGAATTTTGAAAATTTTTAGAAAACATTTTCGAAAATTTGGAAAAAAAGTTGAATGCAAAAAACTGTTTTGTGGTAACTCATACGGTTCGTCTGTGGTGAAAAGTGAAATCTGTCGCACCTATAAAAAAATACCTAACCAAAGTTTTTTGGGTACAAATAGTGAAGACCTTTTTTTTGCTCTTCACCCATATTGAGGGACGGACCAAATCAAAAAGCGTAGTTTTGACCATATTTCTGCCATATTTTAACGACATTAAAACGCCTGCGATCGCATGACCGAGTTCAAATGTTGCGAAATTTGCCGTAAATGACCCTTGTCTCAATAATGTCGAAATGATTGAATTGAATTGCCAACAAAAAAATAATGGAAAATATAAATGTAGTTTAATGTATATTTGTTTAAACAATGACTCTTATTGCGACTTTTAGGAATTCGACCATTCTAGTCAGCCCGTCAAAATTGCTATATCCCTTTATCACGTTTTGGTTAGAATGCTTAGCTACTACTCCTTTTAACGTGTGATTTTAACGTTGTGGCTACGCATTCTAACCAAAAAGTGATAAAGGGATATTCACTATTTCTCAGAAAAATCGCCGTAAATAACTTTATGAAATTTGATAAACGAGTCATATTTTAGAAATATGACACCTTTGGCTAACAGCTTGATTGGCATTTGAAATTGCATTTTTGTCTTCAATCAGCTCGAATAAAACCGTCGAACAAATTTGGATGAGTTCTATTGGAACTTGACTTTCTACAATTAACTGTTTCACAGATAAAGCTGGAATTGACTCAAAAGAAACATTTAACGAAACATTTGGGGGAATAATGTACCCATCGTCTGTTAATTTGTCAGAAATAGTATCTTTTTAGGCTTAAAATAGAAATGATTAATTTCTGATGAAAATTGCGTCCAGTAAAAACGTGCTACATGACTTTTTCATCATATTATATTTTTAAATATATAAAAAAGGCAATATTAACTTTACTAGTTTCGTTATATTATTATATATCATATTTATAATCAACCCTTAGCCTTGTTTAGCCCTCAGTCATTAATTTTGAATAAAAAAGTTTTTGGGGGTGATGCTAAAATGAGCATTTTAAACCCTCAAAGTGGGCTTGTCCGGGAACAGCCATGGTTGAGTAGCTAATCAAAGCCAAGAGTTGATGACCAATAATATTGTATTTTCGGTTGTATTTTTTTTAACTTTTTCCTTATAGATAAACTTCAGGCATCAAGTCATTTTATTTTTTATTATACAATCAACTTTTTGCGGGGAATTGCGGGAAAACTTGCGCATCTGTAATTCGCTGCCGCTTTTCACATTATTACCCCACCTCACTTCGATGACGAACCTTTGAATCAAAAAAACTGAAGCCCACGAAGTGTATTGTAATATGTGTCCAATTTCTCTGATTCTATAAAATTAATTTTAGAAAGATCTGATGAAAACTTGGAGGAGATAGATTAAATAATTGAACTCATAATTACACCCATAAAGTTGAAAACAGGGCCCAGGAACCTCTGAAATCTGTACACATTCATGACAAAACGTTTAGAAACGTCAGTTATAAATTGTAACTCAACAAAATTAAGTTTATATAATAAACTCTGGAAACCTAATTGCCGTAAAAGCGTTTCATAAACTGTTGTACAAGTTTCCATATAATATTTTTCTAATAATAAAAAATTAATGGGATGACATATTTTAAGCCTAATCTAATTTGTCTCTTGCTTTCGTTATTTCATTACCAGCCTTTTGAAATTCTTCTGTGGCTTTCAAAGTTTCTTTTTCACGATCAGTTCCGATGTAGAAAACCCAACCAGAAAAACTTGCGATAATGATTTGACATCGTTTTGGACGATTTGAAGAAAATATTCGGATTATTTTCCCGAATCCATCACTTGAATTTGATTGGTATCTTTTGAAAATTAGAAATTTTATAATTTTAGGCGACGATATATTTATCTTACACTTTTTAATTGTCTTAAGCAGAAATGTTTTTTGTCATTGGGCTGGCACTGCCAAAATGGCAATAAAGGCTTAAAATTGAGAATCTATATGTGTTTTGAATAAAAAATACTATAGAACTTGCTAATTTTGTTTTTATAAAACCTGGTACTGACACTATGCATAGTGAAACATAGGTTTAAATAAAAAATGTTTTAATTTTAAATTGGCAGACGAAAAACCCGAATTTTATGGCAAACAAAGATAACATCATTTTTAAAAAAATAATATTTTAGTTTTTTTAATAAATTTAAAACTTCGACTTTTTGGTGTTCTACTTCTTTGATTTTCACTTCCAATCCTTTTCATGAAAAAAACAAAATAGTAGAACGCCAATAATCGAAAATACTGATTTTTTATCATTCTTTTATATTACGCTCACGTTCCATAAAACAACAGAGAAATATATGATCGAATGAGCACGTTTTTGATATAGATATTACAAATTTGCTCAGTGGATTAAAATAACACCCAATATATTTATAAGGTCCTGACAAAAATTAATTTCTAATGATGAAAAACGTTTGAAATATGATCCTTGTCTGAAAATATTTTCTTCCTAATCTTATCATTGGCTCGTTTTGGAATAATTGCCATACTTGAATTTGATTATCTTGCCGGAGCAATCCAAGCTCGACTTCTCCATCTCCATCAAAATCCCCAAAAATAATATCTTTGACCCCAGTTTTATTGGAGGGGTCATTTATCATTTCGGTCTCAATTTTTAGTTCTAATTGATCTCCAAGTAAAATTCTGACGTTGTAAACAATTCCATTTAAACAACCAAAAGCATACCGGCCATCACGAGACGGAAGAGGACTAACAACGTTGCAAGTAGACTTTAACATGGTGAAATTTTTGTGAGAAAGTAAAATAAGTTAACATTCAACCATTGTAAAGAACCTTGAGGGTGCCCTCAAGAAGAAATTGAAATGATCAATTTTTGAGAAAATCAAAAACATTAAAATACGTAAAATTTTAATGATTACAAGTACAGTTGTAATTGATATACCTTGAAATAAACATGAGTTGTCGAAGAAAACAATCGAGAATCAGACAAAAATTATTTAACGACAAGTTCGATGACCATAGATACAACTGAGTTCTCAATTGTTTTTTGAAACGATCTCACTGTGACTTCTACAACTATCGCAATGCCAATCGCTACAACTGAATTATCAACTGTTATGTTAGATAATTTTANTAGATGTTGCACTTAAATTAACTATTGGCAATGAGCTTATCGAAAAAATTTGGGCTTTGTGAATGACTAAATTATTGGTCAGCGATTCGATGAAATTCTGGAAATAACCCTGTTTATAGCTTGAGCAATTGAAGTCAATTGGCATTTTGGTCAAGAAGAATATGCGTCAAATACCAGAAAATTTCCGTCAATTGGAATTTTTGACTTTTCAATAAACCAAACAAAAATGTTAGTCAAACAATATCTAAGCGGCTGAAATAAATTTCGGGTTTCGAAACAGATTTTATTATTTTTAACAAAAATAATCTCGTTTCAAAATTGAGGCTTTTTGGTTAACCATTGTGTATACTGCGGTACCGAAAGCACTGCCAATCTGACTTTAATGTTCAATCTGCGAAAAAACACGTAAATTATCGTGTTTTTAAGTATATTTTTAAAACAAAAACTCCTGAGTTTAGAATCAAAACATGTAAGTTGTGCTCAATGGTCGATTAAATTATATAAAATCGATCAACTATATCGGTCAACTAAATCGATTACAGTTCATGCGCCCTAACTGGAACACCATAAATTTGACGGTTGCGCCCTATCTGGAAACCCTTTGCAGACATTTTTTTGTTGCAAGAAAGTGTGTCGAATTCTGGTTCTGACTCAAAAAGTCACTTCGAAGTGTTCCGTGATGGTGTTCTAGTTAGGGCGCATGGACTGTAAATACAAATATACTTAAATTCATTTGCAAGGACCTTCTTTGTAAAAATTTTGAAAATTAAATTATCTAATACAACATCTTGTTCAGAATAAAAGAGCTTGGTTGGTATCAGGTGGGATGTCTTACCAATAAAAACGGTAAAAATGCAATTTTTTCTAATGCATTTGCTTTTTTATCCCACGAAAAAATCTGTTTGCATCAGGCTATTTACAAATACCATTAAATATGTTTTGATTGTGAAGACAAAATTGACAAATTTTGTTTCGTCATAATGCCCAACGCCTTGGTATGCGGGTGGGTAACAATGATTTGAATTTTACTATTTTGAATTTTTTGTTCAAATTTTTTACGTGGAAATAGAATTTTATTGATATTTAAATATAATTTTCGAAATTTTTCAAACCGATATCCCCCTTTCACACTATCCGGGCCCTACTACAAACCTGTACTAAAAACACACTACGTTCACTATACAGGGCCGGGATATTCCGGATAGTGTGAGAGAGGGATATAATGACAGATAAGTCAGAAAACATTTTTAGTACAATTTATGATAATTTAAAGAAAATAATTCTTATTATCGAGCAATCATGGACAAAATTTATGTACAGAAAGTACTTTTTTAACTTGTTCGCCACTTGAACCTAAAAAATAAATACAGAAATGTTCATGAAAATAAATTTTTCCTAGCGTAGTTTATTCTAAAGCTCATGAATTTAACTTCCCAATTTGAGCGAGTTCTGAATTCAATATTTTGTTCCTCGTAATAGCACGTTTTGCCGTCGTTGCATAAATGTACTATATAGAATATTTGTGACCGCACCCTTGTATTTTTGGAAAAGCAAATAAAGCTTAAAATATTTAAATGGAAAGAGGTGAAACTGAAAATAAATACTTCTAAATGAGTTTTGTACTCAATTATGTCATTTTAAACCTGGTGTTAGCACAACAATTATTTAATTTGTAAAATGAGTATACAGAATTTATTCTTTTGAAAATTTTCAAACAATTTTGTTAGAAATCTTCGATTTTTGATTGTTTGAAATTTGGGGGGGGGTGCAAAACTAGAACCAAAGGCAGCGCAGCTTCCTTGAAGAAAAAAAAATAGAATTTGGGCAGCGCACCTGACGGACAACAATAGGGGATTTCAGGCAGGTCCACCGATCAACATCGGGCTGAAAACTTTAAATGTTCGAAAGAAAACATCGGCGCATAATTTTGGGTAAAAATTCAATCTCTTATTTTTGTTAAAACCCCACATACAATTAAACTCAACATTTCTACGTAGTACGGGGCAACGCTTTCAACATCTAACCTATCTCTTCCAACCTACTCACTATTTTCAGACGCTACTTTGACCGGTTATAACGGGAAACTGGAAATTATATCAATTTAATTATGTTTAAAGGATAGCAATCATTTTTATAACACATAAAAATTTGAATCCTGTGAACTCGATAAATCCTGAAGAAAATAGAAGTTCAGTCTAATTTTTAAAGCTAAAGTGAATTTGAAAGATTTATTTTGTGATACCTAAAAACGTGCAATTTCATAGCTATTTATAAAATTCGTATTAAAAATATTTTAAGGGTTAATTGACTTCGTGTTCAGCTAATACCATTTAATTTAGATGTGGAAGCAGACTTCTAACACAGTTCTTAAAATAATTGTCCAAAAAT
Source organism: Oikopleura vanhoeffeni (assembly GCA_004367855.1). Taxonomy (NCBI): domain Eukaryota; kingdom Metazoa; phylum Chordata; class Appendicularia; order Copelata; family Oikopleuridae; genus Oikopleura; species Oikopleura vanhoeffeni. The sequence continues at coordinate 95,414 of SCLH01001120.1, read as the reverse complement.
AAAAAAAGAACACAATTTTAAAAATATGACAAATGTGATTTCTGCTATTCCCAAGGTCGTAGTAAGACTTTGAAATCATTTTTGTTTGTTTCAGTCACAAACAGAAAATGCCAAAATTTATAAAAATTTTATGCTAAATTACATTTTATGAGTTGTTAATACTCGGAATTTTTTTAAAAATATTCATCTTTTTTCATCTTCGGTTTATTCAGTAAAATTTCAATAATGCTTATATTAACTACGTTCTAGTCTATAAACTAAAATATACGTGAAGCCCACAGCCTGCTTGAATCTCAACTTATTTTTTGAAATCTAAAATCCTAGGCGCTTATCGGTTTCAAACCCGAAAGCTTTAGTTTGACTTAAATTTTCAAGCTTTTATTTCACAAAATGATGAAATTTAAAATGTACACCAACGATATCATGGTATCACATTGCCTTAAAATCTTCGGTCAGCCTATTGCGGACAATATCCATTTATCACACTTTTGTAAATATCGTTGAAAAATGAACTAATCCAAATGAACGGCTTGATATCATCAAAATATTTGGCATAAACTTATCCATAATTCGCTGATAAATAACCCGCTAATTTTTACAAAATCATATTGATAATCAACGCTTTTGGGACATCTATGGCAGGGTAAATTCTGGTAGGAAAAACGTAAATCTTAGAAGAGACATGATTTTGGTTTACCAACGCTTTTGGGACATTTATGGCACGTTGTGTGATTTTTAGTACGATTATAATTTTTGAAATCGATGTTCTCGGCTTACTCTTTCGTGTGCTCAGTTTGATGGTCAACGGCCAAATTCTACTCCAAAGTCCATTAAAATACAAAATTTCAGTGACGATTTCTGATGTAATTTGAGTAGCCAGAATTTAAGGTTTTTGCTCAAAGTGGTCACCAAAACATTTTCTAGAAAAATTTTTGCCCTTTTTTATCACATTCGTCTCTGGAGTCTCACAGCCTGTGGGCCACCTGTGAGTCACAGGACCTGTTAGTTTATTTTCCCCAAATAGCTTTGAAAACTTATCATAAAAAATGGAATCCTGCCTGCTCATAAAACACCATAAATCCTCAAGGAACTTTTGGCGTTTTATGGTCTCGGAAGTTGAATTTGGCCTTGGACTTTGAAATTTTCGGGAAAAACTTCGAAATATAGATTTTCGCACATGACTAACACACTGAACACAAGAACAGAGTAATCCGAGAACATCGATTTCAAAAAAGTCTCATCGTACTAAAAATCTACGTGCTACAAATATCCCAAAGTGTTGATAAATTAAAAAACCGGCACAATGTCCCAAAAGCGTTGATAAACTTCAAAACTGCCACGGATGTCCAAAAAGCGTTGGTGAACCAAAATCATGTCTTTTCGAAGATTTACGTTTTTCCTACCAGAATTTATCCTGCCATGGATGTCCCAAAAGCGTTGATTATGAAGAAAACATTTCCTAAAATCACATAGAATAAAATGGGGTTTTTTAAGAAAAAAATTTATTGGTACTCTACCCTGGTCATGGTAGCTCTCAATTTGAATAGGTTTGCCAAATAATATGGATTAATTTCGCCGTATGCGCACTGATATCTATCAAGGTCCCCTGGTCTATGAGAGCCTACTCTTTAAGGGGGTAGTCAACGCAAAATGAGAGAAAAACGGACTTTTTTAATGGAGTTTACCAGTAAATTAAAAAAATAATTGCTCGAATTTATCATCAAAGAATCAATTGGACGAAATTTGTCAATAAATAAAACTTATTTCCGTGAAAAAGTTTCAAATTCGCCGGAAACGACGCTCGAAATTTGGTCGTCTTCAAATTTCAAATCCCTAACTCCTCCTGAGTTTGAAGGTATCAACTTTCATTGATTTCAAAATGTCAGATAAGTACATGATTAAAACACAGAGACGAATTCCCCATTTGTATCTATCTCGCTTTCAGTTTGCAAAAACGATTTTAGGCCTTAATTTCCTTGTTTTCAAAAAATCCTACTCCTCCGTCATTTTGAAAGACTAAATTTCCACAATTTGTAGGAAAGTGATCACGAAACACTGCACCAAAACAGACTAGAAACAAACATTTATTTCTCCACTTCTCTCTAGCCGCCGAGAATCGGTAAATCGAAAATTGCAAATAAGTAGGAAAATTTAACTAACGGCAATTATAAACCGGAAAAGATCACAAAAGGACTTTCAGGGCCTATATAAGATGAAAATAGCTCGCAACTGACCTCAAACATACGTCAGGTATATAAAAAAACATTTCATCGAAAATTAAGTAACATTTTATGTCCTTCCTGATTTGCGTTGACCACCCCCTTGTGGAGTGGGCGTCGATAATTACGCTGTTTTTTAAAGTTTTCATGTGCAGTTTTTGAGAAACTTAGTATAAGAAACTTATCCATTTTTTTTAAACATGTAGGATAACTCTTCTGGATTTCGGCAGTGCCACTCAAATTATCAGATTATTCAACCTACGCTCAGAAAATGATATTTCGCAGGCCTCCCTCAAAAACACTGAAAAGCCTACTCCTCCTTCATTTCTCATGATTTTTTTTCTAACTTGGCATGCGGGCTTAATGAATACGGAAGGACTATAACTTTATTGAACCCTAGTGGTATGCCCCTAGTGATCAAACAGCCAATTTGGAGCATTTTGAGAGGCTCACTAAAAAGCTTACTCCTCCTACAATTTGCATGCGATTTTTTTAATTCATGCTTCAAATGAATGACAAAGCTCAGCGCTAGAGACTAAAATCGCCCTTTTTTTCGAAATTTTGTCTTGGGTTCTCTGAAAATGCTTGTGAATTTCAGATTTTTTCCAAAATTTTACAAATATTTTTGAGAAAAACAATGAAAAATTGAATTTAAACTTTTTTAGGGATATATTGAGAGCTCAAAGTGTTTGGCAAAATTAAAATCAATAAACATTTCTAGATCGAAATTGGTACCTTTCATTCCAAATCCTTTTCAATTTTACCTTTAATTTCAACCTTCTAAAAACCCACTTTTTTTTGAAAAAATATCAAAACCCAAAAAAAATTTATAAGTTAAAAAACTTGGCAGAAAATTCTCTACAAAATGGGTTATCAAAAAGTATTAAACTTGAAGCTGAGATATCGACACCCACTCCCTGAAAAGAGAAGGTTATAGTATCTAGTATTTTTTTCTCATTTATTCTTATCTACCCGCTATCCACCCTTCCAGTCCAGCTGGAGAAGTGGGGAATTTTCCCCAGCAATTCAAACATTCTACACCCACAACCCCCTTAAAGGGGTCCGGTATACTCAGAATAACTTTTCAGAATAGCTAAATCGGACAAAAAAAATCGATTGGTGGTGGTCTCGCCTCTCTGTGATGCCTGGTTAAATAATTAGGGAGCGCTGAAGGTCAAACACAAATTTACTAAATCTTTAAATAAATATCGGATTTTATATTTGCTTCGCCATTAAGACCGCAAAATCACGCTCTCTAAAATCAAAATGTAATAATTTAAAATTTCTTAATATTTTGGACGTTATCGGTAAAAACATATTTCAATTCAACAAGGATCCTAGGCCTATTATGCAAAACACTTTATATTCCGATATGTTATTATCTGAAATCTTAGATTCAAATCCTCTAGGAACCACCATACCCTTAAGGGCGCGTAATTTTGCGTTCTTAACCCTTGGAGGCTCCAAAGCCACTTTTGTGGTGCAACTTTGAGCGCTTATTACGGGAAAATTAAAAGTGCTAGCAACTTTATCGTTCTTCAGTCCCCGAGATTAAGGATAGACTTAAACTTTTATATTATTTAATTTATATTTTGACTTTATTTACCCTGTAGAAAAGTGACATTTAAAAATTCGCCTTCAACCTACGCAATTTATTTGGGAGAAAATGAGAGACGTCAGAACAAAAATTGATAATGAAAAAGATTAAGAATTAAATTTTTTAAAGATGACTTCCTCAGAAATATCCTGCAATTTTCGGTCTTTAATCTCCAGGTGTTTTCCGAAAAAAGAACCTAGCGTACGCAATTTATCGAAATCACTTTTAAAAAAATAAAAATTTACTCAGAGCCGTCAGGACAAAAATTTAAAATGCAGCAGTTTCAGAAAATTTTTCCATAAAAAGTGAATCATTCAGAAGCAACCTGTAATTTTTGGTCTTTAATCTAGTTCCAATTTTAGCTCTCCTGGGAAATTTTTTACAACCCGAACGTAAATTATTTACCATGAGTTAACATAATTTGATTATTTCTCAAAAAAACAAATTGTTTGGTAAAACTTATATCCAACATATCCACTTCGCAACAAAAGTGATTATCTATAGTAAATAGGGTGTCGAGCCGGTTAAATTTTAGTTTTTGAAAACGACCAATCCAATTGAGTTATTAGATAGTTCAAAATTACCAGACGTATTTAAAAACACTTAAACAGAAAAACTTAAACAGACAATTACCGTCCGAAATTTTTCCCTTAAAAGTTAATCATTCAGAAGCAACCTGCAATTTTTGGTCTTTAATCTACAGGTGTTTTTGAACATTGTCCGGAGCCTACAAGGGTTAATTGCGAAAAAAATATAAAATCCGATATTTATTTAACGATTTAGTAAATTTGTGTTTGAACTTCAGCGCCCCCTAATTAGCTAACCAGGCATCACAGAGAGGCAAGACCACCACCAATCGATTTTTTTTGTTCGATTTAGTTATTCTGAGTATACCCCCTTAACTGCAAGTAAAATTTCTCGCTTCCGGCCAAGGGCGACTCACTGGTGCACCGTTTAAAAACCCGGTAAATATAACGTACTAGAATAAATAAAACTTAACCACCCCGCTAATTTTGCCGAGGTGTTCGGTCATTTGTGATAATATTTTTTAGGTTTGTGAACTTATAAACTGGCTTAAAGATCTCACGAAATTCGCTAATGCTCGGTCAATTTTGCTTCAAATTGAATCAAACAAAAAATTTTCCAAAGTATGACGTTTTCAAGTAACCTTGTGTTTCGCCCGTTGAAAAAAAGTTTCTCTTTTGGTTCTTTAGCAATCAAAAGCAATTTGGCAGAGCGTCATGCTTAATTCGCTATTACTCGTGCAAAGTATGACGTTTTTCATATTCTTGTGCGTCGACCGTTGAAAACAAATTCTCTTTTGCTTTTTTATAAGTGAAAATAGGTTCATTTGATATGATTTCAGGTGGGAGAGAATATCAATGCAATGCCGAAGTGCTAGGGTGGGATTTTCTCGCGTCGCCCTACGTGGGCGCTCTCCAGACTGAACCAATCAAAATATTATATTTTTCAGAATTGTTTTCTTTCACTACAATTCAAGAATATAACAAAAATTTTCTTCAACGCTTGTTTTATTTACACCCACAACCCCCTTAACACTTGACTCATATCAGCTAACTTTCTGGTCTATAAGAGCTACATTTTTCTTTTAAAAGAAGGGTTTTAAAAATTATACCATTTCCTGTAAGGTCGCTTTCACTGATATATATTCCTTACTCGGCAACTGTGAATAAACTAAAACCGAGCCATCTGAAAGACAAATAACAAAATCTGTTTTCGATAAAGATCTAACCGCTGTAATTGGACTGGCATTTTCAATCTATTTTTGGGCGTCAAAATTTTTTCTGGGTTTTATTATTAGTGATAAGAAGAGGATCAAGCCAGCGTGTCAGCAGGTGAAACTTGGTTCAATTAACTTAAAAAACGTTTGTTATCATGCTTGTTTTACAATTTTCCTGAAATGAGATTTATTTTAAACAATGAAAATCAATTTTAAATATGCTGGGTCATTTTCACAGAAAATGGCACTTTTGAGAAAATGTTCAATACGTTGTCAGGTTAGGGAATTTGCAGGTAAAATTTAACCCTTAGTGATATTACAACGTTTTATCCAGATTTAAAGAAATGTAAAAATCATACCAAATTTAAATTGACTCAAGTATTTTGATGACACACTTCATTTCTAACAGAAAAGTTTAAAAATTGCAAAAGTTCATTGATTAAAAAAAATAGTCATATTTTAAGGGAGGTTGCCTTAAAAAAGTTAGCTGAAATTTAAGAATGGACTAATTTTTCGAAAAATGTATGATTGGTGATGGTTTAGTAATAATCCAATTTACCGTATTTGCGCTAGAGAGCTCTGAACTTGAAGACTTTCGAAACGATTTTCAGCTTTAGTACACATCCGATTAATTTCTTTTAAAGAAAAAATAATATTTTATATTAACAACGCCTTAAAAATATTTAAATATCATAGTATCGATTTCAAAATATCACAGACAATTTTGATATTTTTCACTCGGTTTTAATTAGTCAAAAAATAATAAATCGGATGTATTTTCAATTCGGAAATCGTACAAAAGATATCAAATTCAAAGGTCTCTAGCGCTAAAATTATAAATATGATCACTGTAAAATTTTTGTCTCATAATACACTCTGGCTGAATGAAGGAACCTCATTGGTCGATTCACAAAAATATCGGGTTGACTTCAAACTTTTAAAGTGGTGTATTTGCTTTTTCTTTATTTTGAACCCCTTTCCAATAATTGTTTTGATATTTCTTTCGGTGAGACTGAGTAGATAAATCCATTATTACTTTCATCAGTTACAATAACATTACTTCTCAGATTGAAAATTCTTACTGGTCGGTCGCTTTCACATATACTCTAAATTTTTGTAAGTATTCATCTTTATTTGAAATACTGGGAAAATATGTGACATTTGAATAAAACTCTCCTGGGAAATTATTAAGGGGATTGTGGGTGCAGTAGTTATTTTCAACCACGCGGTCTCAAATTCGGTATTGTTTTTCTTGTATCCGACCATCCAGCACATGAGAAATTGATTGCAGCAGAAAAAAGTTTTTTCCTATCGAATAACTAGTTCTAGAACATCGAATTTGCTTGCAAAAAATAATTTATTATTTACAATCCCACACATTGGATAGTCTCAAATTACAAAAAATAATAATCACAGCAAAAAATTACACTAAATGAAAGTATTTCAATATTATAATTGTTACAATTTTTGACCTTTTTCGAATATTTCAATTTTTAGCCTAATCAATTAATAATGGCGTGCGCATTAAATCAGCACAAATAGTTGATTGCGAGAATATGAAAGAATATATTAAATCAGTCAAAAAGTTTAATAGATAACGAGAATTTTTGTGAAAAAGATAAAGAAATCGCATGTCACGTTCGTTGAGTTATACTTTTTTTTGTAAAATAATACATGTACATTTTGCCCTATATTTAACTATGAGGAACGGAATTTTCAAAAAATAATTTCGGCCGAATTAAGATGAATTTATAAAATATTTTTAGTTGCGATTGTAGAGAAATTTTTTCTGATCAATAATATGGCATTATGGTGATTTTTGGGATACGTGGAGGTCATTGGCTCCAGTTGCCACTACGCGAGAAGATCTTTGAGGCCTAT
>SCLH01001120.1:67903-85736 GCA_004367855.1 Oikopleura vanhoeffeni | reverse complement strand
AGCTAGAGTTTCACTTGTAAATTTGTAACTTATATGTCATTGTAAAAAATGTATGGTTTTTCAAGAAATACAAGGTGAGTGAACTTCTCTTTTCCCTCGCAGTTATCTTGTTCACAAACTTCGAAGTTTAAAATTTTTTCGTGTTATCCACTTAATTCTATCCTTGATCTCAATCAGTGACAAATAAGTAAATAGATATATTTTCCAGTTTTCACGTGATAAGCGCTCAAAGTAGTGCTTTCAGATAGCCTTTTGGGTGTGAGGCGAAGTTCTCGTTTCTGGGTGTGAGGAGGTTAAGGGAATTTTTGACAAAACAGATTCATTTTAAACTTCTAAATAAAATAAGACGCGTGCTAATTTGCGGCAGATGTGGATACTTGAACTCACTTTGATAATTAGAGAGTTAATTTACAAAGTCAAAATTTGATATTTGAGGGCGTTAACTAAAATTTAGATACTCTTTGAATGTTTTTTGAACAAATTATAACGTCGGCTCAAAATATTTAATTTACTAAAAAACAATTATTTTGAGTGAGCACCATGAATTCACCTTTTGGGGAAATATGAAACTCTTAGAATTTAAAATTGTTCCCCAAGAGACGTATATATATTTGAACTCACGGTAAGGACGATCTGAGCTTTCGGAATATGAAAAAGAACAATTTTCTTCAGTTGTAACAAACAAATATAGTCATTTTTATATTCACATATGTCTAAAAAAGTGTACAAAATTAAACAAGTGTTGTGTTTGTCTATAAGGACACATGTTCTTGAACACGTGCTTGATTCTCCCGTTTTGTCCATGTAAAAAGCGGCTGTTTTGGCATTATGAACGAATAATGCTCTCAAAATCGAATAATATCACTAGAGTTGAAATTTGCGCCTCGTACTAACGATTTCATAACGTATTTTTTATCATGTCCAAATTTTGGATTACGCTTATTATTTTGTACACTCTAACCTATAGCTTCGTCAAATTGTTTACGATAAAATTCTGTTAACTTAAGTTTTGCCTGTGAATTGGTTTTCGAAAAGGGTTTTCTTCCCGTTATGGAGATATTTGACAACATATTACTTATGACCTAAGTCTTACGTAGTTTTTTTTTATTTAAAGGCTCACCCCTACTCATGCCGATTACCGAAAACCCCATAGGCGATGTCAAGAAACGGTTTTTTGCATTCAACTGCCAGCTAAAAAGCTCATTGGAGAAGTCTTATAAAGTTGGTCTAACATCCGGTACACTGGATAAAAACCGGAATGTAAATTTTAGGTAGGTTCGAATCTTGGTGGGCCCAACATTTTTTATCTTAAAACAGCCGGAAACTTAAAATTTGATCATTCTTATATCAAAATTGTCTGCACATTTATAACGTTTTTTTGCATTCAACTGCCAAATAAAAAAACTCAGTTTCGAATTTTTTTCCTCAAATTTCATACTGAAAATGCCTTTATACATTTATACTTGTAATAGATATGCGGTTACCAGTAAACCGGTAGACACACAAAAAAAATTATCCATTGAGCTTTTTTATTTGGCAGTTGAATGCAAAAAAACGTTTCTTCCGATATCGCCTATGTTTTTTCCGTTATTTTCATGAATAGGGGTGGCTCCTTTGAATACACAACTACCTTAAGGTTCTAAAGAAAGTGCTTTTGGTGCAACTAGGTATTTTTATAGATCGATTATCAACACTTAACGAAGCAAAATAACTTGCTTGAACTATGCTGCATAGACTAGGCAGATTTTTTACCATGAAATGCTTTCATCATTCTTTCTTATAGCCGATGTGTGCAAAAGCCAGCGAGTTATAATGCGAAAATCGCATTTATCTAAATTTTTTTGGTCAAAGATTGATATTTCTAATAACCCATGCATATTAACGATGATGTTTTAATTTGATCAAATTATAATTTTAAAAAATATCATGAAAAGATTTAAAAAATAAATATCCTAAAAAATTTATATTTTTACACTCATGTTGGACAGAAGCCTAAAATAACCTATCGGTCTGTATGGCTTTAATTTGAGAAGGGTAAAATTTAAAAATAGTGTAAATGTAAAAAAAATTAATCATGCAATTATTTTTTAAACGCAAACTAAATCAGCTATCACGGTACTAAATAATATTCTTTATCAGATGATATCATATTTTCACAAAACTGTTATTTCTAAAAAATTATGATTTCAATTTCAGCTCTTTACATTTTACCCTTTGAGATATACGTATGTATGACTCTTTCAGCTATGACTATCAATTTGACTTGCAAGTCCCGCTGATTCGCCTCCAAGTCTTGTTCGCTAACAGCTGACTACCAGATAAGGAGGTGTATAAACTCCCCGAAAGTTTTCGAGAGAATTTGAGATTGTCTTGAATAAATAACTACCGTAATTTCGATAAAAAAAAACCATTGCGTATTGGCAGTGTTGATCCGGCTACGCAGAGCCTTACAGCGGCTGAGAGTTAATAACAATATTTCGCAACCGTTTCTGATTGTCGAGTGTAAAAAGTACAATTTCTCTTTCTTCTGTCAAAACTGCAATAATCTTCTCAAATTGAATCGCTTTTCTGATCGTTCCGACTTTCAAAAAATCATTTCGATAAAAGTTAATTTCCAACATTTCCCCGGACAATTTTCTATAATTTGCTTCGGGAATAATCGTTGAATTAAAATTGTCGGATTGTAATTGGTTGGAGGAATAAAACGCTAAGCCAATCAGAGAACAGGGATGTTCGATACTTGTAAATAATTCAATTTCGAAACAAGATACCGTGGGATTGTATAATTTAGAACAAAAGATGCAAAACTAAAAATGCCCGTATAGACAAAGACCGACGCAAATTATTTGCAATAATAATTTTGAAATTGATTAAATGAAATAATGCTCTGACAGAGCAAGAATCAGATATTAATTCGACTATTTGAAATAAGAAATTTTGAGAGTCAAAAATTGGTACCGATATTATTTGCCCATCTTGTAGAGAATCCCATGAGAACCCTTGGACTTAAAGGTCATTTTTCGCACCTTTGAACCGATTTTCTAATCCGGAGTCTTAAAATCACCTCAAAAACGTTATTTAGAAGATGGGCAAATAAAATCGCTACCAATTTTTGACTTTCAAAATTTCTGATTTCAAATCATTTGAATTAAAAATGTCCGAGAGAATAGTGTCCACAATAAAATATCTTCTTTAAATTTTTCTTAGGCTAATTTTAAACGCAAGAATTAGTTTGTTTTTGAGATAAAAAAAAATCGGTTTAATCCTTGGAGGCTCCAAACTGAAATTTGCAAATAATTAAATAGTATTTGAAAATCACTGGTAACAAATATCCAATCAGCTGACTCGGAAGCGAAGGGGTTTCTCTAGATATTTATTTTGTGCAACGTTATGGGACGTACCAGTTGGTCAAAGTTGAGCAGTTAAGAACAGCTTCCAGTACCGTGGTATACCGTGATCATCGGTTTTCTGGAGACAGTATTATGAACTAAGGGTCTTTGGTGTGAGCTAGTGCAAATTTATACCACGAGTGAAAAAGGGGCGTGAATATAAATAGCCAATTTATCTAGGTTCAGTCGAAATCGGATAAGCAAAAGGTCTATTTCGGACCATCACCTTTTTATCTGATTAATCAGAAAATTCGTCACCAACCAGTTTGAAGGCAACATTTTAATTACATGGTTTTTATTTAATTTAGCAGATAATTTATACCATTTGTTCAGTGAATTGTAGATCATTTTGTTTNTTTGAACATAATTTTGAGAAAAATACTTAGAAAAAAAATCTAAAAAACGCAAAATTTTTTTGTTGTCATTTGGGTTGTTTTATGCGTTCAAAACATAAACAATTGATTTGGTGCATTTTTATGACATAATAACTGCAGAAAATGTAGGAACCACCATACCCTTAAAGGTCATTTTTCGCACCTTTGAACCGATTTTCTAATCCGGAGTCTTAAAATCACCTCAAAAACATTATTTAGAAGATGGGCAAATAAAATCGCTACCAATTTTTGACTTTCAAAATTTCTGATTTCAAATCATCTGAATTAAAAATGTCCAAGAGAATAGTGTCCACAATAAAATATCTTCTTTAAATTTTTCTTAGGCTAATTTTAAACGCAAAAATTAGTTTGTTTTTGAGATAAAAAAAATCGGTTTAACCCTTGGAGGTTCCAAACTGAAATTTTCAAATTATTAAATAGTATTTGAAAATCACTGGTAACAAATATCCAATCAGCTGACTCGGAAGCGAAGGGGTTTCTCTAGATATTTATTTTGTGCAACGTTATGGGACGTACCAGTTGGTCAAAATTGAGCAGTTAAGAACAGCTTCCAGTACCGTGGTATACCGTGATCATCGGTTTTCTGGAGACAGTATTATGAACTAAGGGTTTTTGGTGTGCGCTAGTGCAAATTTATACCACGAGTGAAAAAGGGGCGTGAATATAAATAGCCAATTTATCTAGGTTCAGTCGAAATCGGATAAGCAAAAGGTCTATTTCGGACCATCACCTTTTTATCTGATTAATCAGAAAATTCGTCACCAACCAGTTTGAAGGCAACATTTTAATTACATGGTTTTTATTTAATTTAGCAGATAATTTATACCATTTGTTCAGTGAATTGTAGATCATTTTGTTTTGTAAACAGCTAATAGTTATTTATTACGCATTTTGAAAACAACGATGACTGCACTTTTCTACCACATGAAACAAGCACTTATCGATGATTTTTAATTGTGAATCAGAATTTTCCATATATTGAGGAGGCTGCAGCTAAATAAGATGCTGTTAAAGTTTTGAAACAAAAATATTTTGACGCCTATTATTGCTGTTAATTTTTAAAATTTTTGAATTGAGTCGATAGTGAAAAGTATAAATGTAAGATATTGAATTTTCATAAACAATAACAAGAGTTCTAGATTATGAAACTCAAAGACTGTTTCAAAATCAGATGATTTAGATTGAATCCTTCATAATGATATATAATTTATTCATTTTTTAGATCTGTTAAAATACAAATTAGCCTCACAAATTTAAAATTTCCGAATTCATGGTTTTTTGGGTATGATTGAATTTTTTTAAAATTAATATGCAGCACAAAAAAATATTTTTAGGCTGTTCAAAATTCAAATCTTACATTTATATATTTTACTATTGATCCTTTCAAATTGTCAACAAAAATATGTTCATTGTTATAAATCTCAAAATTTGACAACAAATATTTAAGCCAACATTTTTTTTTGTTTTGAAGTTCAACATTTTTTTTTGGTCACCTTCCAAAGTCACCGATAAGGACTTGTTTCAGGTGGTAAAAAACTGCCGTTATCATTTACTTTGTATGGCGTTATCAATAATTCTCAGCAGTTTACACAACAAAGTGGTCTACAATTTACTAAACAAATGTTATAAATTAAATATAAAAACATGTCATTTAAAAGCTGCATTAAAACTGGTCGGTGACGAATTTTCTGATTAATCAGATAACAAATGTGATAGTCAAAACAGACCTTTTGCTTGTTTTATTTTGCCGCAACCTAAATAATAGCCTATTATCAGTAGGTCAATAAATAGGTCATTAATTTTTTTTCAAGACTTCATGAACTTGTCGCAGAATATATTATGTGGCAAATAGTTCGACACCAGGTTGTAAAAAGTTCAATTTAAGGGGGTACTCAATGGTTTTTNTGTACATTTTTTTTATCAGACTTATTTTTATCATTTTTTTGATCAGACTTATTCGACCAAACAAATCACAATGGTGGTAGTCTCGCATTCCGCAGACGTCTAGTTCGGCAACCAGGAGACTTCAAAGTCCGAAAATGAGCCATTTTTGAGCAAAATTAGAGACCATTTTTCTTGGAAAACATACATCTGTCTTTCAATTTTATTTTATTATTACGATGATCTTATGTGGGACTTTCATCCGGTCGAGCCGATTTTGATACAAATGTAAATTCAGAGGGTAGCAGTCGAAATGTTCCTAGGGAACTCTGAGGCCCCGGAATGCGAGACTACCACCATTGTGATTTGTTTAGCCGAATTAGTCTGATCAAAATTTAAGAAAAAGTGCACAAAACCCCTTTAACTCCCGTAGTGGCCGACAACTTCTGAACCCGTAGCGACTTCTGGTCATGCCTGACCAGACGTTTTTAATCAAGCATATATCCGAAGATTCATTATCAGCATATATTGAACATTTATCATTGTTTATAATATAATTCAAATACTTCTCAAAAGTCCTATAAAAACAATTTGTAAAATAAAAACTCTTTCCTTTGCCACGATTTTCACGAACAAATGCATAAGTAATAGGAATTTAGAGTCTAAATTTTAGACTTAATTTAACATTTTCAAATTTGGAATATTAAACCGGCACCAATAAGGGTGTTGAATCTGCAAAAATAAAGCAATGTTTTTATTAAAAATTTTAAAAAATCAGCTTTTTAAAAATAAAAAAGAACTATTTTTGATGACAAACTTCAAGCCCAATTTCAAGTTCATTGTAGAGGCTTGCGAGTATCCTCAAAAGAATCACATAGGTCGACTTTCTAATGAAATTATTAGCAACTATGAGTCAATTATGTACTGAACGGTCACTAAAGAGCGAAAAATGGTCAAATTTTTGAGATTTCACAGGGGGATTGTTGCTCTCTGGCGACCTTTCAGTACATAGTTGCTAATATTTTTATCAGAAAGTCGACCCTTCCGATTATTTTGAAGGAATTTACGAGTCTCTACGATGAACTTTGAAATTTAAGGTAATTTGATATACAGTACACAATATACGTTATTTTGAAAAAGTACTCAAATTACATAAAAAAACTTTGGGGATGAACTTCAAATGTTTTTAAGCCTTTTATCTCTTCGGACTTTGGTGTACCGAATAAAATCACGTGACGAAATAATTCAAAAATAAGGTTTGAAATATGTTATAAATTAATCCTTTTTCTAGAGAAATAAGATCAAGTGACGTTTTTGGGAAATGCCGTTATGTTCAAAATTCTTAGATTAAGTGTTTATTCGGCCTCAAAAATTTTCGGCGAAATTTGAGTACTATTTGTGTACTTGAACTAAAACCTTATTTTTCAATTTGAAAGTCACTTTATCGTTTTAGGATTTTGGTGTGATGGAAAAAAAGTCTTAAAAACTTCTAAAAAACCTCTTCACTTTTTTAAAAAATTGATTTAAGTAGATTTTGAAAAAAAACAGTACTATTTTTGCCAACCTTATTACTCGAATATACGGTCACGTGATAATTTTTGGGCTTCGGTGTAATGGAAAAAAGTCTTAGAATTTTTTTTGATTACGATTTTGCAAAACATAAGTACTGTGATATAGTAAAAATTTTCAAAAAAAACGCACAAACGTCAATTATTCAAATACAGTGCCCGATATGTAAATTGCTCGCGAGAGAAACAAATTTCACAAACCCCGAAATAAACAATCTNAATCCAACCTACGCGAAATTTAATTTGGCCAATAGCGACCAAGCTTAAGACGACTCGAATAAAAAATAACGTTCTCGAATAAAAAATAACGTTCTCGAATAAAAAATATAACGCAAGAGGTGTTTTCGAAATCGAAATAAGGATCCGATTGGCCCGACCAAACTCGCACCTCACGATGAGGAGTCGTAATTTACAGATCGGGGATTGATCACTTTGTAAATGTTCGTTCATAAATGATTAAGGGGGTTGTCTTGTCTGATTTGTAATTTTGCAGAGCTATTTCAGGAAAATCTGAACATAATTTAATAATTCCAAAAGTGCCAATTTGTAGACCTAGTCTTAATCTTGTAAAATCAAAGGTCAAACTGAAATTTTGATGACAACACCAATCGTCACAAAGTCGTTTCAGGAGGTCACTTCGCGAAATTTCAAAACCTATCTCATCCGAGACCATATATCGAAATTTGTTCAAAAGTTGACATAATACGTGGAATAAGCAGACTAAGATTCGTAGGAGAGCGATTTACATTTCGATAACTGAATTTTTCTAGCGGTCCAATAAACCGACGATTTTTGGCCGTTTTTCACGATTTTTGGCTTAAAAATCTATCTCCTCTGAGGATTTGTTTCAAAATGAAGCCAATTTTTTTAAGGTACACCTTGTAACATGTCTAAGATTTGTAGGAAGTTTTTTTCTAAAATTTCCATTCATACTTGAAAATATGATTTTTCGAAAAAAAATCGAAAAATTTCGAAAAAAATGTGCTATGATTATTACGAAAGTAGGCTCAAAAGAGAGCCAGTGAAACACTGATCAGAAAGTTGGCTTACGTCAAGTCGATATTATGAAGTTTTAGTGGTCAAATTTTGATTTAGCGGTTCAAATCGTAACAAACAATATTTCTGATTAATTCGGAACAAATCCTTTGAAAAAAATTGAAAAACGGCGAAATTTTTTTTGTGGATTTATCAGAAAACATTTTGTAGACATCCCGAACCAATTTGGTGCACGCTGATTGCCTTAACCCGTGTTAGCAGCAGCACCTTTATAAACGTTTTTGCATATTTAAAATCATCGAACAATATTCAAAAAAAAAAACATTCGTAGAATTGTCTCCTACATAATAAAGAATTTTGAAGGATGTTCAAAAAAATGACTTATTTTTTTTTTGGAATTTGTTCAAATTTTACGGAGGGGTTGATTTTTGAGATTTTTTTTCCAATCTTTTACTTCTAAAGAAATTAATGCGAGCCGTATTGCGTCAATTGGAAATTAAACTGCCAGTTTTTAGAAAGTTTTTGTCCATGTTGAACTCAATAACAAAGATAATTGTGAACAGAACAGATATTTTTTCAGAAGTGATATTCGAATAATATAAATTTTCGATTTTAGTATTTACGAAAATATTTTTAATTATTAAAAAATAATTCGAGCAATAAATATGTCCACAGAGTCCTTGTAGCTATATCGACCCAGAAATGATATCAGAAGTGTATTGATCTCTTATAGGGAAAATAACCATTTTTTATGAAAATTTGTGATTTTTTCATCAAAATTTAACCTATTTAAAAAAAAATAAATTTGATATTATATGATTCAACGACCTTCAAGAGTACAAATCCTAACGTTATTGACATGATACAAACAAACGGCGAGATATGAGCACGCCAATCAAACCGTTGATTGCAGAATAGGCCATTATTGTCAAGGTAGGAAACATTCAACTAATCAAATTCTCAGATTTCGCATTTTTCAAATAGTTAGGATTACTCTGAGGTCCGTTGATCCATATTATAAAATCAAATGCAGAAAAACGATGACATAGGTCAGATCCTTGTGACATCAATTCCAATACCAAAATAATTTGTGAACACTACTGCTGTATCACGTGATTATCTGTACCTTCTCTTATCAGTAATTCTAGACTAAAAATACAAAATTCTAGACTATCCAAATTCGGATGCAAAAAATAGTCTCGAACTCCTTATTGCAAAAAAAATAAACTACTAACTACATTGGCTACTGTAATACGCGCTTGAAAAAAGCCTTTTATAAAGGCTTCGTGCCTTGCGCGAACTTTTTTTTCTGTGCTCACACGGGTTAAGTCTTCAAAAATTAGACATGACAACCCCTTTAATTGTTTTCTCGTTTTCCGAGATAGATTTTCGCTTTTCTAGTACATCCCTCAAAATCGAACTGAAAAGAAAACTATAATAAAGCCCACATATATATTTCCAAAATCAATCCATTTTGCCAAATATAAATAATTGCCCCGGAAAAAATTATTTTTCAATTTTATTTAATTATACCTTCTTTCTTGATGAAAGCCCCAAATCCCGAAAACTATAATTGTGCTAAAAGTCGTTAAAAGAAAACTTCATTCCCCAGGAATATTGTAATTAACTTTTCATAGCCTTATTTCAGTTGCATTTGCTTATATGCAGTTTTATTAATGTTATTGCTTTTCGTTGCCTTGTTGGATTTTATTACGCTTGACTTGACCGAATCAATCCTTAGTCCGGACGTTTTTTGTTTGAACAAAAATTCAGATGAATGCAATGCAGCCGTTTTCTATTTTGTAACTCACTTTCAGCATTTATGTGTCATTGGCCTATCCCGGACAGTAGAATTCATATTGACGCTGCCAATATTCTGTACCGATTTTTTCGATCGATTCATCCGATACTCAATATATTTTCGTCTGCCGGTGCCTAGCTTAATTCTTATACATAGGCCAATTATCGCGAAACCTCCGCAGATTGTCATGTTTAAACCTAACATTTTTCCATGCCAAAATCGCCTCCCAAGGCCGCTCCCTCCAAGCTCCCGGCCGTTCATCTAGAACGAAAGATACCAATATCGCGAATCGCTGTCGCTTGAGTTTCCATGAATTAATTAATTTGAAGTTGCGGTAAATTATGACTCATAAAACTCACTATTGATAATTGAATTTCCCAAATCTAACGCCCCTATTTTCATGTCTGATGATTTAGTGAAATGGATCGGGTGTTCATTATGATGACAGAAAACTTTATTTTTTCTCCATATCGCAGAAAGTGGCATAATCGACGACATGCTCAATAGTTCTCGGCAAAAAACTTTTTCGCCATTAAGGCCTCCGGGAAGGCCGCCTCCGCCTGATTTTTCAAATTTATTGTAAGTGTATTTGGTATGTGACGATAAACATTAGTTGCGTCTGGTTCTGGAAGCCTTTTATTGCGATTATCATGACAAATTGCTGGTTTTCCATTGTTTCATAAATTGAGGGGACTGTTTCGAATTTATGATATTTGAAATTAAGGTAAGAGTAACTAAAAAACTTATTAATCGAAATGACCTTAATAAAATAATAATTGGCTCCGTTAAGGGTTGCGAAGTTCAAAATTGTTGGAGCATTTCAGAGGCATTAAAAGCTGTGATTTTTTTACTGATATCGCTATAAGGCAAAAAAAAGTAATAAAAAAAATTGAAAAAAGTCAAGTTTTAAAAATTTTGAACCCATTAGATGTTTCAAAATTGCAAAAAGTCATCAAATTTAGAAAAAACAAACGCGATTAACCCAAATTTTGAAACAAATTTTTTCATATATCTTGTACCAATATTTTACTCTTTTGCAACTTTCACAGGCAATTTCAGGGGCTAAGTTTTAACGAAACNAAATTACCTTTTTCGAGAGAAAATCGAAAAAAAATTGATGTGTGTAAATCAAAGAAAAAAATTTTGATTTTATGAATATTTTATTTTCATTTTTTGACACATAAAATAAATCCTAAAATCACGGTGGCTTAGTTCATAAAATCTATTTATTTTTTATTTTTTCAAGTTCAAATCTCATTTGAAATTTTTCAGGGCCCCGATTCCGGGTCGACAACATGGCTTTATCTCAAGAACTACAAAAGATAAAGAAAAGATAAATAAGCCAAAAGATAGAGAATTTTAAAAACACCGATCATTTTTAATATAAATGTTTTCGGAAAAAGTAAACTTATTAAAAATAGAGATCGCAAGTCACTTTGGCCAGATATGGCCAGCGCTGAGTATGTGGGTTAAGGGACCTGAATTGCGATTAAAGAGCATCTGGTCACGCATGACCAGAAAGTCACTCCGGGAGTTAAGGGAGTGGGTGTTGTTGATTTGGGCTTTTTAGAAGACAATTTCACGCCAAACTAGTAAAGTTGATATTCCGAAAACATTTGTTACTCATAGAACCAACCTTCGTCGTAAATTTCCAACATACAGAAATATAATACAATCGCACCTACGCACACACACAAACATTTCATAAGCGTCCCAAAAAAACACTATTAAACTATCTCCTCTGTTAATTTACATAATTTCTTGAGTTTTTTCGTTAGGCTAGACAACAAAAATACAAACATCTTCTCACTAGTTTTTTTTCAAATTTTGGCTTTTGACGGCCAAAAAACAAATTTTACCAAAAACTTGCAAATTATAATTTGAATTGAAAGTGCGCTTATTTTTTTAATTTTGACGCTGCCTGAATGTGAAAGTGAGAATTAGACAATTTAAAAGCCACCAAAAAATTCCTTGGGTATGGTTTGCTGGAAACGATATTAGCAACTATGGTCTGATTTTGAACACAGCAGATTCTAGAAAAAAAATAAACTTTTTCATCAAAATTATTTTTTGATCTCCAGCACCGTTTCTGTGCAAAATCGGACCATAGTTGCTAATATCGTTTTCAGCAAACCGTACCAAAGGAATCTTTTGGTGGCATTTAAATTGTCTCATTCTCTCTTTCACATTCAAAATTTTCGATTTCGCGCACTTTTTTGTCGATTTACAGCAAAATTTAAAAAATGCTTGCAAAATCTTGCTCACACCCCTTGGGCTTGTGACTTTCCGAAAATAACGTTGTTTTGAAATAAGGCGAAAAAAAAGGACTTTCAAAAAAAAATTTTTGCTCGCGGTTTACTCAATTTACCGGTTGGTTGAACATGCTATGAAAAAAGTCAGAAGTAAA
This sequence comes from Oikopleura vanhoeffeni, assembly GCA_004367855.1. Classification (NCBI taxonomy): domain Eukaryota; kingdom Metazoa; phylum Chordata; class Appendicularia; order Copelata; family Oikopleuridae; genus Oikopleura; species Oikopleura vanhoeffeni. The sequence continues at coordinate 73,299 of SCLH01001120.1, read as the reverse complement.
ATGTGTTCAAGAGATTACAAACTACTATTCCTAAGATTTTAATAAGATTGTTATGAAGAAATAAAAAGTTATGAGCCTTCAAAAAAGCCTTTCCAGCATGGACAAACCTCCTTTTATAACGAAAAATAGAGCTGTTAAAATGTTTTCAACGGATTATACATAGTAAAAATCTGAGATTTGACTCCATTTTATACCACTTTTAAACTGTTTTGTAGAGTTTGTGTTGAATAAAATGTCAAATTTTAGCAGAACAATTGGTGCATAGGAAATGTTAGAAATGGCAGAAATTCGGTTGAAATATAATTATGATAGCAAATTGTTTAAAATGAAAAATATTTTATATCGCAATAAATCTTAGAACGTTTTGGTGAGTTATATAATCAATTATCGTTTCGAAAACTTGATGTTTGTATCTCATGTGTTCGGAGGAGTTTTTCCAAACAATGAAAATAATCTGCTGGGCGTGGAAAGAAATAGGAAAAGTGTTTATGCGAAAATAACAAAATCCGGCGGATGTTCGAAGCCTTTCCGATTAGTAAGAATTCTATAAAGAACCAAAACTACACCCTTAGTTTTAAATGATAAAAATGTTTTTTCTCTTAAAATTTTTCTTTTAAGTTAGATTTTTTGAGTTGAGACGTAGGAAAATTCGTAAAGTGTGATTTCTCGATAAGAACTGCCTATTATTAAAATTTATGTTATTAAAGTACATCTCTCGAGCCGGGGTTTAGAATAAAGAAGCTACATTGAGAGTTTGATGTGAGATGTTAACAATAGAAAAAGTAGCAAATTTAGATAATCAAAACAATAAAATACAATTGATACAAGTCTATTTAGAAATTTATTTTAATGAAAAATGCTCGATTTAAGCATTTTTTTGAAAACAACAACAAGTAATGATTTTGACACGACGAACGCACCGTTATTTCTTTGAATAACGGTCACGTGATTCATTTCTGGGCTTTGGTGCTAATGAAAAACAAAGTCTTAGGATTGTTTTTCTCGCTGATGTAACCACTCGCGCGCCCCTCCCTCCCCCCCACCCGTTCCCCCCCTCCCCACAGTGACAATCACACTATTTAGAGTTTTACCATAACTATTTCCACCCGTTCAGTATCTTACTTCAGATAGGATTATTTATGACAATTTACTTTATTTTTGGATTATTCGTCAGTGAATTTATTCAGGACTTCTGGTAAATACAAAAGATCTTAAACGTATTAGTTGACCCTGGGTATTTTTTTTTGCGTATCTTGGAAGTACTTCTTACTGGTACAGTGGTACTATATGTTTTCAAACAGTAACTCAAATCAAATGCGAGAAGACCCCTCAAAGAGAATGTAAGCGAAGTTTCTAAACTCTAAACGCATTCAGTATGAGCTCCTCAGTTTAAATAGAGGCCAAAAATTCCAGAAGTCATAGCTTTCGAAATGCTGATAAAAGAATGCGTAGGCGAAGAAGAAGTGAGAAAATGAATATACCGGGATTGGGTTTTTGTGAATTCCAAGACATTTCTTCTGGTATTATTTTGAAGAAGGCCTCCGGTACCAGATAGAGCACTCTATAAGCCAAAACTTCGAAAATTAATTTATTGATCAAAAAAGGTTTGCGAGTACCGTAGGCGTGACTTTCGCTCTGGTTTAGAAAACAAGATGAGATCAAACATATTTAGAGTCCCAATTTAACGAAGAGAATATTTGATGAAAACAATATAATAATGTTAAGATGGACTAGAGAAAACCTTTGAAGTTACCTAAACTAGTATTAAAAATTAGAAATAAACGTTTAAAGATTCGATAGAAGTCAAAGTTGGCACATCGTGCCCGTCACTGGAGTAAAAGTTTCGCGAGATCTTTTTATTTTCTCATCCCCATAATGCCTTTTGGATTTATTGGAATTTTTTTAGTTGATTATGTTTAATTTGATTGCAAATGGCTGGATATATATTTTAAAGCATTGAAAAATGTATGTTGAATAATAAAATGTCGGCTTAATTGGCCGATCTTATGAAGGTCAACTAGATCGGAATCGGAATCCTGGGGTACAGATTCATGTGCTAAAAGTCTACGAAGTCTAAGTTAGATGGAAAGTAGAAATAATTTCAAAATTTGCGGTGCGCCGTGAAATACTGAAGTCCAACTAAAACGAATCGACTGACAAAACGCGTAGGCGGTGTAAAGGCAACAGTTAGAATTGAGAACATACGTAGGCGGCTTGCCGTTTAACTTTCTGCTATATAATGAGGAAGTGATCTCTGATTTTATAGAATTTCAAATTCTTAAAATACATTGTCCAATTAGTACGGAATTAGAAAAAATTACATCACTCTGAAAAATCGAAATAGTGTAATTTGATTCAAAATTCTTTAAGAAGCCTTAACTCGTAGACTTTAGACATGAATCGGTACCAGACTCGATTTCCGGCAACTAGTGACCATCATAGATCGAGGCCAATAGCAAGTTTCATTATAACATAATTTTCAGAAAAATAGCTTAAAATAATACTCATCGCAATTGCATAAAAAAAAAAGAAATTCCCGATGATACAAAGAAAAGAGGCATTTATGGGGATGAGAAAAAAATCGAAAATGTAACCAAGTTGGATCGGCAACAGTGCAATAGCGACTCGATACGAATTTAAACGTTTATTTATATTTTGAAGCTTACTGTTAAGTTACTTCGGAAAGGGTTTTCTTCTAGTTCCATTTCTATATATATGTTTTTCATCACAATTCACTTTGTTAAAGTGAGCTCGAAATTTGTCCATGATAGTATGTTATTTTAAGAACCAAGACGGAGTCACGCTAACGCCTTTGATTCTATGCGTATGAAAATTTTGTCGGAAGTTGTGATCTGAGGTGCGCTCTATTCTACCGGAGGCCAATCTTCCCAACTCAATCAAAACAGAAATCTTGAAATTAAAAAAAACCCAATCGGTAAGTATCATTTATCCACCTTTTCTCGCCTACGCTTTTATGTATCAGCATGTGTCGAACATGACTTCTGGATGATCTGCTAATTAAAGACTGGAGGCCCACTGTGAATGATTACAGAGTCTAGAATTCCGTTACGTCATCTTAAAGGGGGTTTTCAGCATGCATTTGAGTANAATAAAAAGTTATGAGCCTTCAAAAAAGCCTTTCCAGCATGGACAACCCCCTTAAGTTAATAATATGAAATGTTTGTGTGTGTGTAATTGTATCAGATTTCTGTATATTGGAAAAAAATATATATAAAAAAAACATAAAAATAATGTCATGTGTATCAGTTAAATTACTCGATACAATCTCAATAATTATATCTCTGTAACTTCAAGTTTTATACAATCAATTCGGTGCGCAGCGTCTCATCATTTTGATGAAACAGCCAATCAAAACCCTTCATTATATCCACGCTTGTAGCGGTGCCCTTAGATTTGATTGTACAAAAATTATTTATTCTTGAATTTCTCCGTGACCTTACTTTCGCTAAATTAAAAAAAATTCCTTGCTATTTACACCCTATTATACTCTTCGACATTATATTATATGTCACGACGTTATTACTTCAATGATTTTAATGATTTGTTCATTAATATAAATAAGTTCAAATTAAAAACCAATGGATTTCATGACGTTCAATGAATCATAAAGTATATTTTCACTTATGCAGACTCATTAAAATCACTTAAAGGGGTACCCGACGGTATAAAAGGTGTTTTCGAGGACGCGCTGGAGACAAACACCGCACAGACTTGTAACTGATATCAAAAAAACCACCGTAATCTCAGCTTTCGGTTCAATGTACTTTTAATCTCCGAAATTTTATGAACTCACTTATATTATGATTTTAAAAAAAGAGTTTTCAAAAATTCAAAATACATCCCTGGACTAACTAATATTGGTAAGAAATTTTAATTTCTCAAAAAAGTTCACACTTTTTATGTGATTATTTTAATCCTGAAAGATTTCAAAAAGCATCTTAAAAACTCTAAAAATTTCAAAAAAATCGAAAATTTTGCACGTCTTGGCACAAAAACATCGCCACCATGTTTGTATATCATATTTTATTTTCCTGTTTATCAGATTGAATTAACATTTCAGAGAACACTTTTAACCTGACAGATTTTTGATACCGTCTCTCACTTTTTTCCTAGAAGCGCTCAAAGTTTGAATTCAGGCATAAAAGTCAAAAAACAAAAAAAATTTCAAATTTTTTTTTCAAAAATTGACTTTTGATTAAGTCTTTTTCACTCAGTTTCACAATGCGAATTCAAAAATAGTAATTAAAATTGTCTACCATGCGTTGTATTTGAGTAAATTGAAAAATGAGTTTACCAAATGCAGTGATTTCAAAGCTGCGAAAATTATATTTGCGTCAGGTGGAAAACTTTTTCAATCAGGACAAATAACTTTCGGATAATCAAACCTGATAATATCAAGCTGTTTCCCGACATGATATCGAATAGTTTTTTGTCCAAAATTCTCTATCGGACCGCAGCTGATACTGAANAGGGGACAACCGCGGCCAGCCTAAATACACCGCACAGACTTGTAACTGATATCAAAAAACCACCGTAATCTCAGCTTTCGGTTGAATGTATTTTCAATCTCCGAAATTTTATGAACTCACTTATATTATGATTTTTGATAAGGAGTTTTCAAAAATTCAAAATACATCCCTGGACTAACTAATATTGGTAAGAAATTTTAATTTCTCAAAAAAGTTCACACTATTTATGTGGTTATTTTAATCCTGAAAGATTTCAAAAAACATATTTAAAACTCTAGAATTTCGAAAAAATCGAAAATTTTGCACGTCTTGGCACAAAAACATCGCCACCATGTTTGTATATCATATTTTATTTTCCTGTTTATCAGATTGAATTAACATTTCAGAGAACACTTTAAACCTGACAGATTTTTGATACCGTCTCTCACTTTTTTCCTAGAAGCGCTCAAAGTTTGAGTTCAGGCATAAACTTCGAAAAAAAAACAAAAAAATTTCAAATTTCAAATCAACCTACGTTTTATTCTTTCCAAAAAACTTCAAAACTAAAATCAGTTATAATTTTGCTTTCATCGAAATAAGATGTATAATACTTTTTTTCTTATTTTTATATTTTTGAATAGAGAAAATATGACGAAAGTTTACAATGTAAGTTAACTCAATTTGATTTTATACATATGTGTACATGTTTTCAAAACCTTTAAATTCCTTCTTGACACCAAGATAACTTTAGTACGTCGAAATAATAATAAAAGTGATTTCGTAAAGTATTTTTCCAAACTAAAATATTTTTTTCTTTCTTTTTTAAATCGCGTTGATGATTTCAAACTTCGAAAAAAGTACTTTCTAGTTTAGGTAGAGCTTTGAAAGTACCACCAATGTGTTTCAAATTGTCTGAAATTATATTTA
>SCLH01001120.1:53190-67820 GCA_004367855.1 Oikopleura vanhoeffeni | reverse complement strand
TATTCTTTCCAAATCACTTCAAAACTAAAATCAGTTATAATTTTGCTCTCATCGAAATAAGATGTGAAATTCTTTTTTTCTTATTTTTATATTTTTGAATAGAGAAAGGATGACGAAAGTTTACAATGTAAGTTAACTCAATTTGATTTTATACATATGTGTACATGTTTTCAAAACCTTTAAATTCCTTCTTGACACCAAGATAACTTTAGTACGTCGAAATAATAATAAAAGTGATTTCGTAAAGTATTTTTCCAAACTAAAATATTTTTTTCTTTCTTTTTTAAATCGCGTTGATGATTTCAAACTTCGAAAAAAGTACTTTCTAGTTAACATAGAGCTTTGAAAATACCACTAATGAATTTCAAATTGTCTAAATTGTGTATACAGTTTTGCAAAATTTGTTTTGAGTTATTTCTAATAATAACAAAAGTGCTTTCGTATTTTGTTTCAAAATATTTTTTTCCCTTTTTTTTAAATCGCCTCGCAGATTTAAAACTCCGAAAAAAGTATTTTCTAGTTTAGGTAGAGCTTTGAAAGTACCACCAATGTGTTTCAAATTGTATGAAATTATATTTACAGTTTTGAAAACATTTTTGAGTAACTTCTAAAATTGGCCCTAAATGAGCGCAAAATATTCCGTCGGGTACCCCCTTAATGAAATCATTGAAATCACTCACTTATCATTTACTCATAACATAAAAAAATCAGCTTGTGTGATGTGATCGACCTCATTCACTTCTATCCCGAAACACTGAATGTCGATTAAATGTCGATTTAAAAAAAATTTCAGAGTTTTTTTTCTTTAGAAAACAATATATAATCATAATTTTCATAGTTCTGAGTTAATTTAATGAATAAATTCATGATTTTTAACTTTTATATTTTTTTCTTTCTTAAAACAAGATAAAAACTTAATGCAACATTAATAAAAAAAGTAGCACCCACTACGATTTTAAGCCCATTTTAAGTTCTTAAAAAATAGCATGACATCAATAAAAATAATCAATGACAATCAAAAAATATACTAGGAACACGATTAATTGTAGCCAATTCATTCTAGAAAATGTGATTTGACTAACACGATATTCTTAAATTCTCGAGTTTTTCAAGTCCAAAAGAAAACAAAAATTTGTTTGAGTATTTTAAGGGTTAAATTGGCTAAAGTGACGAAAAAAAACCGTGTACTCCAATTTAACCCTAACAAAAAATCAACAATAAATAAAGAAAAATTTCTTATCAAAATCTGAAAAATTTAGAATTTAAGAATATCATCAAGTCGCACTTGAAATTTCAAAAAATTTAAAAGTAAAAAAAACTAAAAAATTAAATTCAAAAATTTTCCTTGATCAAAAATCAGTTCCATTTTTGACTTTTTTTTTGACCATTTTTGACCTCCAAATTCATTTTTTGACCCTCAAAATGACCCTCAAATTTTTTTTTATGTGACCTCAATCTTTTTTTTGATGACCCTCAAAATGTATCAAAAAAAATAAGAGACAGAAATGACCCTCTAAAAGACCCTCAAACTATATTTCCAACAAATTTTCCAAACTAATATTTACAAACATTGATTACAAACATTGGTTGGTTCAAACATTGGTTGGTTCAAACATTGGTTGGTTCAAACATTGGTTGGTTCAAACATTGGTTATGATTCCAAATATTTTGAGCAGAAAAAAATGTCCAGTCAACAAAATTTAGCCGACTGAAGAACACGAGAAATCGAGAAAAATCACCATTATTTTAAAATATATATCTTTATTTTGTTTCCACATTTTACACATATACAATTTATACGCAAGATATTGAAATAAAACCAAACAAATCAAGTCTACGTCTAGCCTTTACTTAGCCTCGACTTGAGCAAAGATCCCTGCAAGAAAGTACCATCCGCAGCCAAAACCCCCAGAAGAACAGTATAGACAAAATAGGACAATGTGTTTTTTTCAGAAAATTTTGACCAAAGAAGATCAAAAAAGGTTTCAATTATATAGAAAGCTAGGGGTTTGCTATATTGGGCTATATTGATTTATTTTAAGGGTATGGTGGTTCCTTATTTGACATATTCGGAATATGATATTCCCGATAAAACATTAGCCAGACAGGACTTCAAGGATATTATTCAGATAAGCCATTTTGTATAACTAGCCTTCAACTTGCAAAAAAATTATTCCAAAACTTTTTTTTATGACTACACTCCTTCACACATAAGGGACACAAGAGCAACCTAAGCCAAAACGGAAAATCTATCTCCTCCCAGGTTTTATTTTGAATTAAACCCAAATTTTCAAATAAGCTGTATAATTCGTAGGCAAAACTTCATACAAGCGCTTTTGTCGATAAATGCTATATTTATTCTAGAATATGCAAAAAAAACGGTCCAAAATACCGGTTTTTGGACTTTTTTCATCGGAAAATCTATCTCCTAGGTTAAATTTCAAAATGTACTCAAATTTTTGCAAAAGCGAGCTCTAAACAAACAGAAGCTTCATAGGAGCGTTGAAAAGAAGCACTGAAGAGAAAGTTGGTTAACGTCAACCCGATATTTTGGATATTTAGTAATCAAATTGACATAAACGTTATTTTTGAACATAATTTTGAGAAAAATATAAAAAAAACCCAAAATTTTCGAAATTTTTTTTTCATTTGGGTTGTTTTATACGTTCAAAACATAAACAATTTATTTGGTGCATTTTTATGACAAAACAACTGCAGAAAATGTAGGAACCACCATGCCCTTAATGAGGGTTCTGAATGTAAATTGCTGGGTATTTGTAACCACTTTTCAACAGTCTGTAACTTGTGATTAAAATGATTCAACATGAAAATGAAAATAATATATTGTTCTGTAAACACTTTTCATAATTTTTATAAACCCAAAATTTTTTTCTCAATAGTAACAAATTCGTAAATCATATTACGAAACCGAGTTTTAAAAATGCACAATTTTTGCCCAGCAGTCAAAACTCGAGCAGGTAATATACGAATTAGTTGAAACTTTCAAAATAACACGGAAACATAACAGTCGACCAAACGACGGTAAAGAGATAATAAGTTTACGTTCAGGTGATTCGTAAAAATAAAAAAATAAAACTTTCGTAAACACTGCAAAATCTTTCTTATATCGATTACGGGGTCCTCTGGTCGTGATTAGCCACTTTTTTTCCACCCACGTTTGTTTCAGGTCCACGAAAGAGATCGTTTTTAGATCTGGGGGTCCACTGGTCATGATTAGACGTTTTTCAGTTTGGGGGTCCACTGGTCGTGATTAGACGTTTTTTNAAAGGGGATGCACGCTTTTAAATACACTTTTTTATATCAGTTTTTCACAGAGAATTCATTTTTGTCATTTTTATGATATTTTTATTAATATTTCTTTAATACGCGAATTTTGGATGAAACTGAAAAAATAGACTTTAACGTCGGAATAAAGATTTTTTATGAGTCATAATAGATTTGTCAGACCCGATTTACCCATACATGATATTTTTATATTAAATTTATCAAAAAAAGAAACTTTATTTGTGCATGCAAATTGACATGCAGAACCCCCTTAAGTTTCTTTGCCATATTGTCCTTATTAAAATAAAATCCATCTAATCAATAATAAAAATCCGGTCGAAATTTTATGAAAAAAGACACAGTGTCCTATCTTGTCCATATGATCGTTATGAAGGAAACGCCAAAATAGAAATTGCTATTTTAGGCTATATATTGTGAAAATAACCGCACATCACAGTAGTAGTGTCTCCGGAGCTTTCCCGCTATTATTGAACTTTTTGTATAGTTTAGACAAACAATTTACGTATGCAATTTTTGGCTTGATAAGAATCTGCGTCATTTTTTCATAAAGAAATTCGTAAACGTTTCGAAGTTTATTAGTTGATTCCCACTAATCTCAAAATCTGTGTGTGTTTTCACAGACGCCAAAAAAGCGGATCGATTCTCAAACCCTTTTTCGAAGTAATTCTGACCACGACTATATTTGGCACTATAATAAATAGCTGGCGATTTTATGGGGGTAATTGTGGCTAAAGTGGTCAGAAAACACGTTTGGAGATCACATCATGTATAATTTGATGAATTAATTTCTGGTTAAATACTGGAAAACCGAATGTGGAATTTCTTTCTCATATTTGATAATTGGCTAGGGCTTTTGATAAAATTGTAAAATAATAAAAAGCATTTAAGATTTTCGCTGTTTTTTCCGTGAAATTATTTCTCTATGGTGTTCTTGATGAAAACAAATCAGAAGAAAATATTTTTTATATTATTATTTACTACTACCCCCTTCAGAACGCTATTTTGAAATTACGCATATCCAACGGTAATCTCACGTACTTTTAGGATTACCCAGAAACAAAAACTAAGTCCAAAAATTTTCACAATGACAGTTAACCTAACTGGGAGAATACGATTGGAAATTAAATTTGAGGGGTACATTTTCAAAAATGACTCTAAAAAGTCTGCACTGTGGAATGTTTGAGATGAACATGGATTTTGTGTTCACAAATTGCTATTAATTATATCAAAATGAGGAATGAATAAGAAGTCAAGACTACATATAGGTATATATAGGTTAAGCACTCTTCACCAACAGATCGTGAATATTTGATAAATGCGGAATCTGAGCATTTGATTGGTTGATCTGCCCAAATCTAATTTATGAAATCGGCCTATTCTACAATCCGGGGTTATGATTGGTTGCTAGTATCCTGCGTTGTTTGTATCATTAAAATAGTCACGATCTGTCAACTGAGGACCCTTAATCTATATATTGCTGGTCATACATAATTTTTTGGAGAGATAAAGTGAATGTTCAAGTTCTTACCCTCGGATTAAAATTAAAAAATGCAACTTATAAATTTTTTATGCCGCGGCATGCTGATTTTCGAAATACTGTTCAGTGATCGGTTAACGTTTTCACGAGTTTTAAGCAGTATTTGAAATGAATAAGTGGTATAGCTGGTGCCCAGTATTTTAATCCGACATGAGAATTTTAACAATCACCCCCTTAAAAGCACCGTGTGGCAGATTGGCATCAAAACGTGAATGTGTTTCGTGTAGAGAAAAAGCTTTTTTGGTGTCGATGGAAAAATGTGAGAATAAGTACCGTATAATAATGTAAGAATAAGGTATAAATGTAAGATTTAGAATTTTTAACAGCCTAAAATAAAACTTCTAGAATTGAAAATCGAATGCAACTTTGAATGCAATGGTCAGTTATTAAACTTACAGAAGTATAAGATGAAATTATCTTTATTGTGAAGCATAATAATTTCGAAAAATGCCATTATATCCAAAAACCTTTGAATCGAAATTTTAAACTTGCATGGCAATTTGTTTCATATTCTATCTTATTATGATATAATAATCTATTAAATAAATCTATACAAAATTACTTTTATAAAAAGTAACAAATAGTTTTTAAATTTTCTACTCCGTTATGAATTATCATTTATCAGAAGTGAATCTGTACTCATACTCGATTTCTGCCAAATAGTTGCCATTCTTATTAATCTAGCTATAAGCAAACTTTCATTATAAACATACATTTTTTATTATCTTAAAATACAATTTAGCCAATTTGCTAAACAATTGTAAACAAATCATTATTTTAAACGAATAAAAAGGCTTTTAATGGGGATAAGAAAAAAAAGTCGCGAAAATGACCTCCAGTTACACACAAAAGTGGAATAAACTTATTTCTTAATTTGAAGGTCACGTAATTGTTTTTGGACTTTAGTGTAATGGAGAAAAATCCCAAAAACTTTTGAAGATGCTCCTTACTTTTTTCAAAAAGTGATTCAAGTACTTTTAAAAAAAATACTATTTTGGCCAACCTTATTTCTTGAATATACGGTCACGTGATCATTTTTGGGCTATACAGTATAGCCTATACTTCAATCGAAAAACATCTTAGAGTTTTGTTTAGATCACACTGAAATTTTTCTTGGTGATTCCGAAAAGTTTTACAAAAATAAATATTGTAATACGTTAAAAAATTTCAAAAAAACGCTTAACCGTCATTTTGTTACAAAGTTTATCAATAACTTTGTAAATGATCTTGTCATTGATGATCAAGCGTCGTAACGTGCGATGTAATAGTGTATGGCAGGACGATTTGAAATAGGAAATTTCAAAATTCAAAAATGGGTATCGATATTTTTAAGCTATCTTGTAAAGAATTTTTTCTGGTCATTTTAAGACCCTGGATTTTCTTGGTTTTTGAGATTTTTTTTTGAAAAAAAACTGTTTAAAGGTGCAAAAAGTGACCTTTTAGTCCGCGGGTTCACACGCGAGGTTAAAATAGCGGTATCAGAAATACAATAAGCTGAATCGACAGCGAAGGGTTTCTAAAGGGGTAAGAATTTTTGCAACGTTATCGGATGTACCAGCTGGTCAGAATTGACGATAAAGTAAGTACAGTAGTTGACCACTTAAATAAAGCAAGCCCCCTGTTAAAGGCCCCTTGACCACTTAAAAACCCCCTTTTTGAGCATATTTGATTTTCCTGGTGACCTGTGACGCACTTAAAACCCCCCAAATTCCTGAATACAGCTTGTCACATTGGCATAAAAATGATAGCTTGACATTTTTGAGACTCTTAGTTGAAAGTCTTGTGGGCTCGTGCTTATCTTATTTCATATTTATGTTACTGAAATTTAAAGTTAACTAAAAAACAACCACAGTCCTCGTTTCATAACTGGTACAAATACCGACCAAAAAAAGTGTGCCAGTTAGGGAGTTTCGAATCAGTTAGGGCTCGTTGGTTGAAAGAGATGTCAGTGTGCTATAGGATAGGGATTTTAGCGACGGGTGAGTGTACAGGCACCTCTCGGCCATCAGGGAAGCTTATTTCGCAGTCTAGTAGCATTCTTACCATTTTTGTGTTTTTTCACTCTGAACAGGATATCTAAGATTGGGATCACAAAGCTCTTTGGTTTGCGTTCGTGGCTGAACTTTTTTTCGAAGCCTTATTGGTCAAAAATGTGAAATGCGGTGCTCTCATTGGTCAAAAACGGTCAAACGTTAGAGTTGTACCAGTCAAGGGACGAGGACTGTAACGTTACTTGGTGTATGTTTATGCTCTGATAACATACCTTGAGCAATAAAAGCACTTTTCGATTATTTTTTGTAAAAAGCGAAAATTAAGTTCAGATATCTGGAATGAAATTTCTCGAGAAAGACATTCTCAGAAACTTTTTTCAGACGCCAAAACTTTTGACCACTTATACCCCCCTGGCCTGTGACCACTTAAAGTCACCCTGACCAGTTAAAACCCCCCTTTTTGGCAAAGTTCTAGAAGGGATTTTAGTGGAAAACCCACTGTATTATGAACTATGGGTCATAGTGACCGCAAGATGGCGTCAGAGCAGAATTTGTAATATCACTTTCGGTTATTACTCAGGACACAAATCCGCTCTGGCGCCACCTTGCGGGTCATTTATGACCCTAGTTTATAATACCGTTTCCAGAAAACCCATCATCGCGCATCTTTGATACATGTAAATTATTGATTATCACTTTCGGTACCAGAAGCTATACTTTACCGGTAAATTCTGACAAGCTGGTACATCCGATAACGTTTGCAAAAAATCTCACCCGTGAAGAAAACGCTTCGCTGTCAAGTCAACTTTATTTTATTTCTGATACCGCTATTTTAACTCGCGTGAGAACCCGCGGACTAAAAGGTCAGTTTTCGCTCCTTTAACCCCTCACACCTTTTGACTATCTAAAGGCAAAAAAATTTTCGGGAGCCAAAACGGCGGCAGAAATAACATCGTCACAGACCTACAATTCAATATGTCATAGAGTTGCAATTTTATTTCCAAAAATATTTTATGAAACTCAAAATATGAAAAAAAAATATTTTTCAAAAAATTATTTTTCGAAAAGAATTGAACGGCAATTTAACCCAAATAGAGCCGACAAAAAAAAAAATCGATCAATTTAGAACATAGGTGGTACTGATTTTGAGTTTTCAGCTGATTAGCAATATTTTTCACTATTTTACTGCATATATTTCGACGCGCGGCGAGTATGAAATAATTGTTTTGTGAGCGATCAAGATATCATATTTAAATTTGAGACCAGGTTTCAATAGCTTAAGTTTCACTTCTAAATTGTAACTTATATGTCATTGTGAAAAATGTATGGGTTTTCAAAAATACAAGGTGAGTGAACTCTCTTTTCTCTCGCAGTTATCTAGTTTACAAACTTCGAAATTTGAAAAATGTTACGTTGTTGTTCACTTGATTTTATCCTTGTCTAAATCAGTGACAAATAAGTAATTGATCTCTTTCCCAGTTTTCCCGTGATAAGCGCTCAAAGTATTGCCTTTGATAGGCTTTTGGGTGTGAGGCGAAGTTCTCGTTTCTGGGTGTGAGGAGGTTAAACAGTTTTTTTTGAAAAAACTCAAAACCAAAACAAATTCTACGTCTAAAAATGACCAGAAAAATTCTTTACAAGATAGCTTAAAACCATCGATACCCATTTTTTGAGTTTTGAAATTTCTTAATTCAAATCGTCCAACCAGTCGCAGAAGTTCGAGTCTACGAGTTCAGAATGTGTCACGTTCTATTTTCAAAACGCAACGTATTTTTGAGAAAGTTTTTATGACCATTCATGTTTTGAAGCAAATCTTTAAAAATGAAGAAGAAATCCTTTCTTTTGAAAAGGGGCATCATCTGCGATAAGGAAGGTGATATGGGGGCCATTAATTATTAATATATTTTTATTAATAACTTATATATAATTATAAAGTTAATTATTTTTCAATTATTGCGAAAATGTCCAAATTGTTTTTTTATATGTCAGTATTTGGTTAATTTTTTCGCGAGATTTTTTTTTAAAATGTTATTATACTTTTTACTCCAGAATCACGAACAAGTAACCGCCAGGTAATATAGCTCTGCTTGATATGTATGCCAAAGTGTTCTTAGCCGATATCCCCTGTTCAAACTATCGTTAATTAATGTAGCTGGCCCAGTTTGTATAAATATGTTGATCAAATTAATTAACATTAGTGTGACATGGGATGTGGGTAGGAGCGAGATTGTTAGTGACGTTCGGTTAAATACTGATATTCACCCGGTCCAATGATTCGTTTTTTATTTGACTTTGCTAAATTATATCATTTTTTAAGTAGACACCAAATATATTAATTTGGTGTAATCTCCAAGAAATGGTGGTTGTTGAATTGAAAGGTGTAAAAACACCAAATTGCATGTTATTCAATACCCTAATTGGCATGTTATTCAATCACATGAGAACAGACAAATAATGAAAAAAAAGCTAACCCTCTTGGTCAGTTAACAAATAGCTTAGGTTTGATACCCAAAGAGTTTAGCTGCATTTCTCGCATTGTTAAAAGGGGCACAAAAATTTTTAAATAAAAATTTCGAAAATGATTTTAGAAGGTGAGATACTTTGAATTATAATGTTTGAATTTACGAGAGAAATAGTTTGATTTCAAAACAGAATTATACGGACCATGAAATATGTCTTTTCAAATAGCTTGAAATTGCATGTTAGCGTCACTAAAGTTTTATCTCCTTGGAATTTAAAATTTTCTCATACAATTTGAAAAAACTGGATGGGAAATTTAAAGTCGAGATGGGTTGTTTTCGTGAAAAAATGTCTCCATCAAAACAGGGTAGGCGGCGGCCGTAGGCCCATTATCGCCGAAAAAACCCTGCAAAATTTCACTTTGTAGCTTGGTTCGTGCCAGTGCTATATCGCCGAAAAAAGCTTATATCGCCAAATTGCGTGATTGGTGAGATTTTCATTACAAATAATTTGAGTGCGTCATGAATAATGTCATCTTTAATGATAACGTATTTTTAACTAGCTTTATTATGTTTTTTTATTGGTAACAGAAAAAAATATAGTTAACATGTTTTGCTCCTTAGCACCCTCAGTGGTCATTATTCACTTCTAAATTAAATTCCAATTTTTCTGTCTTCTAATGACGACAGAAAAACTTTAACAATATGAGCCAATTATTTTATCAATTCCACTTTTGACTTTTCAACTCTCAGCCGCCCGTAAGGCTTGCAGAGCAAGATCGACTTTGAAACGTTTGAACGTTTTTTGACCCTTATACTGTATAAAGTTATACATAATGGGATCATCGTCGACCGAGTGAACGATTCCAAATTTTTAACCAACAATTATTTTATTACGAAAACGTTTGCAGAAACCCAAAATGAAAAAACAAAAATTATTTGTGCGTTTTTTTTTGGAATATACAGCACTTTATTTTCGCAACAAATCTCGAATCTCTCCAAAACATATTTTAGGCTAATCTACAGAAAAAATTAGACTTTCTTCTATTACGGTTTTAGTCAATCTGCTCCAGACGTATTATATTAATAGAGGCTTATAAAAATTAATGTTGTGGAGTCTTTCCAGTCTATTGAGTGCTTTGCGCTAATTGGCCAACGAATACGCGTCACTCAGGCTTGATACCTCATATGATTTCATCGTTCAAATAATATAGTATAATTTTGAACTTTTGAACATTTTTTAATATCAGCGAGATAATTTTCTAAATTTTCACACCGTGGACTTAATTGGGTAGATTTTCCAATAAAAACTCAAAAAAATAATTATCATTCAATAATCTGGCACCACAGAGCTAAGTTAAGTTCCGAGTAATATTTTCTAATTTCGAATCGTCAATATGAAAATTTTAAGACCGTTAGTTCCTAATTTTTAATTTTTACCACAAGATTCCTTATTTTTTTTATTTTCAATCGCTTTATTTAAAAAATAGTAATATACTTTATCGTGGGGAGCGTTCCGAGCGGTGAGAAAACAAGCTCGTTTTTTGTATTAAATAACTTTAAACTACGCATACTCGACGGTTTTCCACGATGAGTATTGTACAATGAAATCATTAATCACTTTTTTGGAAAATGTGTGATTTCACACTTTCTAAAAATTTAAACGAGAATTTCAGGACAGCCATTTCTGACTGGCTTATTATTGTTTTTAGAATTTGCGGAATTTTGATTAAGCTGTTCTGAAAAGTTTGTGACCCCTTATTCGGGTGGATACGATCCCTGCTCTTGACTGCGACTATAACACCAATTTGACTTTCGAAACAAAAACAAAATTTATGTTTTGGTTTTGTTAGATGATCAAAGCCAATGTTTGTTTATTTTTTTCTACTTATAATTC
Organism: Oikopleura vanhoeffeni; assembly: GCA_004367855.1. Classification (NCBI taxonomy): domain Eukaryota; kingdom Metazoa; phylum Chordata; class Appendicularia; order Copelata; family Oikopleuridae; genus Oikopleura; species Oikopleura vanhoeffeni. The sequence goes on along the minus strand of SCLH01001120.1, from coordinate 56,630 downwards.
GAATGGGCTTTAAATTTGACTGCGAATAATTACATTTCAAAGGTCGATAAATGTCAGGCGGCATATTATTACTATCAACAAAGTGGAGAAAGTGAGAATATCTCGTACTGATTAATGTGCAGCTAAAAGTTCGCGAAACCCCCACGTTCCTGAAATTTTCTTTTCTTTCTGGTTAGTTCTAAAAAGACTCTGTTTTTTGTAAATCACGTTATATCGATAAAAACGGTAGAATATTTTAAAAGCACAAAAATAGTTTACTAGGGAGTTATCCTAACCCACAGTGAACTACTTAGAGGAGCCGTTGATGCAATGGTGATCATTAAGAATCAGGCTTCCTCATAAAATGAAGAATAAGAGACAGTTCATTCTACATGAATCGAGAAGTCGGTGTCTAGTGTACCCATTGTGGGTACGCTAAGCACGGGCGTGCTTTCCGTACCCAAATTGGTCTGAATAAACAATATGTTGTGAAAAACGCATCGTCATGGTTATGCGTCATTAGGGTGGTTAAGAATTTCACCGACTGCACTGAAGCACAGTAATAGGCATAACTTATGCCGCATAAGTAGAGTCAGTAACAAGAGACTCATCTGCAAAACTAACACACTCAGCCCCGGATTCTATGTTTTATGGGGTCAACTTTCTCAAGAAGAATGATTCCGACCATGAAAAAAAATTTTGAGCCTCCAAGTGGTCACAATTAATGCATGAAAAAACAAGCTTCGCAGATAAGTCTCCCGGTACTGACCCTACTTATGGGCCAGAAGTTATGCCTATGACTGTGCTCAAGTGCAGTCAGTGGAATTCCTCAACCCCCTATTACACATAATCAGTGACGTTTGCGGTTTCACAACATATTTTCATTCAAGAACAATTTTGAGTACGGAAAGCACGCTCCGAATCGAGACGAGAGGTTACAATTGATAATTGACTTGAAAATTTTTTCTTTGTTGTCTTCATCGTCTAGAAAAAGAGAAAAAATGAAATCTCAAAAAGATTAAACAGCCTTGGCACGAGACAATGTGTATGAATTATCTAAACGACTCATATGGATTTAGGGCCTCAGTTGATAGATCGTGACTATTTGAATGATACAAACAACGCAGGATACTAGCACCCATCAAAACCCTGGATTTCAGAACAGGCTGATTTCATTTTGTCAGATTTTGGGCAGAACAACCAATCAAATGCCGGATTCCGGATTTTTACCTATTTTAATCGATGTTTTAAAAGGCAAAAATGGTAATGGAGTATCATTTACTTCTAAAATGGTGCAAGTTACTATTTTGGTTCCAAAAAGCGTGAACCAAAGATGGTACTATAATTCTGCGGTGTAAAATTATCGGACAAAACTTGGTTCTTGTGGTTGGTCCGGTAAAGTTTTAAATATATTTTAACCTCAAATCCAAATTCGCCTGAAATATTTGAAAAAAGAAAACTGGATTTTTTTGGCAAATCCTGGTGCACAATTGCATTCGTGCCAAGGAGAAAGTTTGGAAGAAATTTCAACCCTATACAAATGATGACTTTCGTAAAAAATAAAATTTCTGATGGAATTACTGATTTCAAACATAAATCAGATGGCGGGCATCAAAGAAAAATTTGCGGATTATGGTGCTCAACTTTGGGGATCATAACGATATCAAAGAATCATTCAACGAACCCGAAAATTTTTCTGATGGAGGTGCTGTACCGGAAGAATACACCAAAATGAATATAATTTGATCATGAAAGTTTTTCTCTCTTATTTCTGAAATTTATGCATCGAAAAACTTACGATTATTTTTGTTTCCTGAATTTGGTTCCTTATTTAAATAAAGTATTTCTGCCGATGGCACGTTTTTTTGCGTTTAAAATATTCCCGGTGTTTAGTCAGGTCTATATAATTAGTAACATTATATAGCACTGATAAATCTAGACTCTTTTAACCTTAATGCTCATTTTTCTCTTTAACAAAAAAACCGAAACTTATTCTAAAATGTGGTCGGAAATTAAAGAAATTTTTCATGAAATTACGGTGAAAATTTGAGTCCCAGAGAGATTACATAATAGACAATAAAAGTGCAGTAATTTTTGGAGTGTTAATGAGCATTTTCCTAATACAAGTATAATTACTTGTCTTTTTCATTTAAAAAGTATTTTTTGAAAAAAATTGATCAAATTGGCCTAAAAATCGCTCTAAGAACTCGACGCTCTTTTTACGACCCTAAATGGCCTTCTTTTTTTTAGATTTAAAATGTGACTTTCAACTATAATATGGCGATTAATTTTTTTGACTCAATTTTAAATGAATCTTGAATTTTTAGTCACAAACGAACTCGAGAGAGTTAAATTCACAAAATTTTTAACCTATTTTAGAGTTAATTACTAAACAAAAATCATAAATTTTTTTAGGGCAAGAATTTCAAATTTTAATGAGGAATTATTAGGAAATTGGTCTCCCCAACTTTCTAATATTGTCTCAGAATCATTAAATTCTGTTTAAATAATATATTATAAACGAAGTTTTAATCAATAAAGGCAACTTGTGGTTGAAGGAATTCACAAGTTTTATTCCGATCGACGAGATAAATTAAAGAGTTTTTAGCGGAAATAAAGCAAATAAAAGAAAATTATCTGATCTACAAAGATNATATAAGCATATAAAATGAGTGATAAAAAACTACCAAAATATTCTTGGCTTAATTTTACAGAGAAACAGCAAATAAAACAGTTCATGAGAAAAAATCCGAAAACATCCCTTCGAATTTGCCAGAAAGTTTTTGAAGAAAAATTGGCCTGGGTTCGATTCACCGAGGAAATGTTTGTGTTAGAAGAAATTCAGAATTTTGACGCAATAAACAGTGGTTTTAGCGGTTTAGAAATTCGTAACAAGAATAAAACAAAGCAAACTTCTATAACAATTATTTTTTTCAAAAAAATGAGACAAAACTGCCTGCTGTATTTGACTTGTGTAATATAAATTATGTTATACACAAAACTTTCTTCATTTACCAACAAATTTGACCACAAAATAAAGCAATTTGAATATGCAATGTAGCTTTCTAAGCAAAATTATAGGGGTTATCTATAACTGGAACACTTCCTCTAACTGGAACGCTTTTTTAGGTCGGTAAGTGTTCCAGTTAAAGGTTGTTGAATGTAATTAAATTAATTTTTCTTAAAAAATTTGATATTTTTGATTTAAATTTAAGTACAAAATTTCAAATGTCCTGAAAAAAAACAAATGTCCTGACAAAATATTACATCTTTTAATTTTCAAATTTAACCATACAACTTTTGAAGAAACAGCTTCATTCAGAGTTCTAAATTATTTTATTAATCTTGTGGTCAGAAAATAAGTTGTAAAAAATTGCATTTCACCAAAAACTTTCAATTTAGCTGAAAATTACACTGAGGAATATTTGGAGTTTGAAAATAAGTGTATTAACATTTCCTGA
>SCLH01001120.1:30012-48206 GCA_004367855.1 Oikopleura vanhoeffeni | reverse complement strand
TAAATTGCGATTAAAGGCCATTGCACCATGGATGGTGCAAAAGACACTACGGGAGTTAACAATATTTCGTGATTTTCGAAAAAATCCCTTGCTAGAATAAACCAGAATCCAAAATAAAATTGGAGGAAATGCATTTTAATTGATACCTTTAGACGATTTGAAATAAGGAATTTCAAAAGTCAAAAATGCGTATCGATGTTTTGAACCATCTTGTAAAGCGCTCGCTCATCAGAAAGTCGTCCCTGACAATTATTCTGGTGATACTCTCAAGTTCAAACGATTACCTTGAAATTGACCCCTATAAAATCTCGAAAATTTGACGATAAATTAAATTTTTTTGAGAAAATTTTCGAATACAAAAAAAAATCCTACGTCTTAAAATGATCAGAAAAAAATTCCCTACAAGTTCCTTATTTCAAATCGTCCTAAAAATGTTTGTTACTAATCAAGGAATTTATTTTCGTTTTGTTTGCGTAGGCAAATCAGCCAATCAGGGGCATTTTTGAGTTTTATTAACAGTCATGTGATATCGAAACTTTTTCCCGCAAACTATTTTTCCATGATAAGGAGCTGACTCGATTTTTATTTTTTACATAAAAAGTTATATCATTACAATGTAATGATTACATGCTAAAAATTAATGTCATATATCCCTTTATCACTTTTTGTGTAGATTGCGTAGCCACAACGTTAAAATCACATGTTAAAAGGAGTAATGGCTACGCAATCTAATCAAAAAGTGATAAAGGGATATGTTTTAAAACAGGTCCAAATCTTAAATTTTACAAAACATCTAAATTTATTTCTATTAACAGTTATTAATGATGATTTTTCCCATTTTTGTTTATTTTATACCATACTTTGGAAAAACTGCCCACATTTTATTAATTTAACTTTGAAAAGTTTACTTTGCAGAGCCACAAGAATTGATGTTTCAGGCCAAAACTTTTAGCGGTACTCTTTGCATTTAAATACAAATTCCCCTTTACAATGCCACGGAAACCGATAGCTATTTCAATTAACCTATTTTATACCAAATTAGACCTAGTTCTTCTTAATTTGATTCATTGGTAGAAAAATGTTTTCCAAATAATTTTTTGTAAAAAAAATGACTTACTTAACCCTTGGACTTAACCCTCCAGACTATTTTCCAAAATCCCTGTAGATTAAATACCAGAAATTGCAGGTTGCTTCTGAATGATTGAATTTATAGGGAACAATTTTTTGAAACTGCTCCATTTTCAATTTTTGTCCTGACGGCTCCGAGTTAACTTTTATTTCTTTGAAAGTAAATTCGATAAATTGCGTAAGTTAGGTTATGTTTTCGGAAAACACCTGTAGCTTAAAGTCCGAAAATTGCAGGTTATTTCTGAGGAAGTCACTTTTTAGAAAATTTAATTTTTAATATTTTCCATTTTCAATTTTTGTTCTGACGTCTCCCATTTCCTCACAAAAAAATTGCGTAGATTAAAGTACAATTTGTAAATGTCACTTTTCTATAGGGTTAATAAAGTCAAAATTTTAATTACATACTGTTAAAGTTTAAGTCTATCCTTAATCTCGAGGACTAGAGTACAATAACGTTCCAAGCACTTATACTTTTCCCGTAATAAGCTCTCAAAGTCGCACCACTTAAGTGGTGCAGGAGCCTCCAAGGGTTAAACATGAAAATTTGAACTGAAATTATTTTTGGACGTGTTTTGATTGGTGGACACAAGAGTAAATGTGTATTGACCCATGAAATCACACGATTCTTAAGTGATGTTAGTGATTTTTGGGATTTGCAAGGCTTCGTACGGCTGAACCAATAAAGATAAGACATTTCTGAAACATACATTGGAAAGATCGATCCTTAAACTAGCAACTTAATTTATCACTTTAGTACCATTCTAACCAACCATCTGGTTAACCGCAGTTAAAGACGAGTCTCTCGGCTTTTTTCAAAGAAATAAGGATCCTAGAGCTTACACCAACTAACCATTTATGGAAACTCCCTATGATAGAAACCCATAACCATTTTATGGAAACCCATAACAATATGAACACCCATTATCATTTATGGAAACAATTTTTCAAAAACAAGGAATTACGGTAATTCAATTACCATTTATGGAAACCATTTTTGAGTGAAATAAACTCTTTTTTTGGTGTTTTATTTGCTCAAAACTCTTCTAAAAAGTTTGTTGGTTTCGGCTGCTTTATAATTAGCGTGTCCACCATTCGATTTTCGGTCAAAATCGACCAATCAGGTTCAGGTTTTCCAGTGAAAAGTCTGGTGCTAAATTTTATTGCGCATTTTGTGGTAATATTTTTTTTTCGAAAAAATTTATCCGATCGGCTATAATTGATCCCTGAACATGTAATAAAAAGAAAAAGAAAAAAAATTTCAAAATTTTTTTTCAATTTTTGGCTGAAAACAACTTTTCGAATTTTGCCCAAAATTACCATGTAATTGATAACTAGCATCAGGACTCATGTCCCAAATCATCAAAAAAATTCATTTTTGTTGATCGTAACATTATAAGTGATAACTATGCTTGATACCCACGCAAATAACCTACGCTTAAAAATAATTTTAAAATGCGAAAAAACGCTGTTGCGAATGTTCGAATTTTGTTTAACGCTACTGCGTATTTTAAATGTAAATTAAAATCTTAAAGTACTTGGTTGTTACTTGGTAATTGAACCATTTTAAATTATGAACTTCTATAAACTATGATGTAATTTTAACCGGAAAGTAAATCTAGACAATTTTTAAACACATCCGCAAATTATTATTAACTGCAAGAATACATATGTATATCGTCTCAAAAGCAAGAAATTGAGATGGTATATAACAAATATTTTCAAGCATTTAATTATCATTCATTTTTGTAAAATTCGTTAGTTGGTGTATATCATGTACAGTATATGGGAAAGTTTTGAGACTTGATCAGAATCTGCAAATTGTCTGAATTTTAGTAAATACGAGCTTTTTTTCAATTTGTGCCTCAGTGGTCGGCAATCTGGTCGACTGTGCCGAAAAGGGGTGTTTTTTCGACGTTTTGATATCCCTTTAACACCTTTTGTCAAATCTGAGAGGTGTGGGTTTAAAAGCGGCCAGGGAGCCAAACCTAACACTCCTGAGACCCCTTCTAGCCACTCATGAGGCCGCATTTCAGCCCACATCTCTTAGATTTAACAAAAGGTGTTAAAGGGATATAAGGCTTTTTTCTGTGGAAATGCCCGAAACGTCATTTTCGGAATGTTACAAGCCCAAGGGGTAGTGAACATCGAATTCAAAGTACTTTTTCGAATTTCGACCTGATTGGCTGCAAATCGTCAAAAAAGTGCGCGAAATCGACAATTTTGAAAATAAAAGTCATGATTAGAGTATCGTGTAAAATTCGTGTATAAGTATCGTGTATAAATGACGCCAAAATATTCGATTCCAGCGACCTATACGGTTACCTATATCTTTAGCCGCTAAACCCCCTTAATTTAATTAAGTTTTCTGAAATATATTTTTCTAGCTTTCTCAATCATAGAATTTTCTACTACTCAAATTTTGAGTTTTCTTCAAAGGGATAATTCAAATTCAGATTTCGAATGTCCAATGCGTCAGATCAATAATTAAGGTTCAAAACAGATGTTTTATTAGTTGTTTCATTTTCATTTTTTTTCAGGCGGTCTCTTCTCAGAAAATACGATTTTTAATCTCAGCGTTTCTTTTCTAATTGAAAGTTTTTGTTATGAGTGTTTTATTATTATCGAAAAAAAAGTGGTCCAAAACCGAAAGCTAATCAATAATAATTACATATTTTATTTGATATCAAGAGACTCATTTTTCTCGTCAACCTGGCTATAAAATGTAACTGACAACAAAACTCGGAAATTAGAAAAAACACTTGTAAACCCATGCACTTTTTTGGTTAGAAATTGCTTTTATTCTTAACTTTTTTTATTAAAACTTTTACAGAAATTTTTTTGAACTAAATTTGTCTGACATCAAAACTTAGAACTAAGAAAAACCCACATTTGTTAACCCATTTATAACATATAAGTTATGCGGCATAACTTATGCCGCATAAATTATGTTGCATAACTTTAAAATAATATTATTTCTATTTTTATTCGGCGATATTGAACCGGCGAATCTGGCCCCCTGTCTACAGTGGCTGACGGCATGCCGCGGCAATAGCCATCATAAAAGCTTACAACCAAAAGTTTTGCGTATTATAGCAATTTGCTTTTGACAATAGCTATTAAGTGAATATAAATACTAATGAAATTTAAAAGTTAATTTAAAAATATTGTAATTTGTAATGAGCTCTCAGAAAATTTGCGAAATTAACAGGTCGTTTTTCAAGTAATAAATTCATCAACCTGACAACGACAAATAAGGTTAATTTTATCGTGTTCGACCTGTTTGTTAAAGGTCAAGTTTAAGGTCAAGTTTATGAAGTGTTATTTGTGAAGTTTACAAGTTGTAAACCTTCAAAAAATGTTCTCAATTAATTCGAAACGTTGTTGAAAATATTTTTAATAGGCATATTTGTGTCTTAAAACCTCAAACAAGAAAAATATTGGTTAGAAATCAATTATTAATTGTTTTGCACATAAATCTGAGTAAAATTAGCAAAAATGGTTTACTGCTTATTATTCAAAAAACCATAAAATTATATGTTAAATGTTTTAAGGATTGTGGGGTGCTTACATGTTTTAAACTGCTTTCCATCAGTGTTCAAAAAAGTTTACATGCAGGCATGGTAAAAAGCTTTTATTGCATAATTTGCATGAATGGAACTTAAAAATTATTATACAACGGAAATAAACAATAATTATCAGTTGACTACTTTATGCACAAAGTGACAAAAGTCTATATTTTTCACATTTATACATGCATATTCAAAAATATACCGGTTACAGTTTATATCCGGGAAACGTTCAGGGCATTTCTAAGATCTCCTTTAAGGGAGTACTGGTCGCATTTTAAGGCCAAAAACAGGGTTTTCAGCGTCGCCTCAATGAAATACTAGAAACAGCACGAACATATGGATTTCAGTTTAGGGATAATTGAACATTAATCTTGCTTCCACAAAACAAATCGGAGGCCTCTGATTAGCCGACCAATCAGGAACGACCTTTCAAAAGTGGCACTATTTTCACTTCAAAAGCCTACTCCTCCCTGAGTTTTGAAGATAGAGAATACTGTTATAGCTTTTATTGACCACAGAGAACGTGAGCAGAGCCCGAAGGTCCGATTTGCTCATTAAAATTTTATCCTGAGCTTAAATGAGCAAAAAACTGTTTTTTGGCTTTATTNTTAAAATTCAAGTAAAGTGAATGATTTGAAAATTAAAAATTCTTGCTTATATTTCATTTTTTTATTGCATGAGTGACACCTTGTGTCCGTTTATTTTAAAATAAAATCAAAGACACAATTTTCACTTCTTGGCATATAAAACAAATTCTCGAATTAAATTTTTAATTTCTAATTTTTATTTTTAGAATTCTAACAGTAGAAAAAACAGATGCGAAGAAGGTTCTGAATCGGTAAATTTAACGCTTATCTGACACAATTAATCAATTATGTCATATAAGCGTTAAATCCGGTTTCAGACCTTTGTTTAGTTTGTCTCTTTAGCGTTTGCCTACGCATCTGTTTGAGAGAGAGGTGGTTATAGGTTGATTAAGAAATATCATTTTTGAATCAAAATAATAATAGTTTTTGAGTTTATATTTTATATTTATAATTTTTTAAGAGGTTAAATGGAATGATTTTTACGAAGAAAAAAATTTATGCGTCTTTGGAAAAAAATTGTCAAATTTTGAAAGGTAATTAAATGAAAGAAATTTTAAAAGTCAAAAATGGGTAATTTGCATATTTTTAGATGTTTTTCACTAATTTGTTCAATTCTGAATTTAGTGAAATAATTTCTTCATCAACTGATTCGGAATCCGAATCATTTTTCTCTATAATTTTTTCCGAATGATCCTCTTTTAATTCTAAAAAATTTGATTTATTGGGATTGTAGAAATCGTATGCTAAACAGTGAATAAAAAATTCATTTAAAATTTCTGTTGGTAATTTTAGCAAACGTTCCCTATTGGTTATACATCCTATTGATACATAATGATCGAACATCTTATCCGAAGTCCAAGCTGGACACTTTTTTATTAAATTTGAATCTAAATCCAAACAGGATAAGATTGTTATGGCCGACCTTTTACTAGAATAAGGTGTTCCTCTAAAAATTGTGTCGTTTTTATTATAAATTTTTTGTATCATTTTTATAATTCTGTGGTTCGAAATTTTTGAAAATTTATCTCTTAAAATTATAGGAAAAATGATTGGATTCCAAATGACTTTTTTATTTTCCGCTATTTTTTTGGTTTTATGGTATAAAACGCTTAGAGCGATACCTGTTACAGTTCTATCAAAAATATCGTCTATTTTAATCGCTATTACAAAAGAGGAGAATCTTTTTAAAATTCTGTCGGTTTTATGTTTTTTGATAGGACTGTAACAGACTATCGCTTCAATAATTTTTCCATCTTTATTTTTAAGGCTTTGGATTCTTTTTAAGTTTTCTAGATAAACAGATATTATTTGATATAGTTCGTTTGATCTAGTAAAACTTATCATTTGAATCCACAATAAGCAAGCCTCCTCTTCCTCTTGTGAGGTGTGAATTATTTTTGCAAAAATATTTTTATATGGGTCGGAGGTAATGATTTTAATTTTTTGAATTGAAAAATATAGATCTATAAAATAGAAATTTTTATGAATGAATTTATCTTCTATTTTAAGAAGAATATCGGGCGGATTTTGTTGCCCTTTTAAAAATTTATCAATTTTTAATGAAAAATTTGAGTGTAATTCGAAGTTATTTATTTGGTCAAAATCCATATTTTTCAATTTAAAAAATTTTAGAATTCCAATGAAGGCCGATTTAACCGTATTCCTCTCGAGAATTTTTCCTTTGATATCTTTGTGATTTTTTATCCACAATAAAACTCCCATCTGGATATTATTCCAAGTGGGACTCTTATTGTTAGAAATCATAAAAATAAATTTTGCCAATTTTTTACATTTCGGAGGCATTTTTAAATTATCTAATTCTTGCAACAAATTTGAGAAAATCGGGTCATGTTTTAAATTTGTTAATTCAGGGATATCTACAGTTCGATTATTGGTGGCAATTTGATTTTTTGAATTTCCGGGCTGTTCAATTTCATAGGTAATTTTTTGGTTAATTCCGAGGGTTGAATTGGTTTTTCTTTCTGGGCTTTTTCTTGAAGTTTTCTTTGAACAAAGGTTTTCAGTTTTTGCGAATTCGAAGGCGAGGATATGTCTTCGTTTAGGATCTCCATACTTTTTAGGACAATTTCTGCTTCGTTCGATTGTATCGGCAAATTTTTCATAAAATTGAATTTCTTTTTCTCGGATTGTTGAAATTTTCTTTTCAGAGGAAGCACTACTGTCCATGTTTCTGGTGGCTAAAGACTTTATTAGTTATAGCATAATGAATAATTTTTAAGTGAGAAAAAAATTTTTCAAAAAAAAATATTTTTTCAAAAAAAATTTTTGAAAAAAATATTTGAAAAAATTAATTATTTTTTTGCAAAAAAATAAATTATTAAATTACCTCGTCTGAATTTTCGGAGGTGATTTTTCTTAATTGTTCGATGGCAGCCACCACGCTTTGAGACCATGTCTGAATTTCTTCAACATTTGACCGAAACTCTTCTTCAATTCTGGAAAATCTGTCGTTTATTTTTTGTGTAGATTTTTCTAGATTATCCAGATTTGAATCTAGAGTTTCGGCATTTTTGGCATTTGCAAGAGCGTTTTTTGTGTTGCTATTTATGGATTCGACCATAATGTCCCACCCTTTGTGAAAACTTTCCAAGTGTTCCTCGATTATATTATTGACCTTCGGATTTTCGTCAACCTTAGAAAAAAACACAAATTAAAAAAATTTGAAAAAAATATTTTTTGAAAAAAATTTTTGAAAAAAATTATTTTTTTGAAAAAAATAAAAAAATTTTAACCTTTTTTGATTCAAAAAATTCGTGTATTTTTCGATTCGTTTTAATGATCCATTTTTTATNAGATCAATTTTAAGATTGTCACACATCTAAGATAAAATCAGGTAAAATCAAATTATTTACATTTGTACAAAGAATTTTAATCATTAAATGATTCTAAAAACATTTTTTAAAAAAAAATGGCGAGAAAAATGTACAGAAAAATATTTTAAAAACTTTTTCATTATCAACATAATATACATGAAAAATAAGTGAAAAATTAATTAAAAAACACATTTGTTATACAACATTATCCTTGGGAAAAATTTACAATACATAAAATAATTTTTACAAAACGTGAAATTTTACAATTTTAAATAAATTTATGAATTATTAGAGGGTTCAATTGAAGGTTGTTTATTGTAATAAAAATTTTTATTATTACGACGGGCGGAAATTAAATTTTTGTGTGCCTGAATCGGAATATTGAAATGTGGACCCCATCCTAGATTATTTAACGAATTATGTTCGTATGAATAGTGATTTTTTGAGCAGTTGTTACAGTTTAGTGTTTTGTTATCTTTATGAACTCGCTTCCCTTCTTCATTTATCGCTACATACAGATTTTGGGGATTGAAGCTTAAAAACTATTTTAAATTTTTTGGAAAACATATATTTAAACATTTTTCTTAAAAAAATTTATTATTTTTTGTAATTTAAAAACCTAGAATTTGAAGTGTGATGGTTCTTATGGGGTTTTTTGTATTGTTTTTTCTTATGATTCGTAAAATTATTTGGTTTTTTGAAATTTGGGTTATAATTAAAATTATTATGGTTTGAATTTTGATTTTTATGAAATGGACGTTTTTTCGAAGCTAATGCTTGGTAACAAATCCTACGTGTTTCTGGAGCTAAGTGGGATAAGTCTACTCCTAAATCATCTTCCTGCTGATTTTTCGTATCTATTATACGTTTAACCCTATGATGATCACATTTTGTCATTTGTAAATCCAAAATTGTTTTCATGACACCCCCTCTATTTGCCCTCCAGGTCAATAATTTTTTCTCGATTTTTGCTTTCAAAATTGGGAAGGGTTTAAAATATTTTAGGCACATTTTTAAAAAGTCTAAGACTGTGGTTGATGAATCAATCATTTCTTCTGAATCTACATTTAAAATTAGTTCTCTTCCTTCTGGAAAAAGATGTAGCCTAGATTTTAATTTATTTTCCCAATTTTTGAAAGCAGAAATCGAGGTGTAGTTTTCGTTCCAATTTTTTAAGAGTTCCCAAAAATCATTAAACATGATATCTAATCTAAGGTCGTTTTTTAAATTTGAAAATTTTGTATTGGATTTAATTTTAATTTGTTCTTCATCATCTGAAGAACTGTTAAAATTGTCCATCTGTTCTTCCAATTCAGTATTCGATTTTCCAAGTTTTTCCTTAATTGTATTTTTCAAAAAAATTATTTCTTAATAATTTATGAAAAAAATAGTGCGTATTTTGCATTTTGTTCTAGAAAAATTTATATAAAACGTCATTGTGTAGAAAAAAATTTTAAACTTTTCAACACTTATTATTTTTAACACAAAATTATGAATTTTTCATCAAAAATTGAGTTTTGTAAAAAAAATTGTCAAAAATTTAAAAAAATATTTTTTCGAAAATATTTTTTGAAAAAAATTCCTTTGCTACTTTTTTAATTGTTGAAGTTTTAGAATTTTCGTGATCTTTAATAATCATGGATAAGGATTCGGACTTGGCTTGGCATTTGTCAAGTGATATGGTTAATCTTGTAAGCGACTTTTGAAGTTGAGCTTCAAATTTTTCCAAAGAAAATGTTAACATTTCCTTTGGAATTAAAATTTTTTGCTTTTTCATGAAATCGGTTTTTTCAAAAATTTCCTCTAAATTACAATCCTCGTCCGAGTCTATTTCCGAAATTACTAATTTTAAATCCTGAATGGATTTTTCCAAATTTTTGATATCTTTTTCTGCTTCGATTTTCCTCTTTTGAAGATCTTTTAACGTTTCTTTGTGAATTTGCTCGGATACTCGCAGAACTAATGACACAGTTTCTCGCGGGAAGCTATCTGAAAGTCTTGTATTGTCCTCTCTTTCTAAAGAAAGATAGTCCATCTTAATTTGATATTTTTAGACAAAAATATTATTTTTAGTTTTAATTAAGTCTAAGAGGATTTAAAAATATTTTTAGAAATCAGAAAAATAAATTCAAATATCAAATTATTGGAAAAAAGAAAGAAAAAACGTTACGAATTACTTGATGTATCGTCGTGGGTAAAAAATTGACTTTTGGATTTATGCAAATTGGAAAAAAGAAAGCAAAAAGAATTTTGAAGTTTTTAGAGAATTTGTAAGTAATTTCAACCTTTTCCAAAAAATTAACTACTTCATGACCGGATGTTCATCAAAAAAATATTATACTACTTATACTACATGACTATTTGTCTTATTGAAAAATTTATTTGAACTTATTTTGAAATTTCAATCTTTTTTGTTCATTTGATTTTTTATCGAAATTGAAAGTTTTTTCGTGTTTTTTATTTTTTACTTCAAACCAATTTTGTTCTAAATTATCTGAATCTAAAAAAATATCTGATGATTCTGTCGATGTTCTAGGTTTTTTATACTTTTCTTCTGAAGAAGAAGACGAAAAAGAGTTATCTACTAAAATGCCTAATTTGTTTTTTAAACGATCTGGAAAATCGTTAGTATAATTTTTTGGAAAAGGTTCGCTTTGTTCTTTCAAAGAGATTAAATTTAAACCTGATGCGGTCAAATCATATTCTAAATTTGGGTCTGGTTCATTACTATTATCAAAAGTTGCAAATTTTAGATTTGCTTTATTTTTCTTTTCAAAATCCGATTTTTCCATGTTTAAAAATCTTGTTTTATTTGCCGCATCAGTTTTAGCAAAATCGTCTTTGATATTATATGAAACATAGATATAAAATTCTCTGTTTATAATGTCACGATTTTTAGCCATTCGGTTGATATCTTCGGCGGAATTTCGGGTGTCTCCTGAAAAAAATTTATTTGTTTTTTGAAAAAAATTAACTAAGTAATTTTGACAAAAAAATTAAAAATCATTTTGCGTGTTTTTAGAAAATATTTTTGACTTTTCTAATTTTTGAAATTTGTTAGAAAAAATATGAATTTACCTTGAGCGGATAATAAGCATAATTTTATTTGATTCTGCGCAATCTTTTCTTTTGAACCTTCCAAATCTTTTGCCGCGCTAATTCTTCGACTTCGATCCTGTGGGCTCCCTGATATATGACTACCTAATTGAGGTGAAGCCGTATGTCTTAAATTTTTATTTTTGTCAAAAAAGTGTTTAGATTGGGGAGCCACGGAATGAGATCGAAGGATTACTGATTCTTTTTTGAAATCTTGAAAAGATATCGGAAAAGAAATTGATTGCGGTACTCTAGGGTCAGCAAAAACTATTCCTATGTTTTGTACGTAATAGGATGACGGTTTTCTATTGCACATAATTTTGCGATTTTCTGTCATTTTAGCGTTTGGTTTCGAAAATCTAAAAATTAATATATTTTTTTAAAAAAATTTTAAGATAAATGTACAATTATTTATATTGTAACAGAAAACACATTTTAAGGCGGAAATTAAATTAATCATGAAATTGAATCATGAATTCACAATAATAATAATGGGCGCGGGAAAAAAATAATTTTTAATATACATTCGAAATAATTATCAAATATAGCACAATACTAATTGTGTGCGTCGTTGAGTTTTTTGGCGCTAGTGATTTAATACAAAAAAAATAATTCGAATTTCAAATTTTATTTTACAATTTATATTTGAACCGTATTATCGTTTATTTCGAATGTAAAAAATATTTTGGCGATTTATTCAAANTCCGTAGAGAGGCAGATTTGGAACGTTTTATGAGGTATTTATAAACTTTTTTGTGCAACAAAAAATACGTGAATTGAAGAAGTTTTAAATTTTGAGTGAAAAAAATAAATTTTAATCATTTTTTAAGCAATTTTGTCAAAAAAATGAAAAAAATAAAAAACAAAAAAATTGTTTTTGAAGCATCTAATAGCATTAATCATAATTTTTGAAATAAATATAAAGAAAACACTTTTTTGAAAACAAACTTTTCAAAATAAGGGAAATTGTTACATTGTGTAGAAATTACTTTACCAAAAAAAAATTTTTATCCGCAAGTTTTATATCTTAAAAATAATATTTAATTATTTTTCTCCACGGAGTTCTACAGCACTTTTTGATATCATAGCTTCTGGAATATGTTTTTTATTAAAAACTCTCTTTTTAATATGAAAAATATCCGAATTGTGTAAAACTCCGTTCGAATTATTTATTAAGTGCGCGCTTGTGCAATTCCGATTGGTAAGCAATTTGTCCATATACGACAAATCCTCCTTCATGACCGAATTTGGGTTTTTAGATTCTTGGGCCATTTGATAAACTGTTGTAGTTTCTAAATTGGTTAGGCCGCCTTTTTTAAATCTACGCTATTGTTAGGTGCCCAATCTGTAGCCTTTTTTATGTAACATGCAAGTGTTCCCCTTGTTTTTATTGTTGCATAAATGTCATGAAGGGGGAGATGTCGGCATTGGGTGTGAGGAAAGTTTAATGAAGACCGGATTCCCAAAAAGCTGTGAAATAGACTGATCGCGCTATCGATGTCTTTGTTTGACAACACTTTAATTGGAATATAATTTGGAGTCAAAGTGTTCCAAAATATTCCATTAATTTGTTGTCGTTGTAATTCATTAAAGGGTCTCGCGTTTTGATTACTTAAAAAATCACACCAATTTTTCTTGAGTTCAGAAATTGCTTCTAAAATATAATCATGTGCGTTTTCGTATTTAAAAACTGAATCTTCCCAGCAATCTCGAGATTTGTCAAAATATCGTTTTGATATATTTTCCATAAATAAATCTTTATTAATGAGAAATGTATCAAAAACCTTTTTTATTCTGATAGCCATCAGTTTTTTTGTGCTCATGTCATTATTGGCTTTTCTAGAATTTTTATTTTTTCTAAATTCTACTTTCTGTTTCTCAAGTTCAATTGGTGTACATTTTTGAATTGGAGAAATTGGAATTTCTGGGAGCGGTTTATCATAGTCGTATTTAGGATTAAAATTGACCAGAGGATTTAAGTAAATATTTTCTTGTTGCCAAGTTGAAATAATTGCTCCCATTTCAGCTAAATTACAATTTCTCAAATTCTGTAATTCAAAAGCGTGCTTTTGTTGGGACCCTTCAATGAATATAACAATTAACCGAAAGCACGATTGTTTAAATTGGGATTCAAAAGAATCCAATTTTATATTTATCGCGTCCAAAATTTCAAGCCAATTTTCGTTAAATTCAGCGTTAGAAAGATTGCAAATTAACTCATTTATTTTAAGGGCTTTTGCTCGATTTGTTGGATTCTGTAAGCAGTTGAGCCAAAAATGTCGATAACTTTCCATGAATGCTTTTTGAATTGCATTCATTGCTTCCAGGATGAAGGGCACAATGTTTGCTTGCTACAAAAATAGGATTTTTAGAATAATTTTAATTGATCGATATGTAAAAAATATCATTCAAAGATAAAGAAAAAAATTTTAAACATTTTTAATATCGCATATTGTTTTCAAACGTTTCCGTTTTTCACGCTTGTTTCCAATTTACTATGATTGGTTTGAAAAAAATAATGTTGGGGTTTTTTTTATAAAAATTTGAAGAAATCAACATTAGTTTTCTTTTGAAAATAATTATTTATAGAATTTTGAAAATTTCTAAAAAAACATTTTTTTTAAAAATTTTGAAAAAAATAACGATATTATTTGTAAACTCAGCCTATTATTACCCACTTTAAGTTTAACGAATGCTAATAAATAAAAATGTTTTTCTCTGAATTTGTATTTCATTTACTTCTCACTCTTGAAAATGGAATAAACCGAAACGTTGAAAAAAACAATTTTTTAATTGAAAAATCAAATATATTTATGTCTCAAACAACCCGTATATAATAAACAAAACGCGTAGACGTTAGAAGCAAAAATATACGAATTTGTAGAAAAAATATTCGTTTTATTTTATGCGTATTGTATATCATTTTTGCGTCATTGAAGTTACAAAAAAATTTTAACTTTTTATTTTTGAAATCGAATTTGTTTTTACAACAAAATGTTAATTTTTAGAAAAAATTATTTTAATTAAAAGATTTACCGAATTTGGAAAATAGTTGGCAACTGTCGGTTTGAGATTTTGAGTATTTGGGTCCTCTGGGTCGAAATATTGTTTTGAATTCTTTGCTCCTGTGGACTGATGTGAGCGGGTAGCTAGATCCCTGGAGAAAAGCCATGCTATGTGTGACATTATTGTCCATACTACGTTTTCTGCTTCCTCTGAAATCAGGTAACCTTCATTTATCAATTCAATACTATTGAATATCATGTAAATATAGATTGTTACATCGGAGACGCAGACTAAATCATTGTTATTGTCTTTGAAATATACTTTTAACTGGGGAAAACGGATTTCTTTGAAGATTCGAAAAAGTGCAATTGAATAAACTTCGTTGAGTTCATGTACATTCTCGAGAAAGAACCCTTTGTTTAGAATATCCGTTGCTAAAAATAAAAAAATTTTAGCAAGATTTTTTATACTTTTATAATAATGTGATGTGTACGTGAGATGAGTGGACATTCTAGAATGCCCATTTTTTAAAAAACCTTCTTGAAGGTTCGATTTTGGTAACCCGGATCAAAAAATATTATCAGGGTAGTATAAGATGCAGGATTTTGTTTTCCTTACTTAAAATTGATGAAACCAAATTCGTACTTTAAATTTTGAGAGATTTTATTTTGGCAAAGAAATCGTTCTTTTTAGTTTTTGAAAAAATAAGTATTATCAAAAAATGTCAAATCCTGCATCTTGTATTCTTCAGAAAAACTAGTAATTTTTTATTTTTCAAAAAACTAAAAAGGGCGAAATTAATTAAAAATATTGACTTATTAAAATTTGAGAAAATATCACGTAATTCTGTATTATCTTATTTTAAAACTTATTTAAAGCCAAAATAGGCTATTTTTATTTATAAAAATAAAATGTTTTTTTTCTACGCAACCCTAAATGTCTACCGAAAAATAAAAAGAAAATTACATTGGTCCTGATTGGTTAAATTTATCAAATGATTTGAATCAAGTTGAAGCCCTTGAGTCACGTTTTAATCAATTTTCTTATTATTTTTTGGAACCGTAGACCATTTTTTTAAAAAATTTAAGAAATTTTGAACGAAGTAGGCGTAATGTGACGTCATTTTCCAGATTATTGTTATTTTGGGTTTTTTAAAAAAATTACGGCGGAAAGAGGCGATTATTTTGACGTCATTTTTTTTAAAAAATAAATAATTTCGTATTAGCATTTTGAGGCGATTATCGCAAAAATGAGGCGACTATCGTGACGTCAATTTATAATATTAGGGTTTACAATAGTTTATTTTAACGTTATTTTGGAATTTAATATTTTATTTTCGGGTTGATTATAGTTTATCCAAAAAACGAGGCAACCATTCCCGAGCAAACTTTTGTTTGACAAACAGATTTTGGGTCAAAATAGTATTTTAAATGAATGACGTCATTATTGTGACGTCATTTTTAGAGTTACTTTGGAATAATTGTCTGGTTTTTAGAAAAAAATAAAATAATTAAAGAGTCGTTTTATTCGAAAAATGAAAAAAATATTCAGAAAAGTTTTTTGTGTAAATTTAGCGATACATTATTTAATTAATTTTCACATACAAATTTTCCAAACAGTGAGAATTAATTTTCTTAAAAAAATGTACTGCGAAAAAAATTAGGAAGTAAAACCCAATCAATTATTTAAACAAATAAACACTCCTTTTTAAAAAAATTATACAATTTTTCTGAAGACTCAAAACGTCACATGTGTCAATAAAACCAATTTTTAAATTGAAATAAAATACATTATATAAAAATCTTAGAAGACTTTTTTTCTGAAAAAAATTGCTTTTTCAATAAAAAGANCTTAAGTATCTGTAAAAATATCAAAAACCACTTTTCATTACAACTCCATTTCCAACTTGACCCGATATGGGATTTGTTTTTAAAGGCGATATTTATAAACTTTAGACATTTTCGGGTGTAATGCACTAATTAGTGGGAGAATCATTATCCACATGAAAAAATGTCTTTAATATGAAAGTTTTATTTCCATGAAAAATGGAGAAAAACAGCTTTTTAGGAAAAAAATTGAACTTCAATAATTGAAGTTCAATTGAGTTTAAATATAAAATAAAATGTCCTGACTTTTAAAAGTTAAGTAGCCTATTACACCCGCAATTTTATATTTATTTAAAAAATATATATAAATTGCGTCCCAAATGGCACAAACCGGTGTCACAAGCAAGTTTTGTAAATTTTATAAGTAGTTAAGAAACAATATTCGCTTGACCTTTCCATCGATTGAAATACGGAAATCAAATAAATACTATAAAATTTCACGTGCGATTTGGCTGTATTTTTTAGGAGATTTCTAAAAACCAACAATAAAAATTTTTGGACTTGATTTGCGGAAAATTTTCGTAATATTTCTAAAAAGTCGACAACAAAATGACAAANTGTTAAAATAGTTTTGTTAATCATATGCAAAAAAAATTCGATTTTCCGTGGCCAAAATGGCATATAATTTGCCATATTCGAGACATTTTTAGGATCAAAATCGAAAAACGACCGTAGTCATTTTTTTACTATGCCATTTCACAACTTATGTGTGAGTTTGAATATTTTCTAAAATAGGACGAAAAAAAACCACCGATTGGTTCAAAATGCGATCTTGAAAAGTTACAGCAAAAGTTGCTCACGAGATTATAAACTATTATTCCAGGGATTTTTATGATACTGTTATGTAGCTTTTTTATGAGCTTTGTGGAATATTTCCTAAATTATAGGTAGAAAAATAATATGTTGAATCAACATTGTTGATAATGAAACTTCGGAAATATGTCTCGATTTGGAGCAAGACAACTAGTTGGCTGAAAGTGACTCTGGGTACAGATTCACCTGGCTACTCTACGCGTTAATTGAAATTATGACTGTATTCACCCCGTAGAATAGTGACCTGCATCCTACGCAATTCACTTGTGAAAAAATCATAGAGGATTTTTTTTTATAAAATTCTAAACTTTACCAGTCAATAAATTCCTTATTACTGAAGGTCAATCAAATCGGAACTCTGTCTGAATCTATCACAGCCTCAAACATGTGCCTAGCAAATGGATGGACAGTTATGGTCAGTCATAGATCTGGCGAAACTTCAGATTCATTTATTGGCGATTTAGTTGTTGGACTTCAAGCTGGACAAATTAAAAGTGGAGCACCTTGTAGGTCTGAGAGACTTTCGAAGTATAATCAATTGTTAAGAATTGAGGAAGAACTTGGCGAAGATGCAGTTTTTGCCGGAATTAACTGGAGAAATCCAAACACTGCTCTTTGAACTTTTTTTATTTAATGTACAGAACTAATACACTATAAAGAAGTACATAACCATACCCCACGTGCGCAACAGTGTTTTGAACACATGTTTTTGTTATATGCAGTTAAAACAGGACTTGGACCAGATAAGAACCTATAAATTATGGCAGTAACTTTTAAACAAAATTTTTTTTCATTATTCATTTTTACACTCGACACCATCTGGTGGTGCAAAAAGCACTTTCTTGTATTTCGAAACTGGGAAAACATTAGAACCTATAAATATACTTATGGTCCATAAGTTATGGACGTAATTTTTACAGATAATTTTTTTTTGATACCCGACACCACCTGGTGGTGTAAAGAGGACTTTTTTGAGTCTGGACACTGGGAAAAGCAACTTTCTAGGCTAAGCATTTCAATCTGTGTTTTGAAACACTCTTGCGCAGGTGGGTACTTAACATCATGCGCAAGTGGGGGTTAATTTACAATTCAGTTTTAATATTTTAAATATAAAATTTTAGCCCCCTGGGTCACTCTGAATATCCCCTATTCAGACTTTTTTTAATATCCCGGCCCTGATTAGGAAACGTAGTGTGTTTTTAAGTACAGTAGAGTGCCTCTATAAGGACGATCCGATTTCGCTCCATTCGTCCTTATAGGAGCACCGGCAAACTT
>SCLH01001119.1:280187-301922 GCA_004367855.1 Oikopleura vanhoeffeni | reverse complement strand
CCATATTCTGAAAATAAGTTCAGAAATTTTGTGTTAGAGAGCAAGTGTTTTTCGGGTTGGTCAATAAAACTTAGATCAAAAAATAATCCAATTCAACTCCCTTTTTGTTGTTGATTGATCTGAGATGTTTTTAACTTATGAAATTTCGACGGGTCATGCGATAACGTCAAAAATATTCACAAAGCCTCCAAAGACCAACGCACTCAAATTATGCTTTTATATCCAATGAGTAGAGAAATAAGCCTGTGATCTTGAAGTTGAAGATTTACGTTGCCCACGCTTATTCGAAATAATCACAGAGCAGACAATCGCAAGGCTATATAAAATAAACACACCCACACTCAAATTAAGCCTTTCATCAAATGGAGTAGGAAAATAAACATGTGATGTTAAAGTTGGACATTTACGTTGTACACGCTTAACTTTCGCGTCACAAGACCTTGACGCAACCCACGATCATACTCAAATTAGGCCTTTCCATTGGCGAATAGAGAAATAATCGACCTTCTCATGCATAGTTTAACCAACGGCTGTTCAAAGTTTAAGATTTTAAATGTAATGTTAAAATACAGCATGACTCATGCATGCTGCATGAGAGTAGTCAAATAAGATTTAAAATGACTAAAAAAATGGGAAAAAAAATTTCCGGCCAACCTTAATTTAAATGTTTAACTATAAAAATCCGAAAACTTTAAAAAAAGCTTTAAATGTAAATCTGAATACTTAATATTTTCGATTCTGACTGCATTTCTAGCACTTTGCTTTATCAGTGAATTTTCAGCTTCATTAACTTATCTACGCTTAAAATATACGCCAAGTGAAATGATAATCTGAGATTACGTCTTGTATAATTTGAAACTTATCTCTATCGGAATGTGGTTTCTAATGGACAAAATGAGCACTACTCAAATGATTATTCTAATGGATATAAAAAAATTTGAAAGTTAATTTTATCGAATCGCAGTTTTGCAGCACATTAGCTTTTACGTGTCAATGTTTTCTTGGGAATCAGCCAAATCAGTGCTAGCAAAATATCATTTTTCTGATGGTAAAAAATTTCAATCAAAAATCTCTCTTAATAAAACACAAATTGTGTCACACAATCTGACATTTAAAAAAAGCTGATTGTCATTTGCAGGAATATTCTGATGTCCAACTTTGACCTCGGCCGATTAAAAAAAAGGACAAAAATTTTCAAAATACTGAAAAATATTTTTGTCAAAAAATAATACTTTCCAATGAAAACTTTCCATATTTTCAAATTTTCGTCTTATAATGATATCACGGAAAATTTAAATCGCGTCAACCCTAACTCTGTAAAAAATACAAATATTTCAACAAATGATCACTTGATTTCAAATCTGAATCACCAGAAAAAATGCCAAGGTTTCAAGACCTGGTAGTTTTTGAAATTTTAAAATTTGTTTTTGTATATAATAAACATGTTTCATTGAAAAGAGTGTTTTAGCGCAATAAAAGCTTGAACTGTTGACTTTTGATACCGATTTAGCATAAATTACTCCTCAGATTAATTTGATTTTTGTTTGTATATTACTCAAACGTTGAGCTACGAGTTTTGGCCGAATCACATTTTAATAACTGTAGATAATTAATAATTGAACTTTTTCAGATGGGTCAATAATTTTGATAATAAATATTTTTCATCTATAGTAAATTACTATTAGTAATTCCAATAAACAAGTACTAAATTGCTTTTAATTTTCAAAAATAACATAATTTATTCAGACTTCCTACGATTCGGATTCTGGGTCAAGATATAGCCGGGACGCCACAGCAGGATACATATCGGAGAAGGACCTTGCCGAGCTGGCAGAAACACTCTCTCCAGAATTTAGACAAATGCGAAATGAAGAAAAGGAGGAACTCAAGGTATGTACAAAGTTTAAGATAAAAATGACAACTCAAAAAAAACGATTACCAAGAAAAAATTTGATACTTACTTAATCCGGTCGTGCATATTTTATTGCATTTTTTGAACATTTAGATGAGCTTTTCAGGTTATATTCAATATGCGTATACCATTTTTTACGAGCGATATTGACATATTTTGGTCCACGCCGAATATTTTGGTACACATCGAATATTGTCATCAATGACCACAAAATTTGGTAGCATCTCCTCGACTTTAATAAGAAATAATTGAGCAAAAACAGATTATACCTTTTGATCTTTCATTTTTATCTCGTGCCTTCGAATAATGCGAAGGCACAAAAAATCTACTAACTTGAAGAAAAAGTGATTTTTATAGAATAAACTATTACAAAATTATAAAATTTCCTCAATTTTCACTTTGAAAAACTACGAATTTTTCTATAAAAATCTTTGTTGAAAATTTCAATTCTGGAATCGTTAGATTGAGAGCAAAAATTGAGAGCGATTTTGATTATATTTTGTGAAATTTCTGTCAAATTCGGGGAATTTTTCCTCTGACCAACATAGCAGCCGAAATTTTAAGAATAGTTATTCAAATTAACAATCAATTGAATTGAATTTCTGCGGGTCAATAATAGAATATTTTTGCAATCATCCGCAATTTTTTTGAGAAGTAGCATATTTTTTGCATCGCAAGATATACCAAGAATCATGATTTGCAAAGAGTTTGATCAAATGACTATTTCTGAAAATGGAAGTGAAAACTGTGACTAAAATCTGTTAAACAAATTCTGTTATAACATCCTAGGGATTTCAAAATTGATAATTGGAACTTCTAAGGACATCGCGGTTTAAATTTTTTGCATCATATTCGGAAACGTTATACAGTTTTCGGCCTTTAACCCAAATCATGTAGATCATTAGATTTTAGGATCATTATCTTGTTACATTGAACGTGTAAGATAACGAACACAAAACATATCATTTTCACGCTTTGTTCATCACACCTTTTGGTTGGAACTATCTTCGAATCGCTACGAAAGTCAAATAAAACTCTTTGCAGAAGTTTGTTGATTTATTTGCTGCCAAATAAATTTTGGTGCCAAATAACTCATAAACTGACAATAACGCGTTAATCACGTGAAATAAGACTTTTTCATGGAAGAGGTTCTGGGTTAAAACTTGGAAAACCATTAAAATTCGTTTAATTGACAATTTTACAACTTTAAAATACTTA
This sequence comes from Oikopleura vanhoeffeni, assembly GCA_004367855.1. Classification (NCBI taxonomy): domain Eukaryota; kingdom Metazoa; phylum Chordata; class Appendicularia; order Copelata; family Oikopleuridae; genus Oikopleura; species Oikopleura vanhoeffeni. The sequence continues at coordinate 298,792 of SCLH01001119.1, read as the reverse complement.
CTTAATACAATGATTAATTTTATATTTTTCGTGCTTTTTTTGTCTCTCAGTATTCATTTTGGAAGGATGTACTACGAACGCAAAAACTAATTCTATGGAATTTATAAAGTAAACTATCAACACTCATACAGTATGCAGCATACAGTATTTCTGGATTTATGATTAAAATTGGAATTAATTAACACCTACAATACACTTCGTAAGCACCATTTACTGATACAAAAAGTGCGCCATCAAAGTTACTTGGAGAAATAACGTGATCAGGAGCAGTCAATTACAGGCGCGCAAGTTTTCCCGCAATTCACCGCAAAATCAATTATTCAATTAATTTGCTTTTAGAAGCACGTGATTGATAAGAGAAAAATATAGTTTTCCACGCCCGATCTTGAAAGTATGAAGTTGATTGTACAACACCTTACAAAGTCGTTTAATATCAAATTTTGAGTGAATTATAAAAAATAATACGATTTGTGAAAAATTTTGCAGTTTCCTAACAACCCGAATAATGTATACTTTATCTTGTGAGTGCTGACCTACGTAGGGCTACTATTGTAGGTACTGTTAAATGAAAAATCACTTGTGCCTGCTCTATCAAACTCCTCATTAGTATATAAAATTCATGTTTTCAAAAAAACCGGAACCGTAATTTTAATTTTTTGGTTGAAAAATTATCAAAAACGGTATCTTATAGGTTTATGTTCAAGAAGTTAATTTCTTTTTTTTAATTAATTAATTTCAGGATCTTAATAATCGATTTGCTACATATATCGAACGTGTACGATATCTCGAGCAGCAAAATAAACTATTGGATGCCCAGCTTCGACAAATCACTGTCAAATACGACTCAAATCTGCCAGAAATCTATGTCAATGAACTCAGACGACTGCGACAAATTACAGAAACGTTAAACAATGATAAATCACTACTTGATTCTGAACTGGAAAGATTACGGTCCGATGTTATGGACCTTCGACAAGAGTATGTTATTTTTTGAAACTTTCGGGATGAAAATGATCAATATTTTTCAATTTTCATTTTTTGATTGTGATCAAGATGTCAGCTAACTCAGAAGAAATTCGCAAGTTGTTTTAATACAGTATCGTTCAAAAATTATCACGTGATCTTAGATATGCGATATGCTTTTTCTGTGAAAAATGATAAATGTAACTGTTTCGGGCCTAATCGAGTCGCAGTTAAGTCCTATTGTCGGTTTGAAAAACAGCTTGTTCTATTCAGAATATATTCATTGAATATCAACACACAGCAGACATAATTACCACTTTGAGATTGGCAATTTTGTTGCTAAGCATGAGTTAATTTGTAAATTGGCAGATTTTTGTCTTCATTGTGTGTAAATTTCGAAATTTGTCGATTTATCGGTAGAGCGTGACCAAAACGAAAATTATGTGTTTTACGCAACTAACCATTATAACATAAAATGAAGCTTGGTGAATTTGTCGGCTGAATGTTGTCGGCTTTGATTTTCAATATATCCCCTATTCACACTTTTGTGAATATCTCGGCCCTGATTAGAAAACGTGGTGTGTTTTTAAGTAAGAAGGCCGGAATATTCACAAAAGTGTGAATAAGAGATATATCACTGATTTTTATTCGTAAAAGTGAAACAAATACAACAAAATAGGGTTTCTGTATAACTTTCAACAAACATGTTCGGTTTCAGCGATTATCGTAATAAAAAGAAAACAATCATAATCTATTTATAAGTTGCACCTTGAAACAAAGCCGGGGTGAAGAAATTTGTTCGACCGAGTATTAAATTCCATGATTCAGATATTTTTCAGCTTAAAAAAATTAAGAGCTCAAATGTTTAATCTTTGCATTTAAGAGAATCATGTACTTCATAAATACTGAATCAAGCCAGTTTCACAATATTTTGAAATTTCATTTAGATCTGGCGCAACCTGATTTAACTTAAATCTTTTTATCTAAACTAATGAACTTTTTTGGGCCTCAAAATTAAGTATTTAAGCTTGTTTCATAATCTTTTCACAACACTTTTTACTAGAAAGTTTTTTCAGCAAAAGCCCTCAGATTTTATAAGATTTATAAAAAATAAATTGAGGATAATTCAATGAAATTCTTGGTATTTTTACTCACATTTTTTGATCACTTTTTATTCTTATTATTTTAGACACAATTCGGCCGTTGGAGAACGAGAGGAACTTGAACGTGAACTTAGAAATCTCCGAGAAAATGTCGATGAGTGCACTTTGACCCGTGTGGATCTCGAAAGAAAACTTCTCACTCTCCGAGAAGAGCTAGAATTTGAAAATATGGTCCACCTTGAGGTATTTTTTCAAATTCATTTGTCCGATTTTGAACATTTTCCTGGTGAAATTTTTAAATTTGTTTGGGATAGATCATTTTTATTCATGATTTCCAAGAATATATCAAAAAATCCGCTACCGTAAAAATCAGCTGAAAAAAGGGTTTTGTCGTGTCTACCTTGATATTTTTGAAATTTTTTTCTGAATTTAATTTGAGTTATAGAGAATCAAATTCAGCAAAAATTGTTCAACTCATGTGTTTTATTCGGTCGAAAATTTCTTTTATTAAAATATCAAATTATTTTTTTGATGAACACACCATGTTTAACATGAACATTCGTAAGCACAGGAAGTCGACCAGTTTAAAACATTGTGAAAGTTTATTTGAACTATTTTTTTGATGAAAAATTTCTAATACACTATGAAAATTTTGAAATATGAGTCAAAGATATTATATGTTTTAGTGATTCTTTAAAATTAACATTTTTAAATTAAATAAACGTTTAATTAAGGTAGTTAATGAGCTGAAAGCTCAATTGGTCACAGATCATGTACGCGTACAAGTTGACACTCATGGACCAGATATGTCCGAGTTATTACGGGATATTCGATCACAATACGAATTGGCAGCCAAGAAGAACCGAGAAGAAACAGAAGCATGGTACAATTCAAAAGTAAGTTTACGTGAACAGCACGCACATTCTTCTTGACCTTTTTTGTTCATTAAAACATATCATCACAATAATTAAGTGATGTTTTTTTTATGATTTTTATGTCTTTTTAAATTGAAAGATATGTTTTTTAATGTTATTTTAATTAGATAATTCATGTTGAAATTGCCATGTCACTAAAAAACATGATTCAACACAGCATTTCATTATGAATACAAATTAAGAAATAATTTTAATGCGATTTGATACAATTATGTACCAAATTATTGATGTTGGGGTGAAGCTCCTCAAGATAAAAAAAATTGTAATAAATTATATCTTTCTTATTGGTGTAGACAGTAATGTTATCAAGTTAGCAGGTTTTGTGTCTTAATTTGTCAATTCAACAAATCATTTATTAATATTATATAATCTTGAGCACAGCTGATTCACTCGGCTAGATATCGCTACCTTGCCTTCACCGTAAAATTTTCTTTGAAAAGCGTAAAAAATGTTGTCGGATAAAAAATTGGAGAAAAAAAAATCAAGAATATGTCCCTTTGAAATATCTCGAAAGTAAAAAAATGATTATTTTATCAGAGCGCAATACTTCAGTAACACAATATATTTTAAAACAACTTTCGAAGTTGTAGTGCTTAGACACCACTTTTATTTCAATCAGAAAATAATCTGTTTTCCTAGCGGATATTGTAATTTTTTATTTAGAATAATTATTATTTTCTAGCTAAACGACTTGAACAATCAAGTATCTCGAGATGCCAACCGTCTCAAGGAATCTCAATCAGAATTGACAGAATATCGAAATAATTTGAGTTCATTAACTGCTCAAATTGAAGCTCTTCGGTCGAATAAAGATTACCTTGAACGACAACTGGCCGACGTCGAAGACAGGTACACAATTAAAATAGCAAAAATTACATCGAATGATTTATCCACGAATTTATTTTACGAAATTTTTCATCGGGCATTTTATTTTAAGCCGTTCCAATACGTACTGAAATTGATCTTTTTGTTGAATTTCGCATAAAGAAAATTCAACAAAATATTTTATTTTGTCTTATATTTTTTCATACTGAGAAAAACACGCTTTTTACTGTTTAATAACATTTTATATCTGGAAAGTTGATTCGAAAACCATACGAACAAGTTTTACCGAAAATTTTTTATGAGCTTGAAAATAGCTTTGCTTGGTCAAATTGAATAATATTTTGCATCAGTTGGATTTTCCAAATTTATGAAATCTGAAAGACTCGATCAAAATAAGGTCATCTATTTTTCTGAAATTTCATACCAAATTATGGATTTTGAGCAGCGAAGCTCCACAAAATCAAAATTTTAAATAAATAAATATATTTGTAACCAGCTGGTTTCGTGTCTTTGAAGTATCTTGAGAGTCTTAAATGTTTGAGAGAAAATGAGCATAATCAAGTCCAGAATGATACATCTTTTCTCAGATTATCATCGGCTCAATCTTTTTCGCCTCATAAATTACATCGCTGAAAACACTCTGAAACACTACACCTCCAAAATGAACTATTTATCTTATAAATAAGGTAAAATAAAACGGAGGGTATATTACATAAAAATGTCAGAAATTGATAATTTATGAGATATTTCTCCAATTTAATTTACCAAACATAAATTTTCAAATTATCTTAATTTTTTTAAGATATCGACGAGAAAGCACCTCTTATCAAGAACAAATCAACAACATGCAGACTGCGGTTGATAAGACAAAGACAGAGATGACCGAGCGATTACACGAGTACCAAGAACTACTCGCGGTTAAGTTGGCCTTGGATTTCGAAATCAATATCCATCGAAAGTTACTGGAGGGAGAAGAAAGTCGATTATCACAGGTAAAATAAAGATATTTAATTTTCAAACTGAGTTTAAAGAAAAGTTTATTCGATTTATTCACAAGAATATATTTTTGCGGAAATTATCAAGAAAGTCCGCGAAAATGAGAAATGAATTCACTCAATATCTGAACTCGAATACTGTTCTCGCTTCTAAAACTTAACTGGTATATATCCAAAACTGGAACAACTCCCTTAGTGGTATAAAATTTATACTATAAATTGCAAACAAAAAATTTAAAACGTACTTTTCATAGATTTTCTCGAATCTTTATGGTTTTAGAAATATCAAAAAAAATTCAAGTTGAAAACGTTTCTAATCTCAACATTTTTAAATTTTAAATTCAAAAACATAAATTAAACTATAGAATAAACCAATTTTTATCTTCAATGTAGCTTTGCAACGAGAACAATTTTTTGAGCTCGGTATCTGTACCAGTTAGGGAACGAGGAGTCTACTTAAAAAGTCAACGGTTAAAAACTGACACGAAATTCATGATTTTTCCTGTTGAAACCGACTTTTATATTTCCAACTTGATCTTATTTATGCTTTAAATATGACAAAATATTGTTAGTTTGAGTCGTGAAACTTAACCACATTTTTCAAGCTCGTAATATTCACGGGAATGCACTTTTAGAAGAACTACAAATTGTATTATACATAATAAGTTTATGGAACAGACTGTTCAAAAGACGCGTAGGCGTGTATGCAAAATGATATGAATGTGCAGTAAAACACCACACTAGTTATTCCATTTACTTTATGCATAATGTACTTTTTCTAAAGTTGTACAATACAACTTGTACTTTAAGTTACTTTTAGTTAAAGCACTTTTAGTTAAAGTTGGTGTACTAAAAATATCTCAGCAGTGAAAAAATGTGTTAAAAGTTGATACGGATATTTTGGAAAAAAGACATTTCTTAAATTACTTTGATCATTATGACGTTTTGGTCTGTCAGTTATCAGGGTCATTATCCCAAGTCATTATCAGGGTAATCTAGTAACTAACCACATTTACTAATGGACTAAAATGCTTAACAGGATTTTGTATCCACAAATAATTTGAGTTTGAAATAGCTTGTGCAGTAGCTCAAAAATAACTCATAAATGAAATAATCAAAATTTGGAGATATCTGGCAGAGTATTATGCTAATTTTCAAATTTAACTAATACACGCAATTCAGGTCAACAATTTCCTTTAAGCCCTATAGCACTTTACCCAGGGAAGGGCATCCGAGCTGATTATCAAGGTCGGATCGGATCGGAAATTTCGGGCCTCAAAATTTTTCAATATCGGATCGGATCGGACCCGAGTTTGAAAAAATGTGATCGGATCGGAAGCCCGATTTGAAAAGTCAATATCGGATCGGATCGGTGCTCGGACGTGATCGGATCGGACCTGCTTGGATTTTTACTTTGTTGGAATATATACTGAAAATTTAGTTGAATAATTCTGCGTTGACTTAAGGTCATTAAAGCTCAAGTTAGAACATTTTTTGCCATTTTATACGAGGCCAACATATATTCGAGGCGTTAAAATTTCGGCGATATTGGCAAATTCGGCGATATTCGCAAATTCGGCGATATTGGCACATTCAGCGATATGAGAACAGAAATAAAATATTACCTCAAAAATCAAAAAACGTGTANAATCAATCAATTTTTTAGGTGTTTGACAGCTTTTAAAGTCAAAAAAGGACATTTCTTAATAGAAAACATATAAAAAAATATATATTTGGAATCAGCAAAAAATAACGATTCAGATAGTTTTGCAAAATAGTCGATTCTGATTGGTGCAAATTTCGACCAATGAGAATTTCCCTATAAATGTACAATTTTAAAGAAAAATAATGATAATAAGCAAATTTGGAAGCGCAAGAGGAATTTACGTCAAAATCAGCAAAAATACAAAAAAAATTTATAAGATAAATTTTCCCTCTTTTATTTTTGCTCTAGCAGCATCTGTGGTGACAAAAGACTTATAGACTATAAGTTATAGTTCATAATATGGTTTCTAGAGAACAACTTAATGCGCAACCTTTGGTGTTACTTTATAGTCGATTCTAGTTGGTCCAAATTTTGACCAATGAAAATCTCAATGTCGGACACTTTGTATGTTTCTCATTTTATTCTTAAAAGAATCAGAAAACAATATTGCGAATAAAAATAATAACTCTCGGCCCAACATTTATTCGAGGCGTTAAAATTTCGGCGATATTGGCAAATTCGGCGATATTGGCAAATTCAGCGATATTAGAACAGAAATAAAATATTACCTTAAAAATTAAAAAACGTGTAGACCGTGAAAATGACGTCATATGCCGATTTTTATTTTATAGGAGTTTTTAGTAGGTTAAAATGAAGTGTATCACCATTATCCGTAGAATTAATTACTCTAGGAAACGCATTCATATAAAAGTTGGAAAGAGTAAATTTGGGAAATTGAAGCATGAAAATAACGTCATTCATGACGTCCACAACATAGCTTAAAATATAAATCTTCGAAAAATTTGGTGACATTGGCACATTTTAGCGATATCGGCACATTCCGCGATATTGACACTCGAAGTATTAAGCTGGAAATCGTTAAATTGCGTAGTTTTTTCGACGATATCGGGCCTCCCCCTGTAATTGGGAAAGTTTCAAATAACATTTTAAGATTATCATTAAATTCGAAAAAAAAATTTCAAATCCGTGATAAAAATTAAACGCCTTCTATGTAATATTTGTGTTAACGAAATTAGAATTATTTGTAATGTCAGATTTTCAAGTAAATTATCCCTTATTTTCTGAACATAATAATTTGAAATCAGTTATAATATACTTGTCATTAAATTTAATGATAAAAAACACGCTTTAAAGAGGTAATTTTGACTTTTAGCTCACGGTGCACAAAAGTATCCGATCCGATCACATATCCGATCAGATCGGACATTTGTGATCGATGTGATCGGATCGGATCTGCGCGGAAGCACATTTCAAAATTGAATATCGGATCGGATCGGACCAGATTTGAAAAAAACTGATCGGATCGGATCGGAAAAAAGACCGATCTGATCGGTTTTGCCGGCTCGGACCTGCTCGGTATTTCTGAGCAGATATTTTAGCTCGGACGCCCAGCCCTGGTTTAACTGGCCGTTATTTCTGTCAGTCAACAATTTAAGAACTGTTTTATGTTGGGTCGAATCGTGACTAGTTAAGTGACCTAGTATTTTACTAAATATTTTAAAACAAATTTGTCATGTTATAAATCAAAGCCAGTTTGAAGTGTATGTCCAACATATGTCAAACATTAAGTACTCACAAGCCTTTTGACCAAACTGATTTTTTCTGACATTGTAATTTCTGAAGATCGAGGCCTTGGGAATGGCCCTATTCTAACTTATTAAGGAGATTAAACCTCCTTATTTCAGCAAAAAAGACGGTATTTATTTATTTATTTCTTAGCAAAACACTGCCAATGTTGTCTTTAAAAATTGCAAAAATTTGGACAAACTTGATTGTTATCTTGTCGATGAAAATGGTCAATTTTTCGATTTCCGTTATTTGGATGGAGTTTCATGGTTCAATTTTGAGTTGACTTATCGCGGAAATTTGAATGAAGTGCGAACAGTCAAATGGTCACAGGCAGAAAATCCTCTTTCGCTTAAAGATGATCAATCGATCACTCTACTTGAATCTGAAACTTGGACCAGAAATGGGGAGAAAATGGACAATGGGCAGTGGAAATTTCTCACGCAAAATCAATTTAATGGACTGGCTGTTAGTTCAACAGCTGCTCTTCTTTTGGATGCGCAGTCAGTGAAGTGTTAAATTTTTAGACGTTGAAAATATTTTGGGCAAATATGCTTTAATCTGAGTTATTAATTCAGACTTATGAAAAACTGCCTTTATTAAAAGTTTTTGAAAAAATTCAAAAAGTTTCATGAAAAATTTGAATAGAAAATGAATAATATTTCCTTGGATTTCATGCGTTGTTTCTTTGAATACAATCGAACCTAAAAACCATCGTACAATTTGATCATTCGTTGTTCCGAGATAATTCTTTTCAAGGATTTTATGCAAAATCTATCTTATTTTTCAGCGTCGGAAATAGATGTATACACTAACTAACCATGAATGGAAACCCATTATCCGAAGCTTTTATTCGTCAAAAAGTGAAATCCGTTGCTCTAATTGGTCAACAGGGGTTTTCGTAAATGGTTAATTCGTAAAAAATATCGAATGTAAAAATGAAATGAAATTTTTTGGGTAATTGTTCTTCTGAACGAGCCTAGGGTTCAAATTTGAAAGAATTTGGCTGTTTCCCGAAAAAAAAATTTATCTTTTATCAAGATTTTGAGTCCGTTATTACGGGAGGTTAATTTATGAACATTTTTCGTCTATGTTTTACTTCCGAATAATTATTTTGAACTTCTCAACGAATACATTTATCAAATCAGGCAATTTCTCACAAATAATTCATCACAGTTGTTTTCAAAACTATTTCGATAGATCATAAGTACAAGTTATTTTGAAATAAGCTGAAAATTTGAACAAAATACGATTTTTAATAAATTATTGTTTTATACTCTATTGTCATAATTTTCAAGTAGATGTGGTTATCAAGTAACACTGGACAAGTTTTAATTGCTCAAATTAATTTTCCTGGTAATCGAATTTTCTCAAAGAATACTAAAATTCCAGAACGAAAATGTTTTTTAGAAAAAATGTAATTAATCCTTTCTTTGAATATTAGAACCAAACATCCAAATTAATCCGTCATTGTTTCGGAAACGCAGGAAAATTCTTTATAATCAATTAAGAATATTTAATCTTCTGATCTTTTTTATTGAACGTTCCCGATCGGTTTGATAGATACATAGGCTGTGCTCAAAAGGTTTAACTCTTTCGAAGCTGCTTATTTGGCTGTGGGCGTCTCATCTGGTGGAATCAATGGCATTTATCAAAGGAGCAATGATGCCGTTACGGAAGTTGAGCTCAGAATATGTGGAGTTCCATCAGGTGCAACCATGACAACCCTAAAGACAAAATTATACGATAATAAAAACAGTAAATCTGCTGCTGAAATCACAATGGACTTTTATAAAAACGATTTCAAAACGCAAACACAACGCTTTAAACTGTGGACAATAGACAATAAGGAAATTATAACCACTGAATTTCCCGCTGATGACTGGAATAGGGTTGTGATTAAGACTGATTCGACTGATGAATTGGCTTTTAAAGTTTTTCAAGTTTACTATGGATAGGGTTAAGACCGGCAAAATTTGCAACATTTAAATATGAGGGCTTCAGTCACGATTAAACGAAATGAAATACGAAATTCGGAAACGAAGGGAAAATTGTACATAATTGTTATAAAATTAGTTTGTTAAATCTAAGCAATCATTGAGCAAAACGAACATGTAACTATATTCTCAGACTTTTAACTTTTTAGATAAATTTTGTAAGATCGTGTTGCAAAATTGAGTGACACCCCATTTTTCCAGATGAAACCTATTTTAAAGTTTATTAAATTACGTTGCCCTGACACTTTTTTATTTCCAGCGGCGAAGTGGAACAATTCGCGTCAGAAAATTTTAAATTCGAGCCCTAAACCTCCTTCGAATTTAGGTCCTTAGCGACCAAATCGATCACGGTCGAACGCTGCAGAAAAAACTTTCTCAGTGAAGATTGTTAACCTGATAAAAAAGCAGTTAATCAGATGTTCCAACTTTCATTGTGCGGCTTGTTTTCTGAGAACACTCGGAAATAATAAAAAAATACTTAAGTGGTTATTTTTGCAAGGCAATAAAATGCGTTACTTAGAATTTTTTATCAATTAAACCTCCACAGGTGGTAGCCTTGTCATCAAGATGTATTTTATAAAACAATTCTTTTCCTATTGAAAAAAGGTTTCAGATCAAAATGGGATAGAAATACAAAACGAAACCAACTTGATAAGATTGAAACTACACACTTTAAATGATCAAAAAAATAAAAATAAATTAAGACTGTTCTGATAAATTATTTGCCTTATACGCCAATAATCAAAAAATTCTTCTAATATTTCACTAATTTTGTCTTATATCTATAATCAATTGACGTTTGATCGTGTTGAAACGTTAACATTTTATTTCATAATTGAAATAGCCCATTTCCGAAAATTATTTTCAAAATTGAAAAGATCCAAAAAAATTTTATTCAAAACTTTAGTTTTGAACAAAAAAAAATTAAATGAAAAAATTGTTAAATACATTTTCTGAATATTTTTTAATTTATTATTAAAAAAATCGTTCAAACTTCGGCTCTTGTTCTGCCGGTCCGAACCCTGAAGATTGAACTTCTCTTGTCTTAGACATTGTTGAAAATGAAGGTTGTGGGGTTTCGTGGTTTGACAATAAAGATCTTTCGACAACTTCAACAATCACCGGAGACGTTTTTGAATGTTATCATAAAACTGCCACAAATCACCGAGCTTTTACTCTTGAATCTTATCATTCAATTTGCCCAGAGGGTTTTCAACAACTTTCTTATGATCCGTTGTCATCTTGCTATCATCTTTCTACCGAGAGTAGGACAAGGGAAGACCACGAGAGTCACGCGTCTTTATATAATGGATTTTTAGCCACAATACCAAGCCAAGAAATCAATGATAGGTTGGTCAAATTTGTTTATGAGACATCAGGAAAGAGCTGCTCTCACAAAAATTACTCATTTTCCAAACTTTTCAAACATAAGGATTTTTTCGAACAAACATTTAATTGATGAGAAATGCGAGGGATATAATTTATAAGACTGCATTTCAAAAACAAATTATCCAATTGTTTCTCAGCAGGAAAAACATTTAACACAAGTTAAAAGATTTTGAAAAATAATTTTTTTTAATTTAATCAATTTTTCTTTGGAAGTGCCTTGATGAAAATTTTTTTTTTAAATACGTGAGAAGACAGTGATTTTTATGAAGTTGAACTGTTTTTTTTTAAAGTTACCGCCATTTTTTTATGAGTACGAAATTAAAATAGTAGGTATTGAGAAAAAAGTGATTGATAATTCACAGAAAACAAGCTCCATGCGATAATTTACCTCATTTTTAATCAGATCAGGTTTATACATTTGTAACCTTTGATGAGTTATAAAAGCCTTTAGTTTCCAGTATTTCTTTATCTAAACAGTATTTCTTTCTAAGGATTTTTTTCTTTTTTATTTTGGAATTTTATTTTGTCATTCGTGAAAAAGGCATTCAGATCTTAGTTTAAAAATAAATCTCATAATTCATCGTTTTGACTCATTCTACTTGAGTTAAACCGTGATCTCACAGACTCACTGCGCTCAAAGTAAGGTCTCAAAATGAAACCTTATGTCATAAAGGATAATCGCTACTTTAAAAAGCGCAGAGTGTTCACATTGACTTTCAAACAGCAACTCTGCACAAAGGTTATAAACATTATTATATTGGTCTTAACGATATAGAAACAGAAGGCGAATTCGTGAATACTGATGGTTCTGAAATGTTATGGACAAATTGGTATTCTTCGAACCCTAATGGTGATAGTAATTATAACTGTGTTGTTGTTTATTACGACCAGGTTAATAATTGGGACGATATATCTTGCACGACCAAACATGGTGCGCTCTACGAAATACTTCCAGAAAACTTAAAAAATGAGTGCTTTAAAGGAAGGGTTAATTTTACAAAATAATCTCAAAGAAAGATAGGATCAGTGGTTCTAAACACAAAATTTTTAAACATCCATCATAATGTGAAATATTGAACGAAAATCAAACTTTGAACTTCGGGTGTCAAAATAAGGCAAATGATCATTTCGCTTATATGAAACCCGATTTTAAGGTTAAAAAAATAAAATTTTATTTTAAGGTTACAAATTTTTTACACTGATAATGACTGGTGAGTCGAAATTTTAAATAAAAACTTTTCATATCAATATATGAAATTTCTTGAAGTTGGATTTTGCGATGAAGCCATTTCTTACTTAATTACAGTTAACTGCAAAGGTTCTTTTTTCCGTCAAAGAAATTTTTGGTCGTGTCATTTAAATGGCTATTATCTATTTTTAAACATATGGGTTCCAGAAAAAAATACGTTTTTTATCTTAATGTTATTATGATCGCTAGCACTATATGTGTTTAAAATCAGATCATAGTTGGTTATATCGTTTCAAGTAAATCATACCGTTTAATCTTTTGGAGGCATTCAAATTTTCTTATTATAACGTTTATTTTCAAAGTTGTCATTTTCGCGTTCTTTTTCGACAATTCAGAACCAACCAGGTCATTATTAAAGGAAGAACTTCTCATTCAATATTTTCCACCCAAGGGGCTTGTTACATTCCGAAAATGCCGTTTTTGGTATTTTCACAGAAAAAGCCTTATATCAAAACGTAGAAAAAACACCTTTTTTCGGAACAATCGACCAGATTGCCGACCCCTGAGACGAAAATCGAAAAAACAGCTCTCATTCACTGAAATTCGGACAATTTTGCATCACCAAATCTTAAAATTTTCCGATATAAGCTCTGGGATCTTTGTTTTTTGAAAAAATAAGGGACTAGTCTTTAACAGTGGTGAACCAGATGGCTGGGAGAGGTACAAAACTGTCAAAAAGGATCGAAAGATCTACCATCGATTTTTCTTGACAGTTTAGTATCACTACAACAAACCATTTGGTTGTCTCCGATAAAAGACGATTCTCTATGCTTTTTTCGAAGAAACAAGGATCCTAGAGTTAACATCAGGAAAATTTAAGATTTGGTGAGAATCCAGTAAATTGTCTGAATTTTAGTGAATAGCTTCTGGTTTTTTAAATTTTTGCCTTAAAGGTCAGCAATCTGATTTGATGTGCTGAAAAAAGGTGTTTTATGACGTTATTTTATAAGGTTTTTTCTTTGGAAATGCAAAAAACATCATTTCCAAAATGTGACAAGCCCAAGAAGGGGTTAACATCGAATTAGTTGAATTTTTTTAAATTTTCGACAAAAGATTCCTTGGGTACGGTTTGCCGGAACGATATTTTCAACTATGGTCCGATTTTGAACACATCAGATTCTAAAAAAAAATATAGTTTTCTTGCACATTTATCCAGATTGCTGACCCTTGAGGCAAAAATCGAAATGAAAAGGAACCGTTTTACTGAAATTCAGACAATTTTCTGGATTCTCACCAAATTTCAAAACTTCCCGTTATAAGCTCTAAGATCGTTGTTACTTTGAAAAAAGCTGGGGGGACATTTGTAACCGCGGCTGACCAGAGGGTTGGTGTTAGTGGTATTGAATTGTCATAACGATCGTGAAATCAAAGTAAGATCTTCATGATGTATGAAATCCCAAAAATCGCTAACACCACCCTCTTAACATAACTTAAAAATAAATTGTCACAACTAACTTTGAGTTTCCGCTTTTCTCAAAATTTAATCCGCCAACTCTATTTTTGAATTTTTGTTCGTAAGAAAAAAAACTTGATTTTACGCATTCTGGTGATTAACTTCATTTCAATTATATAATAAATTCTTCATAGAATTTATCAAACCAATACAAATTATGACTCTATTCCAAACGCTTCCATGTTACCTTTTTTGTTCAAAGGCAAACCTTTGTGTTTCTCTAAAAAAACTCAAGCAGGCTGAATTATTTTTCACCCGATTTAAAAGAAAGTTACGAATGTCCTTCGAATTCCCACTGTATTAATGAACTTGACGGATACAACTGTGCGTGTAATCATGGGTTTAATTTTATTGCTGAGGAGTGTGTTGCGCAAGATATGGACGATTGTAGACCAATAATGAAACAAACCAAAATTTCGGCTGACTTCAAATTGTGTAAAGATGGGGATCCTTCTTGTTATAGTGCCGATGAACAAGGACAGTTTATTGACTTCCGATTTTTAGAAGGTGTTCAATGGTTTAATTTCGAGCTCATCTACAGAGGACCTAAGGATGAAGAACGAATCGTTAAATGGACACAAGAAGAAAATCCATTGACGATACAAGATCAAATAGCCACAATTTATGAACCAGAAATCTGGACCAGAAATGGCGACGTTATAAATAACACAAACTATATTCATCGAGTACAAATGAAATTTGGAGGCTTATCATTGAGTTCTACTGCAGGTTTAGTTATGGATGCTCAACCAGGAACCGGTTACTATTTACAGGCGGGGACTGTGTCTGGTGGTTTCTATGGAATTTATCAAGCAAGCAATGATGCAATTAATGAAATAGAACTCAAAATTTGTGGTGCTCCAAAAGGAAAGGAAAATATCAGCAGGATTGAATTTTATAAGTTACAAACAAGAATTTTAAAGGTCCTTTATAGGATCTTTTATGGGAGATCTTTAAAAGGTTCTTTAGAAAAAAAACAAAAGTCTTCGTTTGATGAAAAAGGTTAATTAAATTATTTTTCTGAAAATGCCGCCAATATCTCGAAAATTTAGTTCAATTCATGAACTTCAAGTGATAAATTCCTCCAAAGGTCAAATTTTCACAAAATTAGAAACTAAATTGTTCGATTACACGTACAGTAAATCTGCTGCCGAAATAACAATGCACTTTTATAAAGACGATTTCATAACTCAAATTCAACGATTCAAATTGTGGACAGTAGATAATGAGGAAATTATAACCTCTGTATTTCCGGCTGATGACTGGAATAAAGTTGTCATCACGACCGATTCTTCCGATGAATTGGCTTTTGATGTTTTCAAACTCTATTATGGTGATGAACTTGTGNAAGTCTTCGTTTGATGAAAAAGGTTAATTAAATTATTTTTCTGAAAATGCCGCCAATATATCGAAAATTTAGTTCAATTCATGAACTTCAAGTGATAAATTCCTCCAAAGGTCAAATTTTCACAAAATTAGAAACTAAATTGTTCGATTACACGTACAGTAAATCTGCTGCCGAAATAACAATGCACTTTTATAAAGACGATTTCAAAACTCATATTCAACGATTCAAATTGTGGACAGTAGATAATGAGGAAATTATAACCTCTGTATTTCCGGCTGATGACTGGAATAAAGTTGTCATCACGACCGATTCTACCGATGAATTGGCTTTTGATGTTTTCAAACTCTATTATGGTGATGAACTTGTGATAGACGTTGTGAGAATTGAAAAATGTGGAGTTTCCTGGTTTGATAACAAAGATTTGTCTTCAACAACATCGATAACCGGAGAAATTTTCGAATGTTATCATAAAACTGCCACAAATCACCGCGTTTTTACTCTCGAATCTTATCATCAAATTTGTCCAGAGGGGTTTCAACAATTTTCTGATGATCCCAAGTCATCTTGTTATCATCACATCATCGAAAAACGAACAAGAGAAGAGCATGCGGAATTCGCACTCAAGTTAAATGGATTTTTAGCAAAAGTTCAAAGTCAAAAGATTAATGACAAATTGAGTAAACTTGTTCTAGAAAACGCAGGAAACAGTTGCTCTTTAAATATTGTTAGATGAGATTAGACGGAATAATGCTTCAAAAGTACTAATATGACGTTTGTTTAAAATTTTTTTTCATTTCATCATCTTTCTTTAGGGTCGCTGCAGGAATTATATTTCACAATGATTCCCTATTTCCAAATCTTTCAAGGTTTTTAGGTCGGAGTTTAATTTTCTAACATATTTGTTACGACTTCGTGTTAACATCATCGTCATATGTCAATATTGGAATAATTTTTTCGAACCACTGAACCTAATCTCTCGCCTGTAGTTTTCTAAAAAAATTGTTATTCAGCCATCGGGGTGTCTCTTATTCTACCAAAGATTTCATAACCTCAAATAATATTGCCCATGAAACTTTTTATAAGAATAAATAACCTCAGAGTAACTTGATGCTCAATTTGATAATTCACAGTGCAGTTGAAATTTTGTTGATATTTGATTTTGTTAAAGAGCCGTTCGATTTTCATGGTCAAAAATAAAATTCCAGGTTTTAAAATCAATTATCTCAAAGTTTAACTTTTTACTGAAGCCTATTTCAATTATTAAGAGGCTATATGATTTTATGAAGTTGTACTTTGACTTTTCTCCTCATTGTGAAGATTTGATAATAGTGTGTTGATTAAGTCAATTAACCAAAAATTTCTTGCACTCAATATTTGAAAGCACGGTGGAAAAGTTCTGCGGCGGCACAAAAACCTTTAAGAAGGCTATTCTTTGAGCGCTGTTCACAGAAACCTCATTAAAGATCAACTTTTAAGTTAAATTCTGAAAAAAGTCTGAAGAGCAATCGTAATAAAACCACGTGATACTACCTCATGGTAGGCTCAATAAATGACATCTTTATATTTATAACAGCAAAGTGGTCTTTTGTACTCAATTTTTTTCACTGATTGCGTATCTTAATTAAAATTCATTTTCTAATGGACTTCGGAATATAAATTAGAAAAACAGGTTTCTAAGCAAAAAATTTCTATTATTTTTCGACTTAATGAAGTCACTTGATTATTACGATATTACTAAAAATATCTCAGAAATGTATTACTCTGGCATGATTTTCATGAATTGAATATTTTTCATAAATAATACTTTTTTGATACCAATATCAAAATTAAATTAATTGGAATTCCACTCACTGGAACACCCTAAGTCAGGGGTCGGCACAAGATTTGGAAATTTCTGTCCTGTCCTGTCCTGAGGCAGGCAAATTTTAAAATTTTCTGTCCTGTCCTAACCCGTCCTGTCCTAGGACACAGTGTTTTTTCACAATGTTTTTTGGGAATAATACTAACCATTTTAAGAATCTTACTGAACTTTTCGGGTTGAATTTAGCACAAGATATTGAATTCAGGTTGCTGCGGTTAAATAATTGTGAAGAATTAAAATTTTATATTTTTACTCAAGAAATAATATATGAAAAAGTATGACCGCGGGATGATTTAATCCCTAAGGGGCAGAGTGACAAGTCCAGCAAACAACCAACTGAGCTACTGAGACATACTATGTGAACATATTATTTTAAGATTTAACTAGCGTACCCACCGATGGAGCCAGAAAAAGCTGAAATTTTGCATGGGTACTTTTTTTGGCCTAACTTAGCACCTCTGCCCTAAGTTGGACACAGCGCCTTAACTTGGGATTTTTTTAAATCGATAAGTGTCCAAGTTTTGTATCGATGACTGTATACAAAAAAAATGTATTTGAAGAAGTGTCTGCGACTACTTTTCACTATTTTTGAATGATTCGAAGTGGCTTGAGTATTCAAAAAGGTCTGTGCCTTCTAGGGTCAAACTAAGAAACTCGCTGAGTTTTATACGATGTTTTGCAGTTTAACCAGAAAACTATATGATATGAAAAGCAAATGTTTTTAAAATAAAATGAACAGGTAAAGAGGTATTAAAATGGTCTAAAATTAACCTTTCAGACATTGCTGACTCATAAATAGGTCAGAAATATTTACGCAAGCACTCTTGCATTGTAACTGATATTGGATTGTTTTGGAAATTTCATCAAAATACGCGCTAAATCCATCGATATTTCATTTTTCAGTGGAATAAGATATTTTTGATATAATTTTTCGTCAGAACTGTTTTTTGTTTCTTATGTTCAAAAATTGCTGCTCTTCCGCCGCTGTTTTTTATCTTTGGTGACAGTGGAAATTGAATTAAGATATGAAGTTTAACTGAAAATGAAATATTTTTGTGGCCTCCTCGGCTTTTGGACTAAATCTGTGTGGCGAAGTGGGGGATTTTAATGTTTAAGTCAACTTGAGATAAACTCGTTTTGTGGGAAATTCACCAAATCGGTTTTTGGCCCCTGATGATACAGTGTGAATAATAAA
>SCLH01001119.1:201378-269755 GCA_004367855.1 Oikopleura vanhoeffeni | reverse complement strand
AAAGCCATTGTAAAGTTTTAATTTGTTTTGAACTACTTTTTGCAAAATTTTGAGCTAATTTGCAAATTTAATCTGGGAGAAGAAAGATTTTTCAAGACGTAATGTCCAAAAAACGATGGTTTTTGCATGTTCTAGAAAAAATATAGCACTTATCGACAAAAACGCCACTGTAAAGTTTTGAATAGTAATTATACAAGTTATGGTAAAATTCAGGTTTATTTCAAAATAAAACCTGAGAGGAGATAGATTTTCCTTTTCGACTTATGTGTCTGGTAGTGTAAGCATACAAAAGGTTTGACACATTTCTGACGCAAGCTGAAGGCTAGTTATACAAACTGCCTGATCTAAATTATATCTTTGAGACCTTGTTTGGCTAATATTTCCTCAAGAACATGTCAAATTATTGACCAATGGTTTTGACAAGACTAAGGGTATATCTACAACATGGCTCATCTTAATTGTCTCATAGTTTCTCTGTTAGGCTGATTTTTCATCAAGAAAAATCAATTCCAGCGACCAGTACCCTCTTAAGGTGGTACTCGACGGTTTTTATTTCGACGGACATGGTAAATGCACCAAAATGGCATCAGGAAGGCCACAAAATACATTTCCGGTCATACCAGAAAAAAAAATTTCGAGAATTTACTCAAAATTTTCGAGGTTTTTCAGATTTTATCTAAATATTTTTTTGGGACAAAATACATAAACCTCGATTAAAATTAAAAATGCTAAGAATACAGGGTGTAAGGTTTTTCCCTTCTTTTTTCCAAACTGGTTACACTTGATTTCCGCCGTTTTGATTGGTTGAATCTGAGAAAACTTTTCTGACAACCAATCAAAACGGCGGAAATCAAGTGTAACCAGTTTGGAAAAAAGAAAGTAAAAACCTTACACACTGTATGTAAAAGTGATTAGCACCTTTTTTGGTTTAGTTTTCCACTAGCTTCAATTTGAGGGTAATTTTGGTATAATCGAATGAAAATTAGTATCTAGAAACTCCGAAAATTGGCTTCCGGCTGAACTAAAATGCAGTTTTTATTATTCCGTGCATAGAACTCAAAAAAATTTCATGATAAAGTAAGAAGACATATCACTCCAACTTACACTCAAATTATAAAAATTGTGTCGAACCAGTTTCTAGAAATTTTTGGTCCAATTTGAAATTTTGGCGTTTTTATGATTCTAGAATATATCGGACCAAAATTTCGATATCATGTTAGCAAATTTTTTGTTCAGTTAATCATCAGCTTTCACCTGCTGTTTTTTGTAACTTAATCTGATCAACTTAATTTTTCTAGAAATCTTAAAAATCAACTTCCGGTTTTACCAAATCGCAATTTTCTAGAATTCTGTGCACATATCAATAAAACAAAAATATATAAAAGTAAGAAGATAAATTACTCCAACTCATATCAAATTTGAAAAAAATTGTGTCGAACTGTTTTTGAGAAAATCAAGCTCCAAATTCGAAAATCTCAAAAATTTACGGTTTTTTCTGATTCTAGAATATGTCCGATAAAAATTTTGCAAGAAAAATCGGGGTATCATAATGAAGTACAGACTGTTATTCTGACAAAAATACATGAAATTTCAATCAGCCGTTATTGAGAAAAAAGACATGTAAGATAAAATCAGTGTTCTAGAACTTTATTTCCACTTGGTGCTGTGGTGCTTATGAAAAAAATTCACCTTCAGTTAATAGCAGAGAGTCAGATCTGCAAATAAGTCTCTTCAAAGCATTGATAACTTGTTTTGTTTAATTCTGAGACCCGATTCAAAATACAAAAAACTGTTGAGTACTCCCTTCAGAGGGTATATCTATCTGATTAAATAAAGGCCTGAGAGGCATTAAAAATGCTCCAAATTGATACGGGGTGATAATTAAGTGTACTAAAAACCCAATCATTAAAAAAAAATTTTCGAAATTTTTGCATTTTTTCGGTTTTTTTTATGAATATTTTTTAAAAGATGAAGTTAAAAAATAACCTTTGCTCGAATTTTACCACCAAAACTTCAAAATATCGCCTTGACGTAAGCCAACTTTCTCATCAGTGTTTAACTGGTTTTTTTTGAGCCTACTTTCGAAGAAATCGAAGAACTTTTTTTTCGGAAATTTTTTTGAAAATTACCAAAAAAATCATATTTCAAGTTTTTGCTGGAAATTGCGAAAAAGCCCGTGAGAGTCTCTTATAATTGTTATTCGGAATACTTGATAAAAATTTTGAAGTCTGAAATTGTGAAAAATCGTCGGTTATTTGGCGCTCTAGAATTGTTCCGTCGCCGGATCAAAAAAAGCCCTCGAGAAAAGATTGACATACTACCGTTACGTGATCTGTAAAAATTTGAGCTTAATTTGATATACCGTCTGGGAGGAGATAGTTTTTGCAGTTTGGAAAATGTCACCTTGTTACGATATTGTACCTATTGATGTCATGGTCAAAACTAATTTGTGATGTACTTTTTCGCAAGATCAAGGATAGATCTACAAATAAACATTTTCGGTTTTTCGCATAAGCTTTTAGTTTTCAGAATATTTCACCGTGAATATGTCAAATCAGCCAGATATACCCAAATTATCGTAAAAAACCGAAAAAATATAATTTTAATTTTTTTTTATCAAATAATTGTTGAAGCTATTGAATTAATATTTTATATTTTCGTTACCGTTAACTTGGATAAAAATGTGATTTTTTAAAGTTAGGTGGCCAGATTTGGCCACCGCTGAGTACGTCACTGTTCATAACTTCTGAGTATGTGGGTTAAGGGAGTAACCGACGGAGGCTGTATCTCGAGATCCATTCATAGTAGAAACTTAATTTTTCTTGCATTCGGAATTTTGTCGTCGGTTTGCTTCTGAATCAATGTAAAATTTTGAATTTGACCAAAAAAATTTCGGAAATTCGAATTTTTTCTAAGCATTTTCAGTATTTATGCAATATTTTTTTAATACTATGATCGATAACCTTAATTAAACTTGCACCAGCTAGACTGCAATGTAATCTTAAACTCCACTTAAGAAAAATTTTAAAAATCTCAAAGAAAATTTCAACAATATTTTTTTAGATGGTAAAATTTGACGGTACCGACGGAGGCTGAATCTCGAGATCCATAAATAGTAGAAACTTAATTTTTTTGCATTTGGAAGTTTGTCATCGGTTTGCTTCTAAATCAATCAAATTTTTTTTGATTTGACCAAAAAAATTTCGGAAATTCAAATTTTTCCTAATTTCCGATTTTTTCAGTATTTTTGCTACATTTTCTGAACGATTTGATCGATGACCTTAATTTCACTTGGACAAGTTAGCCTGTTAGTTAATCTTTCAGACCAATGAAAAAAATAAAAAAATCGACAAAAAAAGCTGAAAAATATTTTTTTAATCGTGAAATGGTCAACATTATATGGTACCTGAACTTTGCACATGTGTGCATCAAAAACAAACTTAGATATCGAGAAACCCAGCTCATAGTACCACGTCTTAAGCGATTGGGAAGATGATATTTTTGTGAAAAAAGTTTTTGATACCATTGCTGGAAATGATTTTAACAGAGGCTGAATATACCGAAATCGGCAAATTTAACGTGTTAATTTCATCGATTTTGAGCAAATAGACATTGAATCGAATTTAAAACTTCATAGTACCGGAGAAAAACCCATTATTAGTGGGCGTACGAAAAATAAAAAAATTCTGATATTGCTTTGCAAAATGATTTTATCGGCCGAAAATCGACTTTTGGAACTCCTACCGGTATCGTCATACAAAAACGTTTTGTTACTTTTTTTGACAAATTCAGACATTTATCTCCAACATACTGTAATTTCAACCTCGTACGACTTTTCTCATCAAACTACAGTTGTTTAAAAAACAGTGAAAAGCGTCGGTTACTGCTTTGATCCCCAATTACTCCTAAAAGCGAGAGATTTTGACAGGAAAAATTTGTCTCGTGAAAGCGCATTAAATAATTTTTAATTTTTTTTATTGATAGTTTAAATTGTAAATTTTGAAATATCAGACATTTCAGTAGACCGAGTTTAATAGCCCGCGTCTTGTTGATATAAAATTTTTCACAGATGTTGATTTTATTGAAAACCAAATAATTGCTGAAAGTATAGCATAACGAACTGCCAAACTGTTTCGCTTAACAATTTTTCACATCTGGTTTAATTATAGTCCGTAAAAATATAAATATCTGATCAATTTTTTTGTTAAAATCGTCCGCAATTGCTTAAGAACGAAAATGTGTTCTTGAAATAGCCTAAATAGATCATTTGACTCGAAATTTTTCTTGAAATTGTTTTCGAAAAAGTTAATGATATCAAGCCAAATGATAGGCAATTTCAAAAGCAGATTTTCATTTTAAAGAAATCGCTGACGATTTTTACAAATGTTTATTGATCGGTAGCCATATTTAATAGCCATATTTTTTTCACGTGCTTAAACTCAAACAAAATTCAAAAAAAAATTAACAAAGTGAGTTTTGCGGTTCCTACGTTATTGTAGCACAAAAAAGAAAATTAAAGGCTGCTATCAGTGATAGCCTATCACATTATTTCCCAAGCAAAATGAGAATTTCATTTCGACAATATAAATTATCTACTATTTTTGTCATTCTCAAATTGATTGAAATAAGTTTAAATTTCAGCTTAATATTTCAAACTGAAATTTTTTTTTGGAAATTTTCAACTGAAAATTGAAGCAATTACTGCAAATACATTGACTGGGTGAGATATGACAGAAAATTTTTGGCTGATAAAAAGACTTAAAAGAATTTATAATAAAGTTTTTTTCGCTAGAAAAAATGCTCCGACTCTTTGAAACGCCTTTAATGCCCTATGACTCATAGCCTATAAGTCAAAGGCTATGACTCCTTGAATTGACAGATTTAAAAATTCAAAATGCACTTCAAGGAGTCAGGAATTGTAATTGATTTTTGGTAAAATAAAAATTTTTGGTGAAATACTTAAATTAAAAGCTTGTATTAACTGTCAAGCATGCTCAAAAATACTTTCCTAAGAAAGACCTTTTTAAATTTTAATTGACTAGATGGGGTATGCGACTTTGATTTTTCTGCTTGTATTATATAATAAAAATACCTAAAATCGATTTTTTAGTTTTAAATATAAAAAAAATTAAAATTATCACAAAATGGAATTTTTTAAACATTTTCTCCCTTTTTTTCCTAAGTATTTTGTAGCTTTGAGAGCACCTGACGGACCTTCATATCCCCCTAGCATGATAAAAATTTTTCATTCGCCTCGGCCAATTAAAATTTATTCAAAAATGTGAAAAATGACGTTTTATTCCGGTACAAATACCGGTACGACCATACAAAAAACTTTTGGGTACTTTTTTTGAAACATTTTGACAAATATCTCTTGGGTCCCAAAATATGAAACTCGAAATAAAGTTATTCAGCTCAGCAAAGACGTTTCAACATCAGTTAATGGCGTGAACATAAATCGCTAATTTTAGTCTAGGTTACAAATTTCGATATGTCGTGAGAACATTTTTTAATCATTTTAACGGCAGCTTAATTTTAGTGGTATTTTCAATTACATCACGTGATATTTTGGTTCGATTTTATTTAGACAATTGTCAAAAATAAACATATTTCAGATTATATTCACCAAATTCAAATGAGCTGGTGCTTTCATCTTATAAATGCCTTCAAGAATACGCAGTAATTTGAG
Source organism: Oikopleura vanhoeffeni (assembly GCA_004367855.1). Taxonomy (NCBI): domain Eukaryota; kingdom Metazoa; phylum Chordata; class Appendicularia; order Copelata; family Oikopleuridae; genus Oikopleura; species Oikopleura vanhoeffeni. Next base: position 264,066 of record SCLH01001119.1, on the reverse strand, counting down.
CCATTTTGAGAATTTATTCTCGGAGGAGATAGATTTTAAAGTCTGAGAATGCTAAAAACGTCGATTACAAACCGCTTCAGAATTGCTCAGACATCGGATCAAATAAAGCTTGTGGATTAATTTCGGGAAAACATTTTTTCGTCAAAAACTTTTTTCGTCAAAATAATTTTTTCGTCAAAATGAATCATTTATTATAAAAATAAAGTTTTGGTCAGAAAATAGTCTTTTCGAAATTCATATNAGATGTTTGCACTAACCTGCTGAGTCTGCCTCCGCGCTTAAATTCTCAAATAAACAAACTTTCGATGATAACTTCCCCTACAGGCCATATTTTAACTAAACTGGAGACAAAATTGTACGATTACGCATACAGTAAATCTGTTGCTGAAATAACAATGCACTTTTATAAGGACGATTTCAAAACGCAAACTCAACGATTCAAAATGTGGACAGTTGATAATGAAGAATTGATAACCACTGTATTTCCGGCTGATGATTGGAATAAAGTAGTGATCACGACCGATTCTACTGATGAAATGGCTTTTGCCATTTTTAAACTTTACTTTGGAGATGATCTTGTGGTAGACGTAGTGAAAAATGAGAAATGCGGAGTTTCCTGGTTTGATATAAAAGATTTGTCCTCAACAACATCAATAACAGGTGACATTTTCGAATGTTATCATAAAACTGCCACAGATAACCGGATTTTTACTCTTGAATCTTATCACCCAATTTGTCCAGAGGGTTTTGAACAATTTTCTGATGATCGTGATTCATCTTGTTATCTACACTCAACCGAGAGCAGAACAAGAGAAGAACACATAGAATACGCATCTCAATTTAATGGATTCTTAGCCACAATTCCGAGTCAAGAAATTAGTGAAAAGTTATTGCAACTTATTCTGGAAAATAGAGGAAAGAGTTTCTTCTTTTGAAATCGTAGATGTTAGTTAACTATTAAATACTGACCAGTTTTTTCGATCTTTCATAACAAATTTGAAACCAATACTTCAAACATCAAAAATAATTGTATTTATCTCTTTCACTTTTGCGAACCATTCGGGGACCTATTATATTTTCAAAATTTGAGTAGAAGGCTAAAATCTAATCTCAAGTTTCATATTTTTATCTTTATTTCATTCTTAAGTTTCGATAAAATCTTTTTTTTCAGACGTGATTTTATTAAAACCTGGAACATATAAATGACTCCGAATAATTGATTTATTGTTATGAATCAGAACAAAATCCAAATTTGAAATTTGAAAATGCTACAAACTTGAGTCTTTCTTCGATCTCAAATAGGAAAAATAATCAAGATCTGATTTGTACAAATTTTTCCATTATTCAAAGTAAAAAAAGGGCCCCTAGATACTTTTTCCTGCCTGACAAGAATATCGACGCTTTGTTGAGTGCGGAGGTTGATTATCAACAAAGTTTCAAATGGAAAACGATAGACACGGAACATTTAACTTTTTTTTTCTGAAAACAGCAACTCTGTCAAAAGGTCATGTGCATATTGGTCTTAACGATATAGAGGAAGAAGGGAAATTCATAAATACTGATGGTTCCGAACCTTCATGGTCCAACTGGTATACAACGAACCCTGATGGCAATATTCATCATAACTGCGTTATTGCATATTACAATCACAACTTGGAATGGGACGATAAGGCATGTTCAGTAAATGCCGGTGCTCTTATCGAAATTCGTTCGAACCAATTAAGAAATGAGTGTTTCGAAGGTAGGGTTATATACATCTAGAGTTTTTGTGTCGCGAAAGAGAATTTTATTCGTTTACGACAAAATTAGATGTTAAATAAACTGTTTTTGGTGTTTAATTCATACAATTAAAAGCATTTATTCAATTTCATTTAAGGCACTTAAATAAGATTTCTTATGAAAAACACTGATCACAAATTGCGTGCTTGCAAATTTTTTGAATTTTCTGTCAAAATTGTATTTTTTAATTTCCTGAAAACAAAGAGAAAATAAAATTAAGAATGCCGTAAAAATTAATATTTTATCATGTACAGATCTCGAGATATAAAACTTTATCGGTCACCCCGAATTTTCCAATCCAAGAAATTTGTTAAAACTTCTTTATTCTTTTTGTTTTAATTTTTAATACAACTTGAAATTATGGCTACCTAAAACTGGAAAAATTTAAGTTTTTGATGAAGCAGTTCAAAAAGGACAGCATATAATACTTAAGAGAGAATTAAAAATTCAAGAAAATGCCGCAAAAATTAACTTCGTATCATGTGTAGATCTCGAGTTATCGACCTCCGCCGAAATTATTTGAGTCGCGGGATTTTTTTCGTCTCAATTGTAACACATGTGACTGAGTTTGTGAGATTATAAACCAAATAATCGAATGAATCTGTTCAAAATATAAGGAAGCAATAAAAATAACAAAATTAAGCTCAATTACCTTCGATTGAGTGAAAAAATTGTTGTTAATTTTCATCAAAAATAATTATTTAATTTATGTTTGACTTATTTGTCGCAATCTTATTCTAAACTTACAATTGCTTTATGTTATTTTAACCCGACTCCAAAGGCAACCACAATTGTCCTACAAATTCTCAATGTTTCGATCAAATTGACGATTTCAAATGCAGATGTGATTATGGCTTTAATTTCATTGATGAAAAATGTGTTTTTCAAAATATGGACGATTGTCGGCCGATTGTGAAACAACACAAAACTTTACTTCCAGCTGATTTCAAAACCTGTAAAGAAAATAATGATATCAATTGTTACGTTTCTGACGATGATGGACAGGAGGGTGGCCTAGAACCCTGACTTCTAGTAGTCTATAGTTAAATGAATAAATTGTTAAATTAAATTGAAAATGTTAAATATTGAAAATTTGATCATATTCGCGAAGATATCAAATTCGATAAAATATTAAAAATTTGCCTACATTGAAAATCAGCACCACCTTTATTTGAATAACACTCTTCATTTCCTTTGACATTGAGGCGGAGTCAGAGTTCACTGTTTTTTTGACTTAAATAATTCGAATTTAAACCAGTTGAACCAAACAAAGATTCACCTGTCTGGCTAAGGTATTAAAGTAATTTGGATTCATTCAATTTCGTTGATATTTCTTTGAAAATCTTTGCTCATCCACAGTTTTTTGTCAGTCAAACGATTCTGTTATTTTAATTTTTATCAAAACAAATAGAAATTGTGGTTACCTGTCATTTCTCCGTCAGCTTATTCTTTGGTTATTTCAACCTATTTTATTGAAACTGGCAGGTGCTCACAAACTCAACAATTTATTCTGGTTTCACAGGCTAAAAACTGTGAAAATTGTCCAGATTTTGTCAAAATTTGAAACGCTGAGCCTTTCAAATTAATTATGTTGAAAAAGCATATTTTTGTTCCTGGCGTTATTTAAGCGTATCTAAGCACAACAAAAATGTGCTTTAAAATCAAATACCTTATATTGGTTTCAGTGTTAATAGGTCACACGCTTCAGTGTGGTTATTTATAACGAAAAATAGGAAAAGTCGATTTATTCCGCCTTTTAAATCTTTTAAAATTTTGCGACACATGCATGTTTCACTCAGGTGACATTCATGATCGTCAGCAATACGAACTTATCACTATTTTATTTTACTTTTCGGAAAAAAAAGTAGGCTTAATTTATACATTATCAATTTTCAAACGTTTTGCACAATTTTAAAGTTTATTTTAATATTTAATTAAATTTATTCATTTGACTTTTTAGAAGTTCTATGTTTGATAAATTAAACAATCGACCCAAGTTTTTGTCCTGAAATTTTTCTTGTTGGGCTTTTGTAAGTCTTCTTATTCTCGACGGTGTTATTTGCGTTATAATATTTCCCTATAAATTTTAAAAGCTAAAGATCGAAACAATTTATAATTTGGTAAAAAATATGTTTCTCCTTTTTTTATAAGGAAGTTTAAAATGTATTTAAGATTTTAATTGATCGCTCGAGATAAACACAAGAAAGTAAACGTGAATCGAAGAAAATTAGTTTGTAGATCTAGCCTTGATATTGCGAATCACTGCCATATATTGAAAGTTGTTGCATCACACTAATTTGGTATGATCTATTTAAATTCTATCTTTATACGAGCTGGAAGGAGGGCTCCATGCTTGAGAGAAATATCTTTTTTTATGAATGAGGGGGTTGAGATAACTTCTGGCCACCTCAATGAGCAGTTCTTAGACTTTCGATTCTTAGAAGGTGTTCAGTGGTTTAATTTTGAGCTGATCTATAGAGGATCTAATTCCGAGGAACGAATCATAAAGTGGACCCAAGAAGAACACCCACTCACGATTACAGATAAGAAAGCCAAAATTTATGAACCTGAAACTTGGACAAGAAATGGTGAAGTTATACGAAACGCAAATTTTAAGCATACAGCACAAATGAAATTCGAAGGTTTATCTATAAGTTCTACTGCAGGTTTATTTATGGATGGTCAATCAGGAACTGGAAAATATTATGGCGTTTATGGGACTCCTTATGGAGTTTCCGGAATTTATCAAGCCAGCAATGATGCTATCACTGAAATGGAGCTCAGAATTTGTGGTGCTCCGGAAGGAAAAGAGAAAATTAATTATTTTATAAATGATTTCAGGAGTTTGTTTCTGCTGAAAATTCATATAGATTATAAAATAACGTGGCTTTCACAAATTAAGTTTTTTACGCTGTGATATGAATTAACAAATGAATATTTTCGAGGTTAGAAACGAACTTTTTTGTTTAAAACATTAGCAACAAACATATCACAAAATTATTTATAACTTTATATCCCAAAATCTTTTTATTTATTTAATTTCAACAATTGCATGTTGAAATCGAGACGGACCCAAATTTAAGTTTTTGAATTTGAAAATTTTGATGCTTAAACATAACCAATTTCTTAGTGCATATTAAATTCTAACTCAACCTCCCTTGAACTCTCTGTTGACAACGTCCAATGAAAAGCTTATATACTATATAAGTCAAATAAAAATAGAAAACAATTATTCACAGTTATTGTAACACGTGTATTCTAGGTGCAGTCAAAGAAAATCAGCGCTGATCCGACCAATCAGATTACTGAGAAATTTTTTTGGCTATTTTTCTTGAATCAGGGGGTACAGGCTCTGGTACCTCGGTAAAATTTCTTATCTATCTCCAAAGTGAGTTCATAAGTATGATAAAAATTAAACCCGTTTGAATGCTGGGAAGTAAAAACAACCAATTATCTAATTATTTATTTGAGAGGGTAGGATTGGCTGATTTTTCTGCCTGTATTATCGATACCGAGGCTTCCTGGTCACTTTTTACAAGATTTTTGGCCAAAATTTAATAATAATTCGGCTTTTGAAAAAAACTTATCTGATAACATACTCAGATAGCTCAAACTGAGCAAAAATATGTTGTTAATGAAAAATTGGTCAAAATCTGACCATTGGTCAAAAGTTTTAGAGAAAAACTAATTATTTGAAAATTTCAAAAGTCTCAGAAGAAATTATAATATAAATAAGTCAAATAGACCAATTTTTTATTTTATTATTAACAAAATAAGTGTGCTCAGTTTTTCTAAGAATGTTATCGGATGAGCTGTTTTCAAAAGCCGAAATATTTTAAAATTTCGGCCAAAAATCTAGTAAAAAATGCCCGGGAAGCCCCGTTATTGTTATATCACAGAAATGTCTCAAATTGATTGTGCATGACATGAACTGCATGTTTTAGAAGCACAAAACAACCGAAACTACAGAAAAAAATTGTCGAAATTTTCCAAGCTTTTTGTCTTTTTTACTGGGTATTTTTAAAGCTTTAGGGTATCCCGGTCCCTTATTTGCCATATTCTCGATAAAATATAAGCCAAACACGGCTTCAAGGATATCATTCAGATAAGCCGGTTTGTTGCCTTCATCTTGCGTAAAACATGTGTCAAAACTTTTTTTCATGCATACACTCCCAGACACATTAGCGAAACAGAGAGACCTAAGCTAAACTGGAAAATCTAGAATAAATCTCTCAGGTTTTATTTCGAAAAAACCTTAATTACAACATAACTTGTATAATTAGTATTCAAACTTTCTGTGAAGCCGTTTTTGTCTATAAGTGCTACATTTTTTCTAGAATATGCAATAGACCACCGTTTTTTGTTCATTGGTAATCGAAAAATCAATCTATTCTTAGTTAAAACTTCAAAATTCACTTAAATTTTTGCAAAAAGCAACTCAAAATAAATAAAAATCTTTCTCAAATTTCGACCCCAAACTCAGAATAAAAAATTTTAAAAGTCACGTGGAAAAATTTCCGGACGAAAATATGCTTTGATTTTCTTGAAAGACGGCTCAAACGTAAGCTCGGGAGAAACTGAAGAGAAAGTTGAACACAACAAGACGAAATTTATAAGTTTCAGGGGTCAAATTGCAACGAACGTTATTTTTCTACTCAATTTGAAAGAAAAAATCTCGATTTTTGTTCTTGTTTTGGTTGTTTCGTGCTTTCGAAACAATACCGATTGATTTGGTGCATTTTTATGACCTTGAAACTGCAAAAAAATTTGGAACCGGTATACCCTTAAAATACTATTTTTAAATTTGACGCATCCAGGTTGGAAATTTCGATATGCCGAAGAATATTTTTCGATCAGTAAATTGTCAGTTGTTTTTTCACGTGACATATTTGTTTAATTTTACTCCGAAATTGACCATACAAATCATATTTCGGGTTATATTCAACAAATTCAGATAAGCTTGTGCTTTAATCTTTGAACTGCTTTGAAAGAATACATTGTATAAATTTAAGCTATTTTGATAATGTATTCTCGGAAGAGATAAATTTAAAAGTCTTAGAATGCCAAAAAACGTCGATTGTTAGCTGTTCTACAATTGATAAAAAATGGATCAAAGTAAGCTCATGCTTTAATTTTGGCTGCTATCATTACGTGTTTTGTGACAATTCAAGCCAATTTGAAAATATCATCTGGGAGAAGATCAATATTGAGGTCACGAAAATTTTTTCCTGTAAAGATAATATAACTACAGTGTTAATTTCAAAAACAATGTTAATGTACTGAGTCGCAAGACCAAGGATATTTTGAAACATGAGTATTTTTGATTTTTCTCATTAACTTTTAGTTTTCACGAAACATCACGGTGAATAAGTCAAATTTGCCATACATACTCCTTTTAAGGATATGGTGGTTCCTTAGTTGACATATTTAAGGTTATCAAACGCGAAATAGGAAAACATTTCAGAACTTCGGAACACATTGGATTGTAGATCTTATCTTGATGTCAAAAATAAGCATGACGAAAATATTTTTTGTCCCTTACACTCCGTTAAACATGTTTGTAACACGGAACAGTTTCTCTTATCAAACTCTATCTCGTCCCTGATTTCTCAATTAAAAGCTTTGATATTAACCACAGACATAAGAACTTTGTTATCTTAAGGATTCTAGTTTTTGATTATTCTCACCTTTGTCACATATTTTCTTGAATGTTTATTTTAACGATCTGACAACACAGAAATAACTCAGTAAATACACTTTTCAGTCAATATACTTTTCTAGACAAAAGTGATTTTTCTGTCGAATGATATCGAAAATGGGGTCAAATTAAAGTCGTTTCACTCACTTTGAAAATGCCAATTAGTTTGCGTAGTTTATCTTAATGAGAAAAAGTTCATGTACATAATTGCAGAAAAAGAAGGAACCAGGATATTCTTAAGGCAGCCGTTTATCTCTTGTTCGCACTTTTCATAATCTAGGTCGAGAACCAATAATCTTGGCAGAATTAAGCTCAATTTGGCTTGACAAAATATTTCATCGACCTATATTATCAATAGTGTGAACAAGGGATACAGTCAAACAATAAAACCCTCTTCAATATCACATAAATATCTCTTTTGACAGGACAATCTTTCACAACATTGAAAACACAAATGTCGGATCATGCTAAAAGTCATTCTACTGGAGAAGTCGAATTTCACTTTTATGAACATGATTATCTTGTTCAAGTCCAAACGTTCAAACTTTGGAGTGTCAAAAATCAAAATGTATTAGAAACAGTGTTCCCTGCTGGTGATTGGACAAGTGTCAAAGTTCTCTGGGACTCAGCGGATGAACTGAATTTTGACGTTTTTGAATTAAGTTATAAAGATTTAACTGTTGATTTTGTTGAACTCGAAAAATGTGATAGCATATGGTTTGACAATCGTGACTTGATCGGAACAAATAAAGAGGACTTTCCGTGTTATGATGAAACGGCAACAAATCATAGAGAATTCGCAACTGAAGATCATCACCCGCTTTGTCATGACGGTTTCCAGCAAGTTAATCGAAATTCAAACGGAGAAAACAGTGAAAGTTCGACATAATATCATTGAATTGCCAATTATATTTTTAGTAAAAAATTATTTAATTATCTTAAGGGGGTACTCAACGGTTTTTGAGATTTTAGATCGGGGCTCAGAACAACACGAAACAAGTTATAGAAATTCTGAACAGCCTAAAAGGAAGATCTATCCTTTTGCTTCCGACCAAAAGTGAAAACACGGTTTTTTGGCACCACAGCACCAAGGGAGTACGAGTTCTAGAACACTGATTTTGACTTCAATGTCTTATATCTCGGAAACGGCTTAATGGTAATTGATTTAACTTTGATGAATAAACATTACAACGAGGTTGAAGTTATCGTGAAATATTTTCGCGAAAAAATTTCGATCGGGACTTGTTCTAGAATAATGAAAAACCTGTAATTACATTGATTTTCAGAATTTTTGTAGCTCAGTTTTCTCAAAAAACGATTCGATACACAATTTTTTTTTAAATTTGTCATTATTAAGAGAAACATGTTTTCTCAAGTTCTAAGTGAAAAATTTTTTTTTACACGCTCTATTTATTAGAAACAATTGCAGATTATTCAGCCGGAAGTCAATTTCATGATTTTCTAGAAAAAAATCTCTATTGAGCTTGTAAGTACCGTCAAATTAAGGCGCATAGGTCTACTGAACAAAAAATCTGCTTACGTCAGGTTTGAAATTTTGATCCCTTATATTCTAGAATCAAGAAAAATTGGAAAAATTCCAAACTGAAACGAAATTTTCCTCGGAAACGTTCGATACATTTTTTTTTAATTTTAGATAATACGTGCAAACATGCTCTTCTCAATTGTCTAGTGTAAAAACTTTTTTTTAACATCGCTTCCTATTGAGTACGATATTGCATTTTTGGTTCAGCCGAGGCAATTTTTGGAGTTTCTAGAGAATTTATTTTCATCCGATGTTACCGTAAAGTACCCTCAAATTGAAGCTACAGCAAAACTGAAGTTTAAAAATGCTACTCACTTTTACTGATTTTTTGAAATTTCAAAAAATTGAGGTTTAATGTATTATTTTTCATAAATTACTATAGATAAATCTAAAAACTCGAAAATTTTGAGAAAATATCTCGATATTTTTTTATTGATAAAGAGGCAGAAATGCATTTTGTGTCCTTCCTGAGGCTATTTGGTGCAGTTTTTATGTCCCTAACCTGAATTCAAAACCGTGGAGTACCCCCTCGAAGTTGAATCATTTCTTAGATATTCAGAAACAAATCATAATTTAAAATTTAAATCATATGATATGATTCATATCCTTAATTTAAGAATAAAAATTGATTTTAAAGATAAGCGGTCCAAAACTCTTACACTTTAGCTACACTTAGGTATTTGAACATAATGTCAGTTTCGTCATTACTGGAAGAGCTCAACTTAATCTTTCCTAACAATAGCACATATAATGCGTGACATATTGTATAAAAATCAGGCACAAAACGTTATAATAAGAAAAAATTTCCAAAATGGTCAGATTCAGATTATAATTTGTTTTATTTTTTATAAGGTTTTTCATTTTAAGGAAGTTCTGAAGTCAATCATATCCCTTCAATACCTTTTGATTAATCTAGGATGCGCGGGCTGAATTATGGCCTCATGAGTGGCTAGGAGGGATCTTAGGAGTGTTAGGATTGGCTCCCTCAGTTCGCCCATCCTAGATTAATCAAAAGGTGTTAAAGGGATATACTTGGTTTCGAAATGTTAAATCGAAAAAAAGTTGGGACACCCTATTTTAACCTGAGAGTCACTTTGGTTACAGTATAAATGATTGTCTTAGAGATTGCTTGAGTGATTACACACCGATAAAATAAAACGGTCTCATTATCAAGACCCTTGCCTATAATCATACTCAAGATCATACTCAAGATAATCACTAAGACAACATTAATGAGATTCGAACACGCGCTATAGAGATAGTAAACGTTTTTCAGATGTAGTTCCGTTTGGAAAAGGATATGGTGGTTCCTAAATTGACTTATTCTTGATTAAAAATAAGCCAAACAAGGATTTTCGTATACCATTTGGACAAGCAAGTTTGTAGAACTAGCCTGAAACTTGCGAGAAATTTCACAAGCCAACATAATCAAAACGGAAAATCAATTTCCTCTTAGATTTATTTTGAAATAATCCTTAATTTTCACAAAAACTAAAAAATTAATAGGTCTAACACAAGGAGAGCGGTTGTGTCGATAAGTCCTATATTTGTTTTAAAATATCCAATAAACACCAGTTTTTTGGACATTTATTATAGAAAACTGTATCTACTTCAAGGTTTAATTATAAAATCTGCTCAAATATTTTCAAAAGACTGTCTGAAGCGAACAAAACCTCAAGGGTGGTCATTTTGCAAAATTCGACACAAAAATTAAAATATGAATTTTGTAAGGTCTAGTGAAATTTGTTTTTGAAAAAAAATGTGCTCCGAAAGTAAGCCGAAAAGAAAACCAGGGTTACACTAGAAAAAAAATGGCTTACGCCAATCCTAGATTAAAAAGTTTTAAAGGTAAAATTGACACAAACAATATTTTTCAACATTCTTTCGAAGTAATTACAAATGAACGAAAAACTACAAATTTTCGATATTTTTAATGTTATTTAAGATGTTTTGTTGTTACAAAAAATTAATGCATTTGGCGCATTTTTATGAAATTTTAACTGCGTAAAATGAAGTGACCACTATACCTTTAAGTGAAGCTATGAGACGAAGGATATGGACTACACTTTAATACATGAAGCGAGCTATTGTAAAATAAGCGTGATAATTAGTGCAAGTTGATTTACGTTCCGTCATCAAAGCCAGCTCCGTGGCGTGTCTTTCATTTGAAGAAAACAAAATCTATGAATTCATTTTCATCAAATCATTCGAAAACTTTTTGAGGAAAAACAGCTGAACCGATTTTGAATTCAACTTTTATTTTTCGATTCACGTCAACACTTTGTGATCTTATGAAATCATTAATACAACATATACTGATTTTAAAAAAGTTTGAAGATATCAGTTTCAGGAAATCATCTTGAGTTCTATATTTTATTCTTTATTTTGTCTTGAAATTTCGATTGAAATGGTCAACTCGTAAAAACAAAACCCGCCAGTTTCCGCATAATTCATTTATGAAAAATCAAATTTGAAACTTTCACACCCAATGAGAAAAAGTAAATTTTTGATCTCATTAATAAAAAAAGCAAGGTCTGATCTTCAAAACTTTTCTCCTTATACACGCTCATAGTGAGATTATCGATACTTTTATAGATAAGGAAGTTAAAACGTTCTTTCATCAGTGATCACGCTTAGCAAGAGCGAGATCTCCAAGTTTCGTCGTTTTTCCAAGCCAACTATAGAAATCAAGCTGAATGTATTCAACTGTGACTTTTCATGTAGCTTGAATTTTTACAATTATGTGTTTCTATAATTTCTCGAACTCAGTGAAAGTTGTTACCGATATGATGCAATAAGAAGAACAGCCGACGAGCACAATGAAGTTGCACAATTGTTTGGAGGGCTTCTTGGATCGCTTCCTGATCAAAAAATATCAGATTTAGTTAATCAAAGACTAGTCCAGAATGCAGTCGGCAAGGGAGGTATACCATTTCATTAATAGTTTTTAAAGTCGAAATTTTTACTCTTTATTTAACTATGACAATTGCGAAGATCAAACATGATGTAGTACCATCTGAATAGTGGGTTGTATTTAATGCAAAAATGAAATTTTGCTGAACAAAAATTTGTAGAAATATTGATTTAGAATTATAAATATTTTAACCTACAGATTTACCTGTAGATATCTTTTTAAAAAAATAAAAACGAGGCTTTTTTAAATGTGGACCAAGAAAATCGATCAGACTGATATACCTCTTGGCAAGGGTCATACTTTTATTGGAGTGAATGACATTGAAATCGAAGATGACTGGAATAATGCCGACGGATCAGATACCACATGGACAAACTGGTATACGTAGGGTTCTGACTGTTGACATTTTCAAACTTGAGATTAGATTTAAACAAATTCAGCGCAATTATAAAAAATAAGTTAAAATCTGTGAAATTAATTTTTTTTTTCACAACGTAATCTAACGTGTCCCATGATTATCAAATGATGACATTAAGATCATTGCCGACTATAGAGAAAACAAAGATGATACCAATGTGGAACTTGCAAAAATATATCATGTTTTGAAAATTTGTTTACTCATATCCCTTTATCACCTTTTGATCAATCTAATAGATGTGGGCTGAAAAGAAGAGAACGCGGCCTCATGAGTGGCTAGAATGGGTCTTAGAAGTCTTAGGATTTGCTCCCTCAACCTACATCTATTAGATTAATCAAAAGGTGATAAAGGGATATTCTGTTACATTTCCGAACCTATTATTTTCGAAAAAATAAGAATTTGCTTTAAAAATTATCCTATTTTTAATTTTAACGCACTGATCTTTCGACGGTTGAAGACAATAACTAACTTAATAACCATAATCATTATATTTTGAGCTCTGAATCAACCGGTCTGAACCTTGTTTAAAGCACTGGTTATCCAAACGGGCAAAGATCACAAAATTGTGTATACGTTTATTATAATCATGATCTCAAATGGATTGATATTGTCTGTACATCCGAACAAAATGGTCTTCTAGAGACAAAAATGAAAAATTTAGTTAATGAATGTTTTGAACAAACTGATAATTGCTCACCGAATGCGCTTTGTACCGATAAAATGGTTGGATATACGTGCAAATGTAATAATGGCTATAACGGTGATGGCGAAACGTGTGAAGAAGTTGATCTTGAGGGGGGTTGTCCACTTCTTGTATTCAAAAACATGAGATGTTATTTTTGTACTAGAGTTTGAATGCCAAAAAACAAAAGCCATTTGATGATTTGTTTTTTGTATCAAAGATTGGTTTCGTTTGACGTTTCGGCTTAAAAGCTATTTTCAGTGTGAGAAATAAGGATGAACAGAATTCGAAAGTTGAATTATTTGAGCGCGAAATTAGATAACAATATATTGCGCAATAACATTTTTTTGAATTTATGCATGTGCGTGTTTGTGAAATTAAGTTATCAAGCCTCAAATAGATACTTAGTTAACGCGTACTCTATCCTTAAATAAAAATGTTCTAGACTTAAAGAGGGTGGTGTCAGTGATTTTTGGGATTTCAGAGGCTTTGTACGGTTCGACAACTGCAGACTGAACATTTTTGAAACATTCCTTAGGAAGATATATATTTGACCTTGCGATTTCATAAGACAGTTTAGTACCACTCCCCCCAACTATCTGGTTAACCGTAGTTAAACAAGTGTCCCTCAGATTTTTTCAAAGAAACAAGGATCCTACAGCTTATATCGGAGAGTTTAAGATTTGGTGAGAATCTGGAAAATTGTCTGAATTTTAGTATAGCGGTTCTGTCCTTTTCGATTTTTGCTTAAAGGGTCAGCAATCTGGTTGAATGTGCCGAAAAATGGTGTTTTGCGACGTTTTGATAAAAAGCGTTCTGTGAAAATGCAAGAAAACGTCATTTTCGGAATGTAGCAAGCCCAAGGGTGAAGATCGAATCGGTCGTACTTTTTTGAATTTCCGCCTAATTGACAGAAATGTGCGCGAAATCGACAATTTTGAATATAAATGTGAGAATAAGAAAATTTGAGTGTCACAAAAAATTCCTTGGGCACGGTTTGCTGGAAACGATATTACCAACTATGGTCTTATTTTGAACAGAACCGGTGCTAGAGCTCAAAAAATAAGTTAGATGGAAATCACTGATTTTTTTCAAGATTCCGCTGTGTTCAAAATCAGACCATAGTTGCTAAGATTGTATCCAGCAAACCGTACCCAAGAAATTTTTTGGTGACATTTAAAACGTCGAAAAACACCCTTTTTCGGCAACTTCAACCAAATTGCAGACCCCTGAAGCAAAAATCGAAAAAAAACCGATTCACGTAAATTCAGACAATTTTGCAGATTCTAATCAAATCTCAAAACTTTCCGACATTAGCTGTAGGATCCTTGTTTTTTTGAAAAAAGCTGTTTGACTCGTGTTTAACCGCGGTTAACCAGATGATTGGTTGAAGTGGTACTTAATTGTCTAATAAAATCGTGAGATCAAAGAAAGATCTACATGAAGTTTTTTAAATATCCAGTCTGCATTTGTCTAACGTACGAAGTCTCTGAAATTCCAAAAATTACTTACACCACCCCCTTAAGTTAAATAATATAGAAAAAGTGCGTGATCATAAAAACATTGTGGGAGTTAATTTTGCCGAAATATTTTGAATCGAATTGTGAGTTAAATCGAATCTTATTGGTGCGTTCCTCTCCAGTGTCGAATAACGTCATATCAACAGATCTGTTGATAAAATATTGCCGATATCATGTATCATAAAGAATTCTTTTATGATTATCTGAGTTTTTTCAATTTGATTTTAATTCGCGTTAATTTTTTTTTGAAAATTCACTACTTTAGTTAAATATTGACAAAATTTTTGTCCGAATCTTTGTATAATTCACAACGGTTCATGCGAATTTTGCCCTAACTTGAGTAATATTATCTGTTATCTTGGTATTTTTTATCTCCGCTGAATCAAATATTTTCTTACTGAACTCTAGCTATCACTTTTATTTTCCCTTATCACACTTTTGTGCATTTCCCGGCCGTGATTAGCAAAGGTAGTGTCTTTTAAAGTAGTAGGTCCGAAATATGCACAAAAGTGTGATACGGGGATATGTGTATATTTCCCCTTTATCCCACCTTTTTGGTTAGAATGCGTAGCCATTGAGAATTGGCTCAGTCGGAGTTGAATGTCGTAGAAGAAATCCTTAGTCTAAAAATTTGTTAATATCCCGGCCAATCAAGCAAGCGAGGGAAAGTAGCAATCGACATGTTTTTATGTTTTTTGGCTGTGTTTCAGAAAAGTTGCGGTGGTGCTGGAGAGCTCTCTCTCAGAGAGAACAAGAGGGCAATCCTCCGCGAAGAAATTAAAAGTTTCTTTTTCTCTATGAGTAACTAAGGCTTACTATTTCCCTAATTACACTGTAATTATCACAGTAACATTATTGCTTTAAGTATCAAATATTTTAATTTGAAATAAAAAATCATTAATTTATGTTATAAGTTTTGGTAAATATGGCACTGAATCAAGTAATTATTTCTTTCATAAATTGGGCCATAATCAAATGATATTTCGATAATGTGGTAGGTAAAAGTCTATCAAAAAAATGAATCAAATAAATATCTGTATTTTAAATTTTACACTTGATTTTTTGTCTCGAGAACATTAGGCTTATTGCAATAGTCTATGGTGGCTTTGAATTACAATAAGACCTCTTCGGAAAATTTTCAAAACATGTCAATTTCGGATCAAATTTCAATTAAAAACGATAAAACCCGAATCTTTTTGCCCCGTTTTTGAGCTGATTTCACATCCAAACCTTTAATTTTTGTTTCAGCGTTGATCTGCGGCAAGTTCCTACAGTACAATTTTTGGGTTTATTTCAAAATTCCGTCCTCCAAGGTATCACAGTTAATTCCCCTAGGGTCCAAAATTTCGGATACATAAATTTGTCACTTTTGCTTAAAAATGGCGTCACGAAAGAAATTAAGTCCACCAATCACGAAATTGATCTTATAATTTTAGAAATATTCACATTTCGTGCTACGGAGCAAAAACAGTAAATCCTGAATTTGTTTTTATGTTCAGAAAAAATGCTCAATTTGACCAAAACTATGCAAAAAACATCAATCTTCAGAAACCACGAAAAGCCTGTTTTCAGTTTTCGATATCCGCAGATAATGCTAGAGAGCGTAATCCCCGAATGACGAATTTCAGAGATCGGTGAATTTCAAACAAAAACCCGAACTTTTTGCCCCTTTTTTAGCTATGTGACATACAAAAAAAATTTGTTCGGAAACTTGTTTAGAGCAGGGGTCAGCAGATTTTTGAAATCGTTTGCTTTTGCTCTAGCAACCATTTTTTTCAGTTCGCTCTGCTCTGCTCTAGCACCATTTTTTTTCGGTTCGCTCTGCTCTGATCTTAGGAGCAATATTTTGAATGGTTTGCTCAGCTCTAAACCGGAATTAAATTTTGACTGCTCTGCTCTAAAGCCAAAAAAAAATCTGTTTGCTCTGCTCTAAAAATTAATTTTTTTTTACGCTCTGGTCTGCTCTAATTTTTTTTAGGTTAAGGGGGTAACCATAACGTTTTGGAGATTTTTAGATCGGGCTCAGAAGAAAAAGACAAGTTATAGAAATTCTGAAAAGCCTAAAATGAAGATCTATCCTTTTGCTCCCGACCAAAAGTAAAAACAGAGTTTTTGAGCACCACAGCACCAAAGTGAGAGAAGAGTTCTAGAACACTGATTTTTGACTTCAATGTCTTTTATCTCGGAAACGGCTTAATGGAAATTGATAACACTTTGTAAGAATAACAATTACTACTAGGATGACAGTTATCGGAAATATTTTGCAAAATTTTATCGGACTTGTTCTAGAATAATGAAAAAACCGTAATTTCATGAAATTTTAGAATTGTAGCTCAGTTTCTCAAAAACGACTCGATACAATTTTTTTTTAATTTTGGTATTATCCGAGAAATATGTCTTCTCAATTCTAGTGGAAACTTTTTTTAAAACATCGCTCCTAATTATAGAAAAATTGCAGATTAATTCAGCCGGAAGTCATTTCATGTATTTCTAGAAAAATTTTTTGATCGTATTGAGTTGAAAGTACCATCCAATAAAATCTCATAGTCTACTGAACAAAAAATCTGCTTACGTCAGGTTGAAATTTTGATCCCTTATATTCTAGAATCAAGAAAATGTGAAAATTCCAAACTGAAACAAATTTTCTCGAAAACGACTTGATACATTATTTTTAAAATTTGCTATAAACGTTGAAACATGTCTTCTCTATTTCCAGTGAAAATTTTTTTTTTAATCATTGCTCCTATAAATTGAAAATTGCATTTAAGTTAAACCGGAAGTCAATTTTTGGAGTTTGTAAAAATTTATTTTCATCCGATATGTACCAAAAGACCCTCAAATTGAAGCTACTGCAAAACTGAAGTAAAAAGTGCTACTCACTTTTACTTATTTTTAGAATTTTTCATTAAAATTGACGTTTATGTATAATTTTCCTAAAAAAATACTTAGAAAAAATCTGAAAAAACTCGAATTTTGAGAAAAATCTCGAAATTTTTTTTATTGAAAAGAGCAGAAATGAATTTGTGGCCATCTTGAGACTATTTTGTGAAGTTATTATGTCCCAAACCTGAATTAAAAAAACCGTTGAGTACCCCTTAAAGGCACAAATAACAGAGGGGGGGGGTTTTCGGTACAAATAAGGGTTATGAGAGGGGAGATATTAAATGGGTTTGGGATCGAACCAACCAGAGGCAAGGTAGATAATATCAAGAAGGATTTGGCGTGCCAATTAATTAAGAGGGTATTCGAAACCGTATGAGGTATTAAGGGGGTTAAGGGATCTTATTTTAACTAGGATTTTAGGTATTAAGGGGTTTAACTAATTAAGGTGGTTATCAGTAGGAATAATTCTGTAGCCCATTTTTAGGATTTTGCCTAAAATAATCCTGCGATCGAGCCTCAATTTCAGCATCTACTAAAAACATCTTATTTTGTTCAAAATGAGCCCTAATCGGCCGAAGGCCAAGATAAAGGGAAATATTATATTGAAATTTAATTTTGTTGGAAAAATGAGCCCCAAATCGGCCGAAGGCCGATAAAGGAGAAAATTATATTTTAATTTAATTTTGTTGAAAATAGACCAAAATCGGCCGAAGGCCGATAAGGGAGATATTATATTTGAATTTAATTTTGTTCAAAAATGAGAACCATAATCGGGCGAAGGCCGATAGGGAGATAATATATTTGAAATTTAATTTTGTTGAAAAATGAGCCCCAAATCGGCCGAAGGCCGATAAAGGAGAAAATTATATTTATTTTAATTTTGTTTGAAAAATGAGACCAAAATCAGCCGAAGGCCGATAAAGGGAGATATTATATTTGTAAATTTAATTTTTGTTCAAAAATGAGCCCCTAATCGGCCGAAGGACGATAAAGGGAAATATTATATTTGAAATTTAATTTTGTTGAAAAATGAGCCCCAAATCGCCGAAGGCCGATAAAGGAGAAATTATATTTTTAATTTAATTTTGTTGAAAAATGAGACCAAAATCGGCCGAAGGCCGATATAGGGAGATGTTATATTTGAAATTTAATTTGTTAAAAATGAGCCCAAACGCCGAATAAGGGAATATCATATTTGAATTTAATTTTGTTAAAAAATGAGCCCCAAAATCAGCCGAAGGACGATAAAGGGAGATATTATATTGAAATTTAATTTGTTTCAAAATGAGACCATATCGGCCGAAGGCCGATATAGGGAGATGTTATATTTGAAATTTATTTTGTTGAAAATGAGCCCAAAATCGGCCGAATAAGGGAGATATCATATTTGAATTTAATTGTTTGAAAAATGAGCCCCAAATGCCGAAGGCCGAAAAAGGAATATTATATTTTGCATTTTAATTTTGTCGAAAAATGATCGACAAGATTAAGGCTAGGTCTACAAATTGGCATTTTTGGAATTATTGCTCAAAGTGCAGATTTTCCAAATGACTCTGTAAAATTGTGTCCCAGATTTGACAGTTTACGAAGCTATTTTTGGATAAACTAGCAGAGCTGATATCCAAAAAAGTTTTGAATATCTTGAAGAAAAACACTTCACGGTGATTGTTGTAATTTAACAGTAATCTGAAACAATCCCACATACGCACACACCTACGCTTTGAAAAAACTTCCTAAAAAAACACTCAGAATGAATGTTCTTCTTCAATTCACACCATTTTTCATTATTATTGTGTCAGGCTCCAGAGAAGCCTCACACATAATGCAAAAGCGGCTTTTTATCGGAATTTGCTTTTGGCGGCCAAAAAACGTAAAAAAAATTATTGATTAATTTATTATTTAAATTGAAAGGGCTAATTGTTTTTTTTGACGCTACCGAGTTAAAATAACACCAAAATCCTGAAAAGTGTTAAAAATTACGAAAAAAATTATTTGAAGCCAATTTTCATTTTTTTTTGGTTTAAATTTTCTCAAAATTTAAAAATGAAAAGTTGAAATGGGATTGTTTAAATTACAAATCACCGTGAAGTGTTTTCTTCAAGATGCAAAAGTTTTTTGGATATCAGTCTGCTAGTTTATCCAAAAATAGCTTTCGTAAACTGTCAAAATCTGGGACACAATTTTACAGAGTCATTTCTGGAAAACCTGCACTTTGAGCAATATCCAAGAATGTCATTTGTAGACCTAGCCTTAATCTTGTCGAATCATTTTTCGACAAAATTAAATGCAAAATAATTATCTCCCTTTATCGGCCTTCAGCCGATTTGAGGCTCATTTTTCAACAAAAAATAAATTTAAATATTGATATCTCCCTTATTCGCCGATTTTGGCTCATTTCCAACAAATTAAATTCCATATAATTTTCCTCCATTAATCGGCCTTCGGCCGATTGGGCTCATTTTCAAACAAAAATTAAAATTGAAATATAATTTGCCCCTTTATCGGCCTTCGGCCGATTTTGGACTCATTTTCCAACAAAATTAAATTCCAATATAATTTTCTCCTTTATCGGCCTTCGGCCGATTTGGGGGTCATTTTCAAACAAAATTAAATTGAAATATTAATTTGCCCCTTTATCGGCCTTCGGCCGATTTTGGTCTCATTTTCCAACAAAATTAAATTAAAATATAATTTTCTCTTTATCGGCCTTCGGCCTTCGTTCATGCTGTTGAGAACCCCCTTAATTGGCCTTTGGCCGATTTCAAGCTCATTTTTCACAAATTTAAATAAGAAACAAAAAAAACTCCGTTAAATCGGTCTTTGACCGATTTGGGGCTTATTTTTCAAAAATTCTAATAAAAACATAAAACTCTCTTTAATCGGCCTTCGGCCGATTTGGAAACTCATTTTCACAAATTTAAATGAAATCATTATGAATCCCTTGAATCGGCCTTCGGTTTATTGAAGGCTCATTTTTCACCAAATTTAAATGAAAAGAATAAAAATAGAGGTTATGTAGTGGAGTTTTTTCAAAGTTAAGATTGTGCGTTATTAGAGGCATGATAATTATTTCAAGATAAACTGTTTTAGCGCTCTAGCACCACCTGTAATACTTTTTTCTTAATTTTTGGTCGTTTTCGTGATCATTGGGTCGAATTTTGGGACAAATTTCGATACAAATCCAATAACTGTGCTGTAGAAATTTGCTTTGATCACGCTAAATTAAAAATTGGAGTTTTTGATGTCAGTTATCTGAGTTTTTGTATGTCAGATTATCTGAAGCCCACAAAATTCATTTATGCTCTTATCTAAAAAAAAATTTCGAGATTTTTCTCAAAATATTCGAGTTTTTTCAGATTTTTTCTAAGTATTTTTAAAGGAAAAAATACATAAACGTCAATTTTAATGAAAATTTCTAAAATAAGTAAAAGTGAGTAGCAACTTTTTACTTCAGTTTTGCAGTAGCTTCAATTGAGGGTACTTTTTGGTACAATCGGATGTAAATAAATTTTTACAAACTCCAAAAATTGACTTCCGGTTGAACTACAGTATGTGTTTTTTTTGAGGGGAAAAGAGTATCAATGACCGGGAGAATTTCTATATTTTAGGGAGAATTCTCCCGAATGTTTACTTTTGTTCCCGCGAAAAAAAACACTTACTGTTAAATGCAATTTTCTATTTATAGGAGCAATGATTAAAAAAAAAATCACTGGAAATAGAGAAGACATGTTTCAACTATTATAGCAAATTTTAAAAATAATGTATCAAGTCGTTTTCGAGAAAATTTGTTTCAGTTTGGAATTTTCACATTTCTGATTCTAGAATATAAGGATCCAAATTTCAACCTGACGAAAGCAGATTTTTTTGTCAGTAGACTATGAGATTTATTGGATGGTACTTTCAACTCAATACGATCAAAAATTTTTCTAGAAATCATGAAAATTGACTTCCGGCTGAATTAATCTGCAATTTTCTATAAATAGGAGCGATGTTTTAAAAAAAGTTTTCCACTAGAAATTGAGAAGACATATTTCTCCGGATAAACCAAATTAAAAAAAATTTGTATCGAGTCGTTTTTGAGAAAACTGAGCTACAAATTCTAAATATCATGAAATTACGGTTTTTCATTATTCTAGAACAAGTCCGATCAAAATTTCGCAAAATATTTCCGATAACTGTCATCCTAGTAGTAATGTTATTCTTACAAAGTGTTATCAATTTCCATTAAAGCCGTTTCCGAGATAAAAGACATTGAAGTCAAAATCAGTGTTCTAGAACTCTTCTCTCACTTGGTGCTGTGGTGCTCAAAAAAACTCTGTTTTACTTTTGGTCGGGAGCAAAAGGATAGATCTTCATTTTAGGCTTTTCAGAATTTCTATAACTTGTTTCTTTTTTCTTCTGAGCCCCGATCTAAAATCTCCAAAACCGTTGAGTACCCCCTTTAAACCCTAAAAAAATTAGAGCAGACCAGAGCGTAAAAAAAAATTAATTTTTAGAGCAGAGCAAACAGATTTTTTTTTTGGCTTTGAGAGCAGCAGTCAAAATTAATTCCGGTTAGAGCTGAGCAAACCATTCAAAATATGTCCTAGATCAGAGCAGAGCGAACCGAAAAAAAAATGGTGCTAGAGCAGAGAGAGCGAAACTGAAAAAAATGGTGCTAGAGCAAAGCAAACGATTTCAAAAAATCTGCTGACCCCTGCTCTAAAACAGTTTCCGACAAATTTTTTTTTGTATGTCACATTAGCTAAAAAACGGGGCAAAAAGATTCGGGTTTTTTGTTTGAAATTCACGATCTCTGAAATTCGTCATTCGGGGATTACGCTCTCTAGGCATTATCTGCGGATATTCGAAAACTGAAACAGGCTTTTCGTGGTTTCTGAAGATTGATGTTTTTTGCATAGTTTTTGGGTCAAATTGAGCATTTTTTCTGAACATAAAACAAATTCAGGATTTACTGTTTTTGCTCCCTAGCACGAAATGTGAATATTTTAAAATTATAAAGATCAATTTCGTTATCGGTTGGAGTTAATTTTTTTTCCGTGACGCATTTTTAAGCAAAAGTGACAAATTTATGTATCCGAAATTTTGACCTAGGGAAACACTGTGATACCTTGGAGACGAATTTTTGAATAAACCCAAAAATTGTTACTGTAGGAACTTGCGCAGATCACGCTGAAACAAAAAATTAAAAGGTTTTGATGTGAAATCAGCTCAAAAACGGGGCAAAAAGATTCGGGTTTTTATCGTTTTTAAATTGAAATTTGATCGAATTGACATGTTTTGAAAATTTTTCCGAAGAGGTCTTATTGTAATCAAAAGCCACCATAGACTATTGCCAATAGCCTAATGTTCCTCGAGACAAAAAAATCAGTGTATAATTTAAAATACAGATATTTTTTTGATTCATTTTTTTGATAGACTTTTACCTACCACATTTCGAAATATCAGTTGATTATGGCCCATATTTATGAGAGAATAATACTGATTCAGTGCCTAATTTACCAAACTTATAAACATAAATTAATGATTTTTTATTTCAAAATTAAAATATTTGATACTTAAAGCATAAGTTACTGTAATAATTACAGTGTAATTAGGGAAAATAGTAGCCTTAGTTACTCATAGAGAAAAAGAAACTTTTAATTTCTCGCGGAGGATTGCCCTCTTGTTCTCTCGAGAAGAGCTCTCCAGCGCCACCAACTTTTCTGAAACACAGCCAAAAAAACATAAAAAATGTCGTTGCTACTTTCCCTCGCTTGCTTGATTTGGCCGGAATTACAAATTTTGACTAAAGATTCTTCTACGACATTCAACTCCGACTCGAGCCAATTCTCAATGGCTACGCATTCTAACCAAAAGGTGATAAGGGGATATACTGCGCTCTATAAAACATCGATTATGGTTAAAATAAAAATATTGGTTGAACAGCTAGAATATCAAGAATTATAAACAAAGAATTCTCACTGTATATATTCTTTGAACTAGTTGTCGAGCTCATAAGTACATTCCAATCAATTTTTGAATTATACAACTATTACATTCTTAAAGAGACAAGTATTTGCGGAGACAACCCTAATAAAGGATTGCAGAGTTATCTATTCACAATATGGTTCTGTACCCAACACGTTTAAAGACTGTATCGGGAGCCCTGATGACGACGCCGGTTGTTATGTTCAAGACGATCTTGGTAATTTCTTCGATTTCAGAGGCCTAAATGACCTTTCATGGTATAACTTTGAACTGGTTTACATTGATGAAACAGATAAGGATCGAGAGTATCAAATGATCAAATGGGCTCAAGCCGAAAATCCGTTTAGTTTAGAGCTTTATGAGCACGCCACATTTTGGAGAGTTCCCGGACAAGCACCAGTTTTATGGAGCCACAATGATGTCGATGGACTTGTACATAATTCTTGGAATACATTTTTCGGGTTAACTTCAGCCTGGGGTGGACGCGATAATAGTTTTTTAGTAACGCAATAAGATAAAAACGTTTTAAAAGGTATTTTTCAAACAGAATTGAATTATTCAAATTGTCATAAGAGTTATTTTCACAATTTTTTATTGCTTTTCTAATGTTTTAAATCATTTTAACATAATCCTTAGGTCTTAAAAACTCATGCAAGAAAAATTTTTGTGCCTAAGAATGTATTTTTATATCTTAAATAATAATGATTTCTTGCGAAGATGCGCCTCCATTTTGTTAACCGTTTTGATTTTTTTTAATAAAAGATCAGACACTCTTGGTTCAAATAGTTTTTCTCGCAAAATGTTGATTTGAATAATTTGGAGTTAAAATTCAACAAAAANGCGTTCAGCCTTACTTAGCTCCTGACTGTATTTTTTCGGCAAGATATAAATACACTCTGGTGGGGTATACAAGCATTCGTTCTGTTTATGTAGTGGGAAAGAAAATAGCTCCACGAGCCGAATTAAGAATTTGTGGAGCACCGAAAGCAAAGGAATCCACAACCACTTTAATAACGGCTTTAGATAAGGAAGAAAAAACGATTGGTCAAATTGAACTCTGGTTTTATGATGACGATTTAAGAACGCGAATTATAAGGTTTTATAATTAATCATTTGCATAATTTTTCCATTAGTATCAATTTTTTGCTGACCATCAGGTAGCACTGCTACCGTAGCAGGTACTGCTGATTTAGACCTTTCACGATTTTCTTTTTGAACTGATAGGCAAAATCTAGATAAAAAAAATTCAAATTAATCGCAAAGAATAGTTCTCAAGGTCTTTTGGATATGAATTTTGTCAAAAATCACTTTGTTCAGCAACAATTCAACCCTAACGGTTTCGTTTATAATTAACTCAACGACTTCTAAAGTTTTTGTGGGCAACAAACTTGAGATTTTCTCTTTTTTTGAGCAAGCGACTTTGAAAGAATACATGTCATAAAATAAAATTTCTTATCCGATTTTAACATTTTCTAAAATTTGGAAAATTAACTTGTGATTCTTACTAAGTTTTATCTCAAGTAGAGATTTTAACGAATTTCGTTATTAACAGAAGTCTTCAATTTTTCTTTATCATATTGATATTAAAGAATTTTAACTTCATTATTTCAAAAATTGGACATCATGAAAAAATCAGAATATTTCAAAATAAATTATAAAAAAGGTAGTTCTGAAGTGTCGAGCTGATTATTTTTTAGGCTAAGACTCGAAAAGAGCATAAATTTAACAATAACAAATTAAGTTTGAAAGAATGGTCAGACAGTCATGCTCGAAATGAATCATTTACATTTCCAACTGGTGACTGGAATAAAGTTGTAATAAAATTCGATTCTACGGACGAGGTCGCTTTTTCACATTTTTCGCTTCATCATAATGGCGAAGACATCAACCTTAACGATCTCGAAAACTGTCCAACTGTTTGGTTTGATACATTTGATTCATCCGATTTAATAAGTTTGACGACAAACGGAAAATTGGAAAATCCCGAGTGTTATATGAAAACGATGGATATCAGGATTTGGGGTCGGCACATTTAATGAAAATTAAATCGGATCAGTGTTCTTAGCAAAATAAATTGGTGGGAATCGGTTGATTCGTACAAATCACGCATCGAATAGGATCGGTAAACTTGCCAAAAAAGTTGAATCGGATCAGTTTTCGAAATAGTTTTCTTTATTAATAGGTCATATAATATCCCACATAAAAGCTCACATAAAGGTTTTACAGGGAGGTGGGGCAATATCCCCTATTCACACTTTTGTGAATATCCCGGCCCTGATTAAGAAACGTGGTGTGTTTTTAAGTACAGTGCCTTTTCGCACAGCGGCGACTACTGTGGTAAACAAAATAAACAAAATGATTTTTATCTTGCTTAGTAATTGCGTGGGTTATTTAAGTTTGATACTTATTTTCAATGATAAAAATACTATTATACAATAGTATGTCGAAACTGAGAATTTTCAGTACTCCTATCGTGTTCCTTGGTGAATTTGGAGCAAAAAACTGGCAAATTTTCCAGTACCCTTTATTCTCTATTTTGGCCTCGACCGGTGACGCCCTAGTGATGACAGGCGAAATATTTGAAACAAAAGCGGCAGATGATATTTTCAAAATTGTTGTGATATTTCCAATTTCGTATGCTATAGAGATCTTAGAGCTGAGTTGCCGGTTTGATCATCTAATTTGATTTCGTCTGTCAAAAATACCGAGTTTTTCCATTTATTTTTCGTTTGTAAGTCAAATCATCTTTTTTTTGGTTTTATTTGAATTCCACGCGACAATTGGCTCTTTTGTTTTTGCGATACATACAGTATAAATTCACATCATTCATGTTGACAGAATTTTTATGGTACTGATAAAGTTTACCATCTTCTTCAGTATGAAAAATTGACACTTTTATTACATTTTTATGGACCAAAATGAGCCATGTGCAATATGTTCAAAACATTTTTTTCGGTGTAAAACCTAGAAAAATACGTATCGTATCACCGCCGTTTTTACCGTTTCCGTTTTAAAGTTATCTGCATATTCTGAGAATCAATTAATAATTGATAATATTGGATCTTTTCTCGAACTTATAAATTATCAGATTCAGATTATCTGCAAAATATTTTGCGATCTGCGCAATTAAAATGTTTGATTTGTTTGCTCGGGTCAGTGCCGCTGTGCGAAAGGCCTCTTTCATAAGTTAAATTCACCGCGCGGCAGTGCGAATTGCCTAGGTCTCAAAAAAACGGTCAGTGCAATTGGGTAGCCCCGCTTATGTCTTGCTTTCTGCCTTTCTATATTTCGGTTATGCATTTTTTTTGGAAATGTCAGAATAATTCAAAGAATAATTAGTAGGCTACGAATTCAGCAGATCTAGAATGTCAACAACCTTTATTATCAAAGTGAAAAATTTTTAGTTTTAAAGGTCTTTTTTTTTGAAGATTTACTGAATTTGCATTTTTAAGGCGAAAACTACACTTTTTTATGTTTTTTCAAAGCTTCAAAATTGTCTCACAATTTACTTAATTTAAATTACAGAAATTTTTATTTATAATTCAATTTGTGTTTCGGTTTTCACATACAAAAAAGAGCCGTGTATTTGATTGACCTATAAAATTAGTGATTTAATTTATGAAGTCAGAAGAAATAGCTTGTACTATATTGTATTGTACTAATTTATTGTATAAATTCGATTTCTTCACAATAACAAGGAATCGAATCGGTGGCCTTTTTGAAAATGATATCAGATCGGAAACCTTCTAGCCGTCTTTTGCCGACCTCTTTTCAGAAGCATAGAACTTGAGAGTTATAATGGTATTTGTCCAGATAAGTATGAACAAGTCACAACGGACAAAACAGGTCCGTGTTACTATTTCGAAGATTCAAAAATGACTTATGATGACGCTAAAGATAACTGTATGGCCAACGGAGGTGTTTTGGCAACATTCAAATCTGCTGATATCATGGATGGCGTATATGAAAGATTTTACGAGGAAAACGTAGCAAATTTCGGGATATTTTTTGGCTTATCGGATAGTGTATCTGAAGAAACTTGGTTATTGAGTGATGGCACGGAACCCATTTTTACCGATTGGGCAGCTGCCCATCCAAAAAATCGAGTATCTCATAATTGTGCAGGATTATATGGCAACCAAGGGAGGTTAACTATATTCATTTATATTTTAAAAGCCTATTTACAGTTATACTGTAACAGTCACAAATAAGACATTCAGACCAGCTTACTACGTTGGTGAGCCAATTTTTATGTAGAGATGATTTCAGGGGATGGAAAAATTTATTTTATTATCGTCAATAAAAGTGTTTATTCTTGCAAAAGTTGATATTTTCAATTTCTTAACATAACTTAGTTTTTATTTATCATTATCAAGATTTGCCTAACTGAGTATGTGTAAAATAAAAGAAACCACTTTTCATTGGAATTCCATTTTCAACAAAACCCGTTGTTAGATTTTTTCATAACTTTAATTAACTTCAGCCGATTTCGGTTGTACTCGCTTAAAATTCGATTAATCATCTTGCAAATTAAAAATTTCCTTAATATCCTGAAATAAATTTTATAAAAAATTGTCTAAAATGAGCAAATATGGAGAAAACAGCCTTTGAAATAAAAATGGACTTTTTTTGCGTCTTATTATGAAAAACGTTGACTATCAAAAGAGATTCCGGCAAAAATAACAAAATTTTACTGCAAATTTTTTGATAATTCAGTGCAAACTGGCCCAAACCGGTGTCACAATCAAGTGTTGTAAATTTCATCAATAGTGTAGAAATGACATACGCTTGACCCTTCCATCGGTTGACAGACGGAAACCAAATATACCAGAAAATTTTGATAGTGATTCTGCTCTTTTTTATGGAGAATTCAAAAAATACTTATGAAAAATTTTGGACTCAATTTGCGAATAATTTAAGTAATATTTTTTAAAAAATCGACAAAAATGACATATAAAAATTTGATGATCAAAAAGGCAGTCAAAAAATGTTTAGGAATCTATGAATAAAGTTAAAGTGGCTATTTTCTTTGTTTTTACTCAAACATTTCAATTAAAAAAAATGATAAAAATTCTGACAAACAATCCAAAAAATTTTCATAATTTATTGAATTTTTTCAGTTTTTCACAAATTTCAAAAAAATGCGAACTCTTCTTTTTCCTGAAATTAAAAAAATGATAAATTTACTAAAAACAATTTCTCTGGTTGAGCTCACATAATTAAGCACAGAAACTTAACTAACTAGTTATTTTCGTAAGTTATATTGATTCCAGTCTGCCGAGTATATGCCCTCCCTTTTGTTCAAATCATATACATGTATAGAATGAATTAAATGCGCTTTTTCTCAATCGCTATATATAAGAAGCATGTTGAATTAAAGAAAGAAAGTTTAGGAAAAAAAATTAACTTTTAATTTTTGTTCTCAAAATTCAATTTTTTGATTCATGAAATAATTATGGAAGTAAATTTTAAACACTTTCTGTGATACCCAAATTAAGATTTTGAAAATTTTTCTCTTTATATTTTTCATTTCAATGAAATTTAAGGACAATCAAATATCACAAGATTGACTATTATTTTCACTAATCACCTTTAAATTAGACACATAAATAATTCATTTTTCATGAGACAAGCAGGCTGAAAGAGTTGCTCATTTGATCGAAGTTAAAAAAAAAGCTTAAGAAAGTGCCTTGATGCGTTCCATCAAAGTGGTTTTGCAAACCTTTTTTTAAAACACTTAATTTTTTAGCCATAATTAATGGAGTGTTTGTTCAAGTATTAACGTTTTAACGCCTCTGTAATTTTCGTATCAAAAATAAACTTCATAGGTAATAAACTGATGAAAATTGTTAACCTCTATCAAAGGATGGTTAGACTTTGGTTGCACAACTTTGATGCACTCTATTTGCGAAAGTGTTGAGAGTTTCTCTTGTCTCGGAGTCAAAAAGCGATGTTTTGGTGAGGGTGGTGGCTTCTATGGTTCTTTTGATGGGGCACGAGTTGACTTCCAAGGTGCCTGTCAGTATTTATTCTCTGGAGTCACTGATGCCGTTAAGGAGGGTACCGATCACCGATTTGTGTTTCTCAGATTTTTGGATTTTTCTGGTTTTTTGAATCACAGAAAATTATTTTGCCTCAGCAAACATTCTGACAGTCTTCAATGAAAATTGGATAAAAAATTTTTAAGACAGATACTTTTTGCGTTTTTTGATTTTTTATTTGGTTTGGTGCTGTTTCCCTCTGAATCAAGAAAAATTGAAAGTTTTGAAATTTTTTTGATATCAATGCGTATCTTATTCATTAGAATGGCCAAAACATTTCTATTTTTTTATATCCTAGAAAATAAGCTGACTGTGAACCGAATTAAGTTTTTCTGAAATATATCGTGATAAAGCTGACGATTAGGGATCACCCGGGTTGGTAATCGCCCGGATTGGTGATTCACCCTAAAACGCACGACATGAGGGCGAGTGACAAAAAAAGTTTTAGAGTGGTGCACCAGTGCCTAGAATGACAATTGTAAAGGGCGCACTTCTGGTTTCAGGCTCTTGGCCTTAATCTGTTTATTAAAACGATTAACTCCACCAATAAGGCAACTTAAATTTTCTTTTAGAAACCTATCAATTCAAAGATATTTGTGCGATATCGAAATTCATTAGCTTTGGTCTATAGCCTATGGAGGTTGTATGTTCTCGGAAGCATATATTTGAAGTTTCGAAAAGAACATACAATAAATAAACATACAAAATAGTGATCATTTAGTAATATAAATAATCAAATGCCAGGCTGGATCGCTCTCAGAGCATTTTTTCACTTTCAATGTGGGCGCTTCTAATCTCAATGTGAAAAATAACAATTTTCATCAAATCACATTATCTGATTTGAAATCACTCACAAATTGTTTTAAAGGTTTTCGGTAATTTTTTCCTTTTTTTGCTAAAGGGGGTAGTGCTTAAGGGGGTAGTGTCTGTGAAAAAGTTTTTCTGAAAGAAAGGGTTCTATACTAAATCGACGAAAAAAAATCGATTAGTGATGGTTTCGCAACTTTTCATATAGAGGTCGCCAGAGGGCGCCAAACTTGACACTTTAGGTACATTTTTCTGGTTAAGTACATATCAGATCAAGTTCAATTGAACGAAGAATAAAGCCTATAATACTAAGCTAATACTGCTCCGGTTTTTTGAAAAAACTGAAAATACAGTAGATAACCTCAAAATTGTTGAATTTTGTCACTTAGGTACATTTTTCTGAAAAAAACTGCTCGCCAGAATAAAATATTTTTTTGAGGTTCGATTCCTTATACAATTTCGGATCTTTACTCCGGTGTAGAATTTTCATTTTTTGATCAAAAACGAAATAAACGCATAATATAATGCATATTTTTTCAGCGATATTGAAGAAAATAGTAAAAACATTTTTCGTGAGGCCTATTAACCTCAAAGTGATAGTTGTTTGTTCTTTCAAATATTTGTTGTGGCCGTGGGAAATAAATCGGGAAATGATCTAATTTTCAATTTGGTGATAATTTTAGAGCTCTATCATATCCAAAAAATGTCTTTTATGAAAAATAAAGACAAATTAACGATTTTTGTCTACTAGACAAAAGAAAAAAGAATAAAGTATCGATTAATTAGGTGCAATATATAATTAAAATTAAGTCAGTTTGTTTTGAGAGAAAATAATGGCTGGTTAGACAGCGAGAGTAGTTTTGTCAAAATGGCTTAAATTCTAAAGATGGCGCTATCACGAAACTACTTTATGAAAAGTCGCGAAACCATCACAATCGATTTTTTTCGTCGACTTAGTATAGAACTCTCACTTCCAGAAAAAACTTTTTCACAGACACTACCCCCTTAAGAAGTCCACTGACTTCAATGAGACAAATATTATTAATAAAGTCATTTGTTTTGGATAAATGATCTATCGGAAAACCAACAATTTATGTGAAATCAGCAAAGTTATCATAAATCGGCCACTAGTACCCTCTTAAGAATGATCCAAATAATGATCTCCCATGGTACACTATCGAGACACAGCACCGAAGATCGTTATCAGAAGTACATGGTGAAGACTCAACTGGACCCTCTTTGACAGAACATGTTTATATTAACTTCATGGGGAAAACAGACGGAGTACAATATTATATACATCTTTATATCGATGAGTATATATCGACTGCAGGTTTGGATGTCTAAGGATTTTACACAATTTGAGACTATGCAATTAGAAAAATAAGTGTTTGTAGCAAAGACAATGTTTGACTTGAAGCTTAGCTCAAGGTTATGATTTTCTGGCTCCTTTTTATGAACTTTGAGTTTCCTTAATTTTCCTCAGCAGTTCAGGACAGATAAAATTTATAAAAAATTATGAATTCAATTTATTTCTTCGGCTTTTTCAAAATGCCCATTAGTACAAAATAAAGACAATTTTACAAACCAGAAAACTTACAGTGATACTCAGAGTGGTACAAACCCTCTTAATAATACAATTTTAACGAGATATTTTTAAACTTTTGTTGATATAAAAGAACGCCGTGAATTATCGGGGTTGACAATATACGAAAAACTAACAAATTCGAAATATTCGATGGTTAGATAATGAAAAGAAAAAATTCCAAGTTTTCAGCAAAAAATTATATGAAACTGCTGATTGTATTTAATTTGTGATTGACAAAAAATTCTGCCTTTGAAATTCCATTTTGACCACATAATAAAACAATTTGAATTAATGTTATAGCTGCTCAGCCGAAGTATAGAACCGTTTTCAAATTTGTACAAATCCTTAAATATCCTTCAAAACTTTTTGGGTCGATATTTGTACCACAGAGAAAACTGGTAAACGACATTCTGAATTTTTCAAATACATTCAATTTAGAGAAAATTTCAATCAGAAAGTGGAAAGTGCACAAGTGTTGAGAAAAATACCAAAAAAGAAATTTTTGCACAAAAATATATTACACTTGATGAGAGTTTTGAGTTTGTCTGTCTCTCAATTATTCACACAGCAAAAATAAAGAGAACTTATTTTGAGCTATTAAATTAGAGTATTCTAGGCCTTGACTTTTTTTAAAGATTTTTTAGAAAGGCCTCGGACATCCTTTTCAGGTGTGATTGGTCGGCCGTCAATGATTATATCCGAAATTTCATACAGTGGTGATACCATGGTGACATCAGAAATGAGAAATCATAATTTCGAACTTATAAGCTACGGAAATAATCTGGTTGAGCTTGAAACTTGGTTTGGATTGAAAATTGTTTATCAAGCTCATGCATGGTCGTTGAATATTTATGTCCCAGACAGTTATGGCGTATCAAACGGTGATACTCCAGTTCTGGAAGGATTATGCGGAAATTATAATCAGGAAATGATTGATGATTCTGCTGGGCGTGATGGTGTTATTTATTCTTCAAATCAGCAATTTGAATGGGGAACAAGGTAAGAGGGGCCCAGATTAGAAAGTGATAAATAAATAATCAGGAACCATAGATGTGATGCAAATGATTTGTGGTTTTTGCACAATCCAAAAAAAAATTTCTGCAAGATATCATGAAAAATGCGACTGTAATCAACTATTTGGGAGTAAAAACAAGCCAGAATCGAGCTTATTTAATAATTGCTCTCTAATTATGAAAAACGATATAAAATGAAAATTATCCCTACCAGCTATTTTATGGTTTGCATTTAGATTGGCATATGTGGATGTATTGACTCCTGCAATATACCCATAGTTAAATGGATTTTATAGATCTTAAGTTAGCTAGATTTTTCACCAACAATACCGGCAGCTAAATTTATCCTGATTTCAATAAAAAACTGTGTCAAGTTAAAGGGGCACTGAGCATTTTTTTTGAATTTTGATCAGACGAATTCGGCCGAAAAACTCACAATTGCGGGAGTCTCGCATTCCGTTCGACGTCTAGTTTGGCGACCGGGAGATTTTGAAGACCAAAAATGGGGCATTGACAATGCCACATTGTCAAATGAAATCAAAGACCATTTTTCTTGCTTAACACACATCTGACTTGCAAGTTCATTCTATTCATACAATAATACTATGTAAGGATTAAATCTGGTCGCGCCGTTTACGATACGAATGTGAATTAAGGGGGTAGCAGTCGAAAAGTTTCTTACATCAAAGTCTCGTTAATTAACTCCTCAAATGAAAAAAATATGATTTTCAAAGCCTTGAACTCCCTTATTTAAATTAAATAAATTTTGTTAATTTTTTTCTAACTTTTAAACACTTTTCTGGTAAAGCAAAATTTGGTTTGAGGTGCTTGTCGGCCTTAAACCCTGCCTTCACCCTACGAATACACAAATATTTGAAATAAGTTCTGACTTCAAAGTACTCTTATTCTGATCACCCTATTTAAGCTTCTTAACGAAAAAAATTGGCCGCGACTGTTCTCTGGCAGACCCAACACCAGAAGTGTCTCCCGAACCTTGCACAGACCAAGCTATACTGAACAAATGCGCGAATATTAAGGGGGGTTGGTGCCATGAGATAACCTTTTTTCACAACAACCCGGATTAAATTTCTTCTTAGTTAAAAATTTCTTAATTCGGAAAAACACATAGAAGAGAACGGTTGGTTAAAAATGAAATTATAATTTTATTTCATAAGTGTGATAAAATTTTTGCATAAAAAAAAAATAAAATGGTCAGTTTTTCTTGGTGAAGATAAAATGGCGACTAGTAAGTGATCTTCAGGCACAAAGCCATTTAAGTGGCTTTGATTTTTTCAAAAAGTTTAGAAGATACAAAAATAATCATGGAAGTCATTCAAGTGTCAAATCGTACATAGATTTTGCAATTAATCATACAAAAAAATAATTAAAAATTGATTTCGAATTAATTGTTCAAAATATCCTGTTTCAATTCTGTTCGAAGTCGAAGCACTACACTCGTGTGTAAAATTAAGTGTTGAATACATATATATTTTGAGATGGTGAAAGAGAGGCTCTAGGATGTGATAGGCTGAATTATACACACGAGTGTAGTGCTTCGACTTTTCACAGAAAGAATTGAAACAGGATATATTTTATCCTTTTTTTTTGTCAACTGTATCTCATCGTTCATTTTGATAACACAAGGTCCAAATTACTCAGTTTTGAAAAATTCGTCTTGACCATCATTTAAAAATTAATGATTTTTTTACTTAATTTAAAACTTGCTTCATTTCCTTATTATATGATAATAGAAAAATTGGTCATGAATGAGAAAACGGAGTGGAAATATAAAGAAAGGACATTATTATCGTTTTGTAGACGAACCCAATAAGGTATTCTGAATTGGAGACAAGAAAGGTTTTAAGAAAGCGAAAGTTTAATTTATTTTATTCGCATCTGACTGCAAAAATCGTAAAGGGAAACAGTGTTAGTCAATTTCGTCATTCCACAGCCCTAATTTAGTGATCAAAATGTTAATTATCTTAATACATTCATCTCTAAAGATAAGTCTATCGTTTAACTCACTGACTAAAACATAATTCAATCGCATGCACTCATACTTTTCTGATGATTAAAGTTCAAAGTCGAGCCATAAAAGTGGCTTTGATGTCTGAGGGTGATATTCATAGTCAAATGAGTAAAGGGGTTTAGGATGAAACATAAGACATTATTCAATACGTTTACAATTCGAAAATTTAAATTTTTAATGAAGATTAACTTTGGAAATTTCAAAGGTGCCAAAATCATTGAAAATAACTTTGAAAGTGAATTGAGACGATTTTGTCAACCTGAAATTTCACCAAGAGAAAATTGCATCGCAAACTTGAATTTTCCAAATAGCACCAACCCCCTTAAGTCTGATACTTTCAAGACTTGTGACAGTCAGCCTGATATCGACCGAGAAGCTATGTACGATCAATGTGTAATTGATATGTGTGAAGGGACTGCTGATACTGAATTCTCAGAACTTGAAGTTCTCGCAAGTGCATGTTTCGAGATGCTTTGCGATACATTATCTCCAGACGATGGAATTTGTACTTGGACAGAAACATTTAACTCAGCCCCAGATTGTCCTGCAAACAGTTTTTGGAGTTCATGTGCTAAAACTTGTGAAATTAAAACTTGTGGAAGGCACAATTCTGAATCTGCTTGCGATGCGGGTGAGGGTGGCAACGGTTCCTTTTGGATCACAAAAAAAAGTTAAATGTTATTAACTGACAATTTAAAAACAATTTAATGCGAAAATGGATCATCTCAGCATCTCTAAACGCGTTAATCATAAAATGATACTACAGTGCTTACTATCAGTTGAATTTTTTATCAGATAATATCATATTTCACGAAACTACTGTTCTGTGTTAATAATTTTGCTGTCAACATCAGCTCTTTATATTTCACAGTTTAACATTCAATCCTTGACCCAACAAAAAATTAAATGTCTGAGTTATTGTCTTTGGTATGAATATAGGCGAGAGTGCTTGATAACGGGACCGTCAAAGTTGATTGGTGTTAAGCATTTTAGCAATTAGTTAGATAATCAATAAGACAGCAGGATTCGAACACACGCTTTAACCATAACAAGCATTTTTTAGATGGTCTGGGGTTTGGAAAAGGTTATGAAGTGTACCAGAAAGTCCCAAACATATCTTAATACAGTTCTAAATTTGATATAAACTCTGTAATGGCTCTCATACTAGCGTATCATTAACTCGAGATGTGTAAAATGTGTGAGTGTTTTAACATTTGCCAATTTCTGTCACCATGAATCAATAATAAGCATAAGCTGTAAAAAGAAATTTTCGAAATTAAACTTAATCTATACTTCGGTCTACAGCGACTTTTATGTTTATTATTCAACCATGGTCGATTATATCTTCAATCACGGAAGAGTGACGTTTAAAAGTAAATCAAGTCAAATTTTTGATTAGATTTACTATGAAACGCCACTATTCCGTGATTTAAAATATAAGCATGAGACTCTCATGATGAGAGCCTTAAATTGTACTGGTAGTACATTAAAAAAATTGATCAATTTTTAACTGACGATGAATAATTATTTTATTATGCATTTTGAAAAGCCTTGAAAAGTGATTTATTTATTCACGACCGTTTTCACCAAATTATTAGATGCCAAGTTTAGGGTATGGTGGTTCCTCCATTTCCCACAAGATGAAGGCTATTTTTACAAACTAGCTAATCCGAATTATATCCTCAAGGCCCTATTTGGCTAATATTTATTCGAGAACATGTCAAATAAGGAACCACCATACCCTTTAATCGAATTGTAGATCTTAGTGTTAAAATCCAATTTGTTAAAATGAAACTTGGCACGACGAATAATTCCAAAAAGGGATAAACTAGATTCTGACATTTTTTGTGATTTGATTCGAAATAATTCAAGGCCACCCTTATGCAGACTCAAACAAAATGATTTCTATGTGCGTTTGTGATTCCGGTTTCTTTTTGAAAGACGGCGAATGTGTCCAGGCCACGGATTGTGGTTGCGTTATCGAAAATGGCATGACGGTGAGTGAAGGGAGGTTTATTATTTACATGGACTATTTTTCGTCGACTTTATTCACTTACATTCTGCTTTGTAATGTGTAGGCGTTTCAACCTCTGTTATTAAAAAAAACTAATGCAATGAAATTAAAAGTCTGTTGATAACTCAAATTTTTATAGAAATACAATTAATTCTATTATAGTCTAATTGATTGCATTATGCAAAAATAAAATTTTGAAAATTGAAATGAAAATAATTTATATTTCCGCTTACTCAGCTTTGTAGAGTTAATAATAGGTTTTTTTCATAGACCGAAAATATTATCGATGAAAATGGTATACCTCAAGTTTAGGATATAGTTATAATATTGACTGCGAAGAATCATGTAGATGCACTGACGGTGAAGTTATATGTGTTGATGACAGTGCTTCTTGCCAAGACGAATGTACATTGGGAAATCACAATTGCAATGCAAACGCTGACTGTGAAGACCAGCGAAACGGTTTCAGGTGTACTTGTAAGATAGGCTGTCCGATTATTGAAACTGGAGCACGTTAGGAAATAAGAATTACTACTTTTCTCGGAGTTTCGGGCGTCAATTACAAAACATAAAACTTTATAAGAGTTCGAAATGATACGAATTTTAGCCCATTGAATTTCAGACAAAAATAGTAAATTTTTTCTCAGTTGTTAATACGATCAAAATAAGGCTGAAATTGCATCAGAATTAAAAGTCTGTTGTCGGTCAACAAAGCTCAAAATTGAAAACATATAAATTGTATCTTATAGATTTAATCTTCTTTCTTACCCAAAGTAGACTTTTCATCATCAACATTTCGGTTTTGGAAACAACTCATCTGATTTAGTTCTTTGAGGGCTAAAAGACCACATATCTCTTTGAGGGTGTACTTGCTGTAATTGAATTTTATTAATAAAAATTAGGCATACAGGGCTCTAGGGATACTTGTCAGATCAGCCATCTTGTAGAACTATTGTGTATCTTCTGAAATAAAAATCCCAATATTGAATTATTCGGATGAGTTGTTTCCAAAGCAGAAATTTAGAAAATGTGGCCACCAAATAAATGACTGAAAGAAACTTTGATATGAAAAAAATAGTTAAGAAAAATAATCTTAAATATTGATTCAATACCCTTTTAACCTGAAAGTTCCAAGGCATATTTTTTTATTTTTTTCAAGTTTTAACTTCGGACAGCTTATTGTTAGATTGGTTTCAGCGGAAATGGTAGTCTTTGTGACGCAAATCCCGTGAATGAATGCGAAAACAACGATGATGCTTGTCCCAGTACTGCAATTTGTACTGATACACGCTATTCATTTACCTGTACGGACAAAAAAAGTAAGCTCAAATTTATCTTTTTTAGCTCGAATAAGCAAAATTAGAACTCACAAAGAAGGATTCATTCAATGTTACTTATCACATTTCATTGAAGCTTTCCACTGAACAATTTAATTAAATAACGGGCCCAAAACCTATGCCTATAAATAAATTTGAAAATAAAATCCGATCTTGATCATCGTTTAACCCTCCGAAGCATAAAAAAAGTTCCGCCGAGGCACGAGAGCTTTTCAGGAGTCTCTAATTTGATAATCGCATTGGGCTGTCCTCGGTTGCTCAACATTTTTAGATGTTTTAGATCATCAAAAATTGAAATAGAGAACATGCTGAATATAAGTTCATTTGATTCAAATAGGCTTGTCGTCCTGAAACCAGCATTGCCAACAATTATTTGCGCAATATCAGTTTGCATCATGCGACATACTAAAATTTTGATTAAAAGCGCATACAGATTACCGACCCTCAAAGTACAGAGCCTGAATATTTGTATGATACAAACAACGCAAGATATTAGCACCCAATCAAAACCCTGGATTTCGGAATAGGCCGACTTCATTGGTGAGATTAAACAAATCAAATGTACTCTTAGGGTCGGTAATCCATAAGTAGGCCTCCCGAGCGAAAAATCAGCACCTGATAAAAGGGTCCTGTGAGTTTGAAAATTTCAGATCTAGGACAGTTTTTGACGGTGAAATTTTGGTCGAAAAATTTTTTTTGCTCAGACCACTCGGTGACGCTGTTTAAGGTGCTCCAAAACCGGTTTTTTAGACTTTTCAAAATTAAGGTAATTGTAAAAAATACTTAAGATGAAAAATTCTGATATGCGATTGCCTTAATTTTGAAAAAAAACTTTGACCGCCAAAAACAGCGCCACCAAGGGGTTGCACCAAAAAATACTTTAAGCGGAAATTTTCGCGGTCAAAAACTATACTATGCCGAAATTTTCAGACTCATAGCACTTTTTTATCGGGTAGCTGATTTTTTGCTCGGGAGGCCGATTCATAAGGAGAAACAAAAAAATAACGGTCGTGGGTCACTCTGCCGGATTTTGTGCCGAAATTCAATTTAACGCGAGTCCCAGTTTGGAAACGAAATTCCGAAGCACGCTATGAATCAACTTCCGGGGCACCTAAAGGAAGAGTGACTCCAAACAAAAATTAAGTCTGAAACCGTAAATTTCTTATTGACATTTTTTAAATCATGGAATCACTGAAGAGTTATCGATATTCAACACTTACAAATATTATTTGCAAAAAAATATCAAAACCTTACATATTTGTATCTATATGTGATATAGCAGTCGATACTGTTCATTGGCTTATGAGAACGAACAACAATATTGTTAAGATCATCGACAATATCAAAAATATAATATGTCTATTTTTTCTGTAAGGGACTTTAGTTTAAACTCACGGCCTTAGGCGACAACTATCACTTTTACTTGTCATTATTCTATTCGAGTTCAAATTCAACCAAAAAAAACAAGCAACAAGTAAAATTTTCAAATATATGGGTGCTAAAGAATCGCGCCAAACCGCTTACGGTACTTTTATTTTTTAAAGGAGCATATCTTTATAAAAGAGAATATATTCGAGGATTTATCGAGAGCAAAAATTTAAGTTATTCAAAAAGGCAAATTATTTGATGAATCGGGATTTTGGATTCAAAATGTTAAAAATAGAATTATGCGCGATTTTCATAACAAATAAAGTGTAAACTTATATCACCAACTCGTAAATCGGTCATTTTTGACTGCGGACAGCCCGAATGGCATTTAAAGTTCTAAAGAAAGATCACATGCAGAACAAAAGCGCGTTAATTAATTTTCAAAAAATTCAAGTTATAATACACGTATATCTGAAATCCAAAAAGAGGGCTCATTATGAGTTAATGATACTGACATTGTGGCTTGATTAACCAAAATTGGGTTACGTCGACCAATTTTGCTGGGATCATCTTGCCAGAATTTGGTTTTCTTTATTCAGGGTATGGCGGCTTTGAGAGTAAACTTCTAGACAATTTCAAAATTATATGTTTTTATAAATATATATATAATTTATTTCTGATGACTTCAAAAACTATAATTCGCTCTGAGGGGTAGCCGGTTGCACTCCTTTGAGAGTACTTTGGATGCTCTGAAATACAACGGAATTTGCTAAGGAAACACTCAAAAAAGCATAAAACTTATAGAAAAACCCCAAAAAAAGCGTATGAAAATTCATTGTTTGAGTATTTTTCTGAGAATTTTTTTTGAAAAACATTGAAAGCTTCAATTTTCGAATTAAAAAAACCACAAAATACGAAAAGTTGAAGCAGATTTTCTTCTCGGCATTCACTGGAAGCTTTTAATTTGACTGATACTTTCGAATGAATCCGCGTCTTTATTTTAATTTTAATTTCGGTTAACTGAAATGCCGATTTTTATGATTGGGGCAAAAAATTCTATTTTCGAAATCCTGTTTTTGCGGGCACAAAAACCAAGACACATTTCTTCATCTTTTATCAAATTTATACTGCATTCTGAAATTTAACCTCTGATTCTTAGGCTTTTGAAGAGCGAAAACCTCGAGATAAAGCGGTTTTTGGCAGTTCTAGAAAATACTAGTCCGAAACTCAAAAATGTGTTTACGGCAAAACACGAGCATTATAGTTTCTATGGTTAATGAGAAGTTTTAGTAGAATGGTATGCAAGCTTTAAAAGCCGTAGGGATTTGAAATTTTATCAGGTGGTTCTAGAACTCGCCGCATGGTGCTCACTTAGGCACTTTACTTTTTCGAGTAAATTTAGGATAGATCTACGACATGGCTATTCTCAAAACTTTCCAAGCAGTTTAGTATTCTGGTAAAGTTGAGTACGAAAGTACCATTTTGCGACCGCTACCCCCTTAACGACCTCGATGCTATTTGACAGATCCTGATTTAGGCGCTTGATAAAAAACTTTTTACTTGGTATATACTTCTATATTCACCATTTTAGTTATATTTCAGAATCTAAGCAACTTTTGTGGCTTTTGAATTTAAATATTCATTTTTTTTCAAAATTTTGAGTTCGAATTTGCCAATTTTGAGATATTTTCGGAAAAAATAATCAAAAAAATTTTATTTGAATAAATGTTTATTGTGTTTTAAAATAATTTGTTTCAAATCAATCAGAAAAACTTCACTAAATGGCCACTTTTCGAGTAGGTGACCACATATTTTTTATATGCCCTTTGAAAAATCATATAAGGAAATATTTGGAAAATTTTCTTATTTATTGTCTAGAATTTCAAACTTACTGTTTGAAAAACATTTACTAAAAATATTCAGAATGCCAGTTTTTATTTTTTTAAATATTTCCTCGTTTTGTTTCTCCGCTCTTATTTTTACTCTGAATCAAAATTTTTGAAACGAAACTACGGTTTTGCAAAAATCCATCAAAGCTCTTTTTTATTCAGATATTTTTTTTAATTTCATCAAAACTTGCCAAATTCCACCGTTTTAAATTCATTTCAATCAACTCATGAAATTCGAAATAATTCGGTTTCGTTCTTCTTTCAAAATTTTAACTTGTCTATTTTTACGTAGAAATTGTATATTAATAAATTAAGATAATGTATATCGGTGGATGTGTCGGTTCAACGGTTCCTTAATTAATAAAAAATTAAATAATAAATTCTACCTTAATTAAGACACGTTTGATAGCAAACGCGCGTTTTTTGATTGGTTTTGTAAATGACGACTTATACAGTAAAAATTATCTATCTAAAAAAACAGATTATACGCAGTAAGCTCAAAAGTGGCAACTTCCGTTCGAAAAATTTTTTATTTGAAAATTTTGAAGTGGCCACTAAGAGAAAACAAATCGAAAACGTGCAAATTTGTCAAAAGGCACCAAGGCCCTTAACTTAAAGTGTTTAACTTTTTAGAAATTTCGATCGCGAGTATTTGGTGTTTTAACTTTGACCCAAGTTAAATTCATTTCAAAATGCTCAAATTTTGATTTGTGACTCTCTAGATTAGGGGGGAATGGCAAATTCAAGTGTCTTTAGTGATTTTTCTGTTCCCAAGTATTCGATCGAGATTTTGACGCTGAGTTTCATGCAAGTTTTGAATAAATTCTTAATTGACCCACAGTCACGTATATTTTGATTTGAAAAATTGGAAAATCACTGAAAATCAGGTTTTTATTGAATTTTTTTTAATAAGCGGCGACTCTAATTTTAATGCATTTTTTTAAACTTTTTTTTTCAAAAAAAATGATGAAAAAAAAATTTAAGTCATCAACTCCTGGGGCGAAGTTGTCAAAAATGAGGTTAAAATTCAAAATTTTCGATAAAAATTAAAAAAAAATTTTTATTGAAATTTTTTTTTAATAGACGGCGACACTAATTCTTATAAATTTTTCTAAAATTCTTTCTCAAAAAAACTGATGCTCCAAAAATTTTGGTCATTAACTCCTGGGGCGAAGTTGTCAAAAATGTGTTTGAAATTAAAAATTTTCAAGAAAAACCTAAAAAAAAGGTTTTTATTAAAAAAAATTTTAATAGGCGGCGAAACTAATTATATTGCATTTTTTAGAAGTTTTTTTCCAAAAAAATGATGCTCAAAAAATTTTGGTCATCACCTCTTGGGGCGAAGTTGTCAAAAATGAGTTTGAAATTCAAAATTTTCGAGAAAACTCCAAAGAAATCAGGTTTTGATTGAAAAATAATTTTAATAGGCGGCGACACTAATTTGGGAAGCTCGTCAAGTTGTTCTACCAGGAGACATGCGTTATAGATTGAGATAATGCTATGACAGTATCAAATCGTCTCCCCTCCTCTCTTTTTCTCAAACGAATGCGGAGAAGGTTAAGGGAGCCGATTTCATACTATGAAGCAATTTGCTGTGGCTTCAATTGGTGGTTAAACAACCCTTTCACTGAAATGAGAGTCATTCAGAGAGTTGTTAATGTTAAAAATTGGTGACCAACAAATTCCNGAATGAAAAACAGCTCCTGTTATAAATTCAAGAGAATTCCACGGGGCCAACCACCACTTTCCGGATAAGCCTAGGACCTGTTCTTTTTAAAAAAGCTGAGGACTCGTTTAAACCACCCGCACCAAAGAATGTGGAGGCACAAACTATCAAAATGGAATCGCGGATGACGTACCGTGTTAACCGTCTTGATCCCAAAAATCCATCACCACCCTTAAACAAGCAAAATCGTTCGAGACCAAAATGGCACCTATTTTACTTTACCCCACCATTTTAAAATTTAACAACTCTCTGAATGACCCTATTCGATGTACCACCACACACACAAATGGCTTCATAGTAATGAAATCGGCTCCGTATCACCCCGGCATTCGTTTGAGAACCCGGAGACGATTCACACACGACACCCCCTACTCATAACGCATGTCTCCTGTAACCAACTTGACGAGCTTCCCAAATTAGTGTCGCTATCGGAAAGTTTTGAGATTTGGTGAGAATCCGAAAAATTCTCTGAATTTAAGTAAAAAGGAGCTGTTTTTTCGATTTTTTCTTCAGGGGTCAGCAATCTGGTTGAATGTGCCTAAAAAAACGGTTTCCGACGTTTTCATAAAAAAAATTTTCTGTGGAAATGCAAGAAACGTCATTTGCGGAATATAACAAGCTCAAGGGGTGGTGAACATCGTATAGAAAGTACTTTTTTCGAATTTTGACCTGATTGGCTGTATATCGACAAAAAAGTGCGCGAAATCGACAATTTTGAATCTGAAAGTGAGTATTAAAACTTTAATTGCCACCAAAAGATTCCTCTGGTACGGTTTGCTGGAAACGATATAAGCAGCTATGGTCTGATTTTGAACACAGTGGATTTAAGAAAAAAAATAAAACTTTTTCATCAAAATTATTTTTTGATCTCTAGCACCGTTTCTTTTCAAAATCAGACCATATTTGCTGATATCGTTTCCAGCAAACTGTACCCAAGAAATCTATTGGTGGCATGAAAATTTTCTAATTCTCACTTTCATATCGAAAATTGTCAATTTCGCGCACTTTTTTGTCGATTAACAGCCAATCAGGTCAAAATTCAAAACAGTACTTTCTATACGATGTTCACCACTCCTTGGGCTTGATAAATTCCGAAAATGACGTTTCTTACATTTCCACAGAAAAAGCCTTCTATCAAAACGTCGAAAACAACCTTTTTCGGCACATTCAATTGCTGACCTCTGAAAAAAAAATCGAAAAAAAAGCTCGTATTCACTAAAATAAGGACAATTTTCCGCATTCTCACCAAATCTCAAAACTTTCCGATATAAGCTCTTGAATCCTTGTTTCTTAAAAAAAAGCTGAGGGATTCGTGATTAACCGCGGTTAGCCAGATGGTTGGTGAGAGTGGTAGTAAACTGTCTAACGGAATCGCAAGATCAAAGATAGATCTTCCTAATGTTTGTTCCAAAAAATGTCCAGTCTGCATTTGTCTAACCGTACGAAGCCTCTGAAATCCCAAAAATCACTATCACCACCCCTTAATAAAATAAAATTAAAAATCATTATATTTATTTTGCCGATCAACAAANTAATGTGAAGAAATTTCCCAAAACTGTCATAGCCAAAAACCTCCTTAAATTATCAAAAAATTATTTTTTTTTATTTTGGTTGATTTTTGAA
This sequence comes from Oikopleura vanhoeffeni, assembly GCA_004367855.1. NCBI lineage: Eukaryota > Metazoa > Chordata > Appendicularia > Copelata > Oikopleuridae > Oikopleura > Oikopleura vanhoeffeni. Next base: position 219,224 of record SCLH01001119.1, on the reverse strand, counting down.
ACACGAATTCAATCTTCCCTAAAATTTTCGAAATTTTAACTCCAAGGAGGAAAAAGTTTAAAAAATCAGTTTAAAAACTTTGAGCACCCACCACCTCCTTAAAATTTTGGAAAAAATTCCCAAACAAATATTTTTGAATTATTTGATACAAAACCTACAAGTGCTCAAAATTTGGGTTCTTAACTCCCTCGTGGTAAATCTTGAAAATCGACGGTACTGATGCTAGTTTAAACCCCATGCCACAGAATCCAGAGCCACTCACGTTACCTCTCAACTAATCGGACAGTTGTGAGGACAAGCAAACTTTTTCATACAAACTGTATATAAATTTGTTGGCCCTATTTCCAAATTTACTTTAGATTTATGATAATATCAGCTTTAATTTATTGACCGATTATCAAGGGAAATTTTAAATTTCCGCCACTACGTGGCACCCAATCATTTTTTAATTGACTTTTTGTTTTTCGAGGTCAGTTAACCCTAGAAACAAAATATTGTTGAAATCGGGAAACTTTTAAAAAAATAAAGAAAAATCGATTTTTTCGACTTTTGGGGATAAAAAAAAATCCAACTCCCCCCAGGTTTTTGTAAAAAAATTTTTGTCCAAAAGTCTTAGAATTTGATAAGCTTTCCATATAAATAGGTTAAAATTAGAGTCGCCGACCTTTTCTTGCCATTCTCACTCTACTCTAGATCAACCTGTAGACATCAATAATATTTTCGATATGATTTCATTTGGTCGATTTGACTTCAATGTATATGACTTTTCTAGAAGATTTCTCATTTTTAAAATACTGAAAGATACTTGAAAGATTTTGTTAAAAATATTATAAGAATAGTTGAACTTTGGCTATTCCAGAAATGACAGCAAAACTTAATTTGAGAAAATTTGAAAGGAATTTTAACTTTATTTTCACTTTATTTTTAAAGCCCATTTTTTAATTAAGAGCAAAGTAGTTTTCGTCGTTTTGGATACTCAAACTGGGATATTTTCAATTATTTGCAAATTAGTTACTTTTTGCATCCTCGTCTCCATTCGTTGTCAGCTCTTCTGATTTTGAGAGAGTGGGTGTCGCTGATCACGCTGTTTAAAGGTGAAAGTAGTAGCAAAAAACTAACCGAACTTGAAGAACAAGCTCACCCGACTATTTAACACTTAATCGGATTCCCAACAATCTACGGTTACTAGTACACATAACTGTTAAATAAGCATCTCAAAAAACACTAAAAAGCTAGCCGTTCCGACAATTTTTATCATTTTTTTCTATGTTTTTGTGTCAGAATCCAAAGAAGCAAATTCGAGCTCAAAAAATGAAAAAAACGAAAATTCAATAGAAAAATTATTGTCCGTCACAAGCAAAATTTTGAAATAACGGACTTTGTTCCTTCGTTGGCATTGCTCTTCCGAAGCTTGACACAAAAAATTAGTTGAGATTGATTAAAATTGTAGATGAAGAGCTTTTTTGTGTTTTTTCATCCAAGGTCAGTGCGTGGACGTAGGTTAGATTGTCTCAGATTACAATAAGTGTTGAATTTATCTCCAGGACTTGTTTTTTCAGCTGAGAATGTCAATTCAATACCATGTCTACCAGTTCATTGAAAAACCACGCCGAAAATTAAAAAACAGCCTAATCACCGAAACCTCCTCTCTCGAGGTCCCTTATCTTACCTTGAGCTTTGTTGAACCGAATACTTATAACGGATCTAGAATATTTGGATCTAAATTAACTTCACTTTTTATATACAGTAAACAAAAAGGTTTTTTAAACCTCATTATATTGAAGTGATATAACAAAAACACGAAAAAGAATTTAAAATCTTAAAAACTGAAACTATTGTTTTAGAAATAGGTAGGTTTGTTAATCGCTGTTCACTATTGATGAAATAACAGTGTGCTCAACATGATTATTGATCAAGAAAAGTGAAGTCAATTTAGAGCTCAATATTTTGATGTTTATAATTGCAACAAGTTGATATTATTATGTGCAAGCAACGACCTGAGAATTAGAAGAAAAAGCTCGGCGGACATTTTCGTTCAAATCAGATTTAATTATCTGGTATGATAGTTATTTCGACGTGAATTTGAGATATCAAAAGTTTTTATTCAAAACGGTCAGTTTGCCTTCATAACATAAACTTTCTTTAATTCTGCACTTTCAAATAATTGCAGGGTGCAAAAGTGCTGAGTTCACAAGTCAGGCCAATTTAGGTAGATATTTTCTTGATAGAAATAAATCTTAGTTGTTACTGTACGAAATCACTTTCATATTGATTTTGCGAACATTTTCAAAAATTCGAGATATTGTCACTTTTTGCGATGTGGGGACAGAAATCGATTTATTTGTTTAAAATTGAAAACGCGCGGTCATTCGTAATCAAGTTTCCAAAAAAGCTATCCCTTTGGCGAATTTCCATCCCTATCACACTAATTTTCCCTATCTTTTGCTATGAAAAGGGATAAAAGCCATCCTTTTGGAAGCCTGTTCGTAATGACGCGTAATTTGAATAGTTATCCAATTTTATCGGGAGTTTCAAAATAAGTTCAAATGAAGCAAGATACCAAAAATGTGTTTAGTTCCGTAGTCCACCAACGAAATCAAACATGCAGATTCCATAACAATAGATTTCAAATTTGATATATCCCTTTTTCAATTTTGGTTAGAAGCGAGCCACAACGTTAAAATCAACACGTTAAAAGGAGTAATGGCTACGCATTCTAACCAAAAAGTGATAAAGGGATATGACGTCATTTATGACGTTCTTGAAAAATTGTGATAAAAACCTCAAAGGCCCACGCAATTAGGGCTATATTGTCTCTTTCTGCGATATTTGCTCTTTCGGCGTTATGAGCATTGACAGGAATTTACCTAAAAATCGTGAAATTACGTAAGTTTTCCGACGATATAAGCCAATTGAGCAATATTCAACTAGTGATATGATATCAACGTGTGATTTTAACGTTGTGGCTACACATTCTAACCAAAAAGTGATAAAGGGATATGGCCCATATCAATGGGGCCTTCCCTGCCTATAAATTTTCTTATTCTTGATTGCCAAAAATAAATCGATTCGAGAGAACATCGATCTTTATAATTTCAAGTTATTGATTGGCCAAGATAAATCTGATTTCAGTTAGAGAACATCGATCTTTAAATTTCAAGTTTTTGTTTTCATCATTGTTGCACAACAAGAAAGATGAAAGATAACAAATCCAAAATTTTGCATTCTAGAACGTGAATTATTTTTGTCAAAGTAAGATTCATCATTAATTAATATTAGGAAGGTTTCGACTTCTAATTGTCAAGCTAAACGGTAACCGTTTGACAGCCAACAGAAAGAAGTTTCGAATCTTTCCAAAAAAAACATAATCTAGAATTTAAAAATACGAAAAAAATTCAGCTAAATGAAAGGTAAATTTCCACGTCCTCCTCAAAATGATAAAAAAACTTTTGTGCTTTTTTTGCTCGACAAGATTAGGTTTGCATATTCTGATGAAGATTTTTTTCTTTTTTTTGAGTTGATCAAAAGAACGAACGTTTTACTGAACTTTTATGAAATGGACCATTAACAATTTTTCACTTATCTTTTACTTGTAAGTGATGGTAGATTTTTTAGTCAAATGAATTTGTTTGAACTCTAGGTGTTTTTCCATCTAATTAGTTTGCATTGATTTGATTTTCGATTTGATAATCGGGTACTGTTGCTCACACATGACTATTTTTTGCAGATTTAACATTCTTGGTAGCTTCAGGCTGAACTTCCAGAGTGACTTACAGCACTACCTGTTTACTTTTTATAAATGATTTTGTACCTTAGTTATTCATGCGGCTCCGAAACACAGAATTTGCGCCACATCCGGGGATTTTGTTAATGTACTTCTGGTAAAAAATCTAATTGAGCAAAAAAAATGACAGCAGATACAACTGTTCAATAAGAATATCCGAGCATTCATAGTCCTTGGACCTCACGTTTACCAAGTTTGCAATTAAACATGTTATTTTATTTTCTTTGCTAAACTTGTGATATAAACGCACATGAAACCAATTAATTAGTCAATAATTCCCGAGTATTTACTATCCGCAAATATATAATTAATTTTTTACTGACCAGTCAAAACTACTTTCGATCAAACAATAATTAAGAAAATGTTCTCCTTGAGTTAATTCACGTTGAGGCCGCGAAAACTTAAAATTCAGCTAAATTTTATAACGTGGCTTATTTTTTTCAAAATTTCAGTTGAGTTTGTTTAATAAAATTTTAGTTTAATTTGTGAGTACGGAAAAGTTTTATTTTGAAAATTATTATCGCATCCATATACTATAATTTCTCCAGACAAAACTGAGAACCGGTTTCTATAGTAAGAACCATGGCAAACGAGACTTTAACTTAAACTACTCAATAAACAGACTGCTTTTTTTTGAAAATTGGCTACAAATGTTTAAACTTGTTTATTAATTTGAATCAAGAATTTTCTTGCGTATTCCAGATTGTTTAAGTTTTAAAATGTCGATAAATAAAATATCAACTAACGATTTGAGTAGCCACATTTTGGCCGGAAATATTCAGGATGAAAAAAATTCCAAAATTCCCGTAGGTGCAGTAACAAAAAAAAGTTAATTTATCAATTCAAACGAAATGATAAAATTCTTCAACAGCCCAAAATTCAAGAAATATGTTGAATAACAATGCAAATCATTATATTTAAATAACTTCATTAAACTCATTAAATTAAACTTTAAATAGAATACACGGAAAAACGAAAAAAATAATATGGAAACTATTCAAATTATTGTCATATAGAAGTTTTTTTAATTAGACCAAATTCCTCACTTTTTCATATGACCTTTACCTGACTTTATTTTCTGACTAAACAGCCTAATGTAAGATAACTGGGTCACTAGTTTGAAATTTGTATGCACCTCACCACCAGAAAAACGTTCTTGGTAATTCTTGTAGGTGGTTCTGGTGCGTATATAATCAAAGCGTTTCTGATACTTTTCATTCAAATAATTATTAATATACAGAATATGAAACTTTTTGCCTATTTAGCAGCTGGAATCTTCGCCGCAGGTAATTTTGAGATTAATTCGAAAATTTTTGAAATTTTCGGTATTTTTTGTATTTCTATTGCTTTATCAAAGCTTTGAATAGAAAAATAAAAATCAAATTTTCAATTTTCATAACATCGTTTAATTATTCGTGACTTTGAATTCTGAAGTGATAATCACAAATTTTAGAATTAGATTTGTGATTTCATTATCGTGTTCAGAGACAAAAAAATCAAAATGACTTATTTAAAAAAAAATTTATCAATGAATTAAAACAATTAACAACACGTGTTGTAAAACTGAATAAAAATTACCATGTAATTGCAAATACTCGCGAATGTGTATATTGTTTTGATGGTTGTCCAATCAAAAAATGATAACAAGACATACTTGAAATTTTGCCGTGCGATATTGACAGAGATCACCCCGAAACTGATTTTTTATTTCAAATTGTCAAAAAATTTTCTTTAAAAATCAGTTTGTCTATGGACACCCTTTAATGAATTGAATTTATAAAAAATTTTAATTAATAAATTTTAACGAGAAAATCAGATGTGACCTCGGACATCCTCAAATAAATACAATCTCAAAAATTGTTTTACCAAGAAAACCAGTTTGACCATAGCTTAACCATTTACTTTGTAGATACTGATGGTTGTCCATCTGATTGCTGGGTACTCGACGCTGCAAGTGACTGCATTCTCAAGCCTCTGAATGCGGATGGATCTCACGACTGTTACACTTTGACCTGTAATTACGACAACATCCAATTGTCATTTTTGCCAAAACTTTTTTCACCACTCACAAGCACGACTACAAAAGCTGTCGCAGATGCCAATTTTGGAGCCATTAACAAACCACAATTAAGCGGAATGCAGTATGAACAAACTTGTCCTCTTGGTACTGCTTGTGGCATGCAGATCGAGCAAGAAGGTAAGCTAAAACAAAACTTGTCGTGTTCACCTATGAAATCGACCAATAAAGTTTTGAGAAGGTCGTTCTGAAATTTCCTTGGGGCAAATAATACACCAAATTAAAAAAAAATATGAAAAAAAAGTTGGTCAGCACATGATCAAAATAAAGCAATTTTTCCTATTTTCCATATTCAATTATTATAAAACAAATGCCAAATTTGTTGTTTTTAGTGAACGGAACTTATTTGTGAAATAAACTTAATTTTTGTTTAAAAATAAGATTTCAAAAAGTTCAGAAAACACTGACTAATCATTCGTGGAAACCTCTTGTAATGAAAACTCGTTGCTCTGTTCTGGAAACCTATGAAAGGAAACTCTTGAATGGAAAACAGTTACCTTTTTTCGAAAAACAAGAAATAATGATTTGTGGAAACCATTTGTGAAAAACAAGGCATGTTTGGAATAAAATAAGTTCAATATGCTTAATTTGCTTAGAAATATTCCAAAAATTTGTCGGTTTCGACTGCATATAATTATTCCCTGCTATAATCTAAGTTTGGTGGATATTTACCAATTTTTTGAATGTCATTGAATTTGTGAAATTATTAAGTAGCTCAAATTAAGTATTTTCAGATTTTACTGAAGATGGTAAAAGCAAGCTAATATTAAGATGTTGAGAAAATCTTATCAGTTGAAAAATAAATAGGTTTTTTCTCTTTTTCGTCATCCTGACGCTATGCAAAACATTTTCAGTTTGAATATAATTCGAACTGCCTCATAGCTTGATTGATGACACCCTGAACCCTTTTATCCTGAAAAAGCTTTGAAAATTACCAACCGAAGAATTTGACTGAATTTTTCACAAGTTTTGAATGATCATAAAAATTTCTTGTCATTTTCGATCTATTCTTGAAAAAATACTTTTTCCGAATATCTGATATATAAAAAATGATATTAATGATTTTATCTGATATTGTTCTCAATTATTTATTTAAGCTGTAAGCAACGAAATCCTAACTTTCCTTTCGTCGTTTCATATGGTGGTGAAGAAATTGATCTCGAATCAAATGGAGCCGCTAACGAGCCACTTATCATGTTTGTTCCAGTAAGTTCAAGCGTTGAATTTACGTGCCGATATGCACAGAGTATCGATGTTAGCCATACCGCATTCATTGTCAATGGTATTGATTCCAACGGAAAAGCTGAGCAGACCGGAAACTTTGACTCTGGATTTGAAATAAATCTATTCGATAATGCGTGGACTGACGCAATTGATCTGGATTCCATCTACATCGGTAAGTTTCGAAATAATTTTTTTTCGGCTTTTAATTTGGCTTTTGAAAATCCGATTTAGTTCTCCGGTAGCTCAAACTGAGCACAAGTATTAAGTGAATAATAAAATGTAAGAAAAATAATGTTATCGGACCATTTTCGATTCATTCCTGAGATCACTATATATAATATTATATATTATGAAATAATTTTCAATAATAATTGATATTTATGATTATTTATTGATAATTTTGAATACTGAATTTTGACTGAATTTTTGTACAACAAAAACACTCAAAATTTCAGTTGATTTCTTTTGAAGGTAAATTTGAACCTTAAATGAAGACATGTGTCTATAATTTACAATTCTCAATCGTGAAAAATTAAAAAATCAAACTTTTTAATATTTTAAAACAATATTTAATCGGGCAAACATAAAAATATGGAAAAAACCCGAAACAGTTTCAAACTTGTTCTCTTTTTGATGATTCAAAACCCATTATAAATCAAGGCAATCAAAAAAAGATTATAAAAACGTCTTGACTGGCGCACAATAATTAAAGCGGAAATTAAAATAGTGAGAAAGCTAGCATGAATTAGGAATACACCGATTTGGCAGAGAGAACTGCCACTGGTTTCTCGTGTTCTGATGTTTACATATAAGTTTAATGTTTAGGTAATAATATCAACGCTGAAATCAAATGGAAGGTCACTACTCTCCAAACATTAATGCATTGGTATCCAGAAGACTGTACCGTTACAGCTACCGTTGGTGCCAATGAACATCATGTCGATCTCATTCAAGATTCCTGTGCAGCCGGTGCCTTATCGGTGACTAAAAAAGCAGGACAAAGTGGGTTGGCCACAGATGTCTTTCAATTTAGCTACACTGCTTTCACTTTTGGTACTCAACACAATACAGATATCAATGCGGTTTTAAGTTGCAAAGTTAAACTTTGTGTACTCACTGCTGGAACTAGCACCAATTGTCAAACATCGGTTGCGGCTGCGACGACTAATGTGTGCAACACTAAATTTGCTGCATATCAATACGCACCTTTGTAATTTATTTCGACTCTTACTTAATTATATTCTATCATTTTCCGAAAAATTAATTTTCAACGATAATTAATTTCAAATTTCTCGACTTTTCTGCGTTTTGACACAGAATAATAAACTTGTGTGTGCACTTATTTGGTATTTTGTTTCTACATAACAAAAAAGGAATTAATTCTAAACGACAACTCAAATTCAAATAAATATTCGCATATCTCTTTGAAACTTTTATGTTAATCTAGAATGTGCGGGCTGAAAAGCGGCCTCATAAGTGGCCAGGAGGGGTCTTAAAAGTGTCAGGATTGGCTCCCCGCACATCCTAGATTAACAAAAAAGTGTTGAAGGGATATAAATTATTCGTATTCATCTTGCTCAGATTTCTCAAGAAAAAGGATAAAATTTAATTTATTAATTTGATTTTTTGTTTGTATTTGTTCTTGTTGTTCAACTTTTTAATTCATGCGACGGCAAAACGTTAAAAGATTTCGAAATGGCTTTAAACCCGTTCCAAATTAGTCGGTGGTCAGGTTAATTAAACTGAAGTTAAATCATGTGACCGTTTCAATATACAATCAACAAAAATAATTTAAAAATCTGATTTCGGAAGGAAATTTTCGAAATACTAAATTCAATCTATAAATATTGTTCTGACTGATAAGACATATTAGAATATCCGATTTTAGTCTTGGTTTTTGCGAATTAAAGATTTTTCCAATGGTTCGTGTTGCAGGCGAAAGATTTTTTGTTTATCATCAGAAACACTTTTCGTGTTCAGTTTATAAAAGAAGTCGGTCTCAGCAACAATTTATTTGGTTTTCAGCTTAATAATAATAAATCCTTTTTTCTGCGTTTGAAACACAATTCTACAACGCTTTGCAACGTTACGAATAATTTGTTATTGATTTTCACGTACCAATGAAACGCGAAACTGAGTTCTGTGGAAAAGTTGAAGCAAAAACTAATTTGGTGTTGTTCAAACAGGCATCCAGATAAAAAACTCGTTAAACTCTCACCTGCACGCGATGTTCTATCACTTACCTTGCACCCACACGTACCTAACACCTGTAAGTGCTTTATAATACACGATGAGCATGTTATCTCAAATATGGCTAATTTTAAAAAAGTAACATTTCAAAATTGAGTCAAATTTAAAAGGTCGTGTCGGATAACAAACAAAATGATGCAAAACATTATCGCTTGCATAACTACGCCCATACTGGCACGTATATTCATAGATTGGAATTTATTCTAAGTCACGAGAAAAAAGAAATTGCTCTTTGCTCCACCAAGTGGTCAAAATGAATACTATTAAGGCATTACTGTCCCTATGTCAGCATGATAAGTATATTTGTGGATCATTATCTGGTTCCAGTGCGGTTTTAACTGGACAAGCTAAAAAATTGCATCCCAATACTCAAATTTCGGTTTGATGAGCACCTTTTGTAACTCACCAAAATTCTTGTTATTTAAATAACGGAAACTTTTGGGGGTCTGTTTCGATATTTCGGTTGTAAAAATGATACTTCCCCAAAATATTTATGGTCTCGAGAAATGATGTGATTTTTTTCAAATTTCATTAATTTCTGATGCTATTAAATGCATGTTGCACTTATGCACATTTTCATGACAAATCTTAGATTAATATGTATCACATAAAAACCGGGATAAGAGAACAATTCCGTTCTCGAGCCTCATTCCTATTTTGCGTCTTGCGAGGAATCATATAAATAAATACAACTAAATACAAAGCCATTTGTTAGTACATTAATCACGCAATTCCTGCATGTTCTTACCACAATTGAGAGTACACCGGGATTGCCGAATTTTTGTCGGCAAGCTCTGCAAAAGGAGCTTGCCTAAACCGAGCTTGCCAACCACCGAACTTGCCTTACCGAGCTTGCCTACCACCGAACTTGCCGAAACCGAGCTTGCCAATTTCCGAACTTGCCTATACCGAGCTTGCCTATCACCGAACTTGCCTAAACCGAGCTTGCCGAATCTGAACTATTTCAAACCGAGCTTGCCTAAACAGAGGTGGCCGAATTTGACCTTTTTCAAACCGAGCTTGCCGAATCTGAACTTTTTGAAACCGAACTTGCCGAATCTGAACTTTTGAAAACCGAGCGTGCCCAAACCGAGCTTGCCTCAACCGAGCTTGCCGAATTTGAACTTTTTCAAACCAAGCTTGCCCAAACCAAGCTTGCCGAATCTGAACTCTTTCAAAGCTAGCTTGCCGGATCTGAACATTAACAAACCGAGCTTGCGCAAACCGAGCTTGCCTAAACCGAGCTTGCCGCATCTAAACTTTTTCAAACTGAGCTTGCCGAATCTGAACTTTTTCAAACCTAGCTTGCCGAATCTGAAATTTTTCAAACCGAGCTTGCCTTAATCGAACTTGCCGAATCTAAAGTTTTTTAAACCGTGCTTGCCTATACAGAGCTTGGCCAGGCTAAGCTTGCCCAAAACGTTTAGGCAAGCTCGGTTTGAAAAATTTCAGATTCGGCAAGTTCGGTTAAGGCAAGCTCGGTTTGAAAAAGTTCAGATTCGGCAACCCCGTTTAGGCAAGCTCGGTTTGGGAAAGCTCGGTTTGACAAAGTTCAGATTCGTCAAGCTCGGTTAAAGCAAGCTCGGTTTGGGCAAGCTTGGTTTGAAAAGTTCAGATTCGGCAAGCTCGGTTTAGGCAAGCTCGGTTTGGGCAAGCTCGTTTGAAAAAGTTCAGATTAGGCAAGCTCGGTGATAGGCAATCTTGATTATAGGCAAGCTCGGTTGTAGGCAAGTTCGGTATAGGCAAGCTCGGTGATCGGCAAGTTCGGTTTCGGCAACTTCGGTGGTCGGCGAGCTTGGTTACGGCAAGCTCGGTGGTCGGCAAGCGCTGTATCGGCAGGATCGGTGATAGGCAAGTTCTGATAGGCAACCTCGGTTTAGGCGAGCTCGGTTTGGGCAAGCTTTATAGGCAAGCCCGGTTAACTCAACATTTGGTACCTGAAGAAAAAGGAAGCTCATTTTAAGTAGTGTATTTAAAAAAAATTTTAAGAGAGAAAAAAATCTTACTTGAAGAACAGAGAGAAAAAAAAATTTAAATTTATTTTGTAAATATTCATTTTATTTCTGCTTGAAGGTGTGATGCTGATCACATAAAGTACCATTAGCGGTTAGTATACAATTTCTTATTCAATTTTTATCCAATGAATTTAACTGAAATTAAAAATTCTCGATTTAGAATTTTTGACAGAATTATTGACAGAAATTTCAAGGAACAGAAAATTTTTATTCAAATTACACGATCTGACAAGCCAAATTGCCGATTTTGAGTTGTTTATCAAGAAAAATTATTTCACAAGAAAAACATTGAAAATTTCCATTTAAATTGTGTTATGAGAATGTTAAGCACTTTAATGTTACAAATTTCTTATAATGTTTGAAATATAAATAAGCTTATCAATTTTTTGGTAATTACTCAAAATTCGTTGCTTTAGGAGCAAGCAATTTAAAAATGCTATCATTCAGAACATAAGACATTTTTGAACATAATGAAAAAAATTATTGGTTGGCCTTCTCTTCTTGATTCGATTCAACACAAAACTTAACATGATTGATTTAAATTAAAAATATTAGTAAGTTATTTCTCAATGCCTAAAATATGCTTTTCATGACACAAAAACTATCACATCCTGCATACCTTGCCACTTCCAACCAACAAGTGAATTTGATACTTTTCACTTGTATTTATAACAGTTTCTTGAATATTTTTATTTTGTTGCTTCAAAAATATATTAAGCCTTTGTTTATAGGAAAATGGACTGTTTCGACAAGACATGTTTTTGTTTTATTATTTAAATTGTGATATTTATTCTGTTGAACTGACGTCAGCTAATAAATTGATTAAAGTAATTAATCGGTTTCAGTAACGGTCGAGTTTGCCAAAAATGCTTCAAGTTCTCTTCGTGCTTCTTGTTCGGCAAGATGTGCTAAATTCAAAACATTTTCAGGCTGATTATCTTAATTTCTTATCAAAAATTTATGGATCTTCATGATTCACAATTTCTATGAAAATGTTGGATTTTAAACGTGGACGAAAATCGAATTTATGATTTTTTCAATGTTTCAAATATCAGATCCTGATTATCAGAACTCAGTTCAATATTTGAAAAGTAAATTTATGATTATGGTTCACATCAGTCAAAACGATCTCAAATTAACCATCTAACTTACAAAATATCTGAACAGTTGAGTGACAAAATTTAAGACTCGTAACCGTAAAAATAAAAAATTTGGGTGCGATTTTTCCAAGTATTTTGGCAATATTTCAAGTGCGATGCTTTAGTTAACTGTACTGATGGCAATATTGCTCAAAACAAACTTACGATTAAAAAAATCCAACAAAATTCATTAATATGTTGATTTAATAATATGTTAGTTTATTTTCTTTGGCAAAACTTTTCTCCTTTAAACTGTTTTATGTCTCTACCGACCGTTTCAAAATCAAATCAATCGAGAATAATTGACATCGTAACAAACGTTTGAATTCCAGCAAAGACCTTTGAACGAGTTGAATAGACTATTCAAAGTTATTGATCATTTTATACCTTGGTCGGCTTCGATGTGTGTACTAGTTTCTTCAACATGTCTTTGAACGTCATCGAGCTGTCTTTGGCGTTCGGCTTCCAGATGAGCAGTCATATTTCTGGCCAACTCCTCTTCAGCAGCTTTGAGCGTTTCTGAAAATTATAAATAAGTTCGAAAGCCGGCTGATTCGATGTAGTTTTTTTTTGAATTTTTTATCTTTCAAAACTGTAAAACTTTCATTTAGGATCATGCATTGAATATAAAAAGAGTGGGTGACGATATCTGAAATTTTTTTCATAAATAGTTTCCACAAAAGTTTTTCTAGGAACCAAAATTTGAGAATGATTTCAAAATTTTGGAAATAATTGATTTACGATATGAAATTTATTTAAGATTGATAAAATCGGGAAATTTTCTCAGCTTACCTAAAAGTGCGGCTGCGAAAACAAGTTGATCAGCAATTTCTTTATCAATTCTGTCCTGTTGGCTCTGAAGATGATCAGCCATTGCTTGATCATGTGCAAGCGTCCATGCAACATGATCATCATGTTCCTTTTGTTCTCTTGCTTCATCTAATAACTTTTGTTCGGCAGGCTTAATATTTTTGGAGCTTAAATTTATGACAAAATTGTATCGAAAGCTTTTATTAATTTCACAAACTCCATATTTGATACAAGCTTTTGAAATTCATCTATGTGTATTTAACAAGTTCATTGTTTCACAATGCTGATAAGATTAATCAAAACCCTAAATAACATAATTGCAAAAAAAAATTTGTTCATTTTTGCATTCCAGATTGAAAAACAATGCAAATTGAAAATTGAGTTTTTGTCACGGAAAAAACACCTGGTGGCTGTATTTGATTTGCCAAATATAAACTTATTTATTAGAGTTTATTTAAACTTTTAATAAAACGTTTAGTTCACATTATACTGATGTTACTAAGAACAAAACGTTCATAATCATTGTATTTTATAACTAAAGCATTTTGAACTAAAAATTCTGCTTTGAGGATTTTCCTCACTGGTAACCAGTTACTTGTTTCCTTTTTAGGGTCCGTATGAGTACCGGGCCGGTACTACCGGCTAGAAAACAAGGACTTTATTCACTCAAAAAGTTAGGAATGTAAAATTCAACCCGAAATTATCGATAAGTCTAAAAACATCACTTTTGTCTGACTTTTCGAATTAAAAAATCCAAACCAAGCTTCGTCTTTGGTCCAATCAAGTTGGAAATTCAAGTGTTTATAAGGTTTTCCGACTATTAATAAAAATCTTTCAATCTTTAATATCGATATTTTATAATATTTGTATATATTATATTTCTCTTGATTTTGAAAAACTTACCGGCAGAGTAGGTCTGTTTGTTTGGACTGGAGTTGTGGTGTTCGAAAAATCTTCTGTTTCTGTAGCAAGAGCTAACGCAGCAATGTTAAAAAACGTGAAAAATTTCATTTTTCGAAAGTATTTATTCTATTTGGTACGGAAAGTAACAATTTATTCGTTTTTATGATAAAATTATATGGCCGTGGGGAATGTGACTAATCTTCAGTCTAGCTTAGAGTGGAAACTTCGTTTATTGACCTCACTTTTACTTAAAAAATGCAGTTCAATGCGAGAAAAAAGGGTCATTTGAAAGATAATTAAGCTTCATATCTGCTAAACCTTTTTCCGGACGATCTGGATAATCTTTGCTTGGAAAATGAGGGTTGAATTTCGCGTTTTAGTAAATGTTTAAGAAACATTTTGTAATTTTCTTAATGCTGAAATTCAATCGTTCGGGATTATTCAGCGATTTATTAAGACGTTAAAATTCAGATATCTCAATCACAAATCTTACAAATTAATAAAGCCTAGCAAAAAGTTTTCCGCTAACAAACCATTTTGTATCTAAATAATGTTTTTTAAAAACGTGTGAAAAAATTATGTTTTGCTCGTTAATAATACCGAATGTGTTTTAGCTTTTTGGATGTTCCCCAAGGAGATTCACGCTTAACCAATCAGAGCGCGACTTGGTTAGTTTATTTAAGGGGCGTTTCAATCTCTCCGGGGAAAACCCAAAAAGCTAAAACACATTCGATATAAAATACAGTTATTTTCGCTAGCCAGGAAGCATTGGAATATTTATATGCTTCCTGATTGTTTTACAGAAAAAAAAATAATTATTCTGTGATTATTGAACGTTAGCATAAATGCATTTATATAATCATTTTTTTATCTAGTTCCTCCGTAAGAAATTTAAAATATAATTGTAACTTATTTTTTCAAATTGAAAATGATCTTTTATGTGAATTTATCTTAAAATTATTTCTTAATTTTTGAAGTTGAAGTATTTTCAGAAACTAAAAAGAATTGTTGAAAGGTTTTTTTCAAAATCTGATTAACCACCCTATGCTGCATAGCCTATACTGAAGCAGCATGGGCTATGCAAGATCGGTGATTCGTTCTACGTACAAAGTGTAATTTACTTAAATAATTGCAATTCTAAAGTTTTTAGAAGACAAAATACGTTTCGATTGGAACTTTTTGAATTCAAAAAAGTCCAAGAAAATTACTCATAATTTAGACTATCCACTTGATAATTTGGTCAAATGCGATAACATGATCCAAAACATGGAAACAAAGCATGATTTAATACTTTAGGGGGTCGGTGCATTTTGACCGATTTGCACTTTCAATTTTTTTTTCAATTTTTGTGTCTTGATAGAAAACTTTTTGCCACTTCAAAATTTTTGAATAAAAATTTTTTCGAACACAAGTTGTCATTTTCAGCTTACTTTGTTCAATCTATATTTCTTCAGATTTGATTATATATTTTTACTTCATAAATCGTCTTTTGAAAAAACACTAAAAAAACGCGCGTTTGCAATCGAAGATGTCTGAATTACACTATTTTTTTTTATTAATTAGGAGTTCTACAAAACAGTCCGGTCGACCATCGAAAATTTGTTAATTTCAATTTCATACGATTTTTAAGTCAAAATCAAAATTTTGGAAAATAGACGAAAAAAACCGAAATTTAAGCACATCGTAAAAAATATTTTTATTGTGAGTTAAATGAAATAAATTTGAAACAGTCGACAGGTTGACTCACCAATAGAGCAAGTCTCAGATGAATAAAAATTATTTAATTCTTGATTATAAAGGGCTTCGATGGATTTTTCCCAAACCGTATTTTCATTCAAAAAAGTATGATTCAGAGTATAAACAAGAGCGAAGGAACAAAACGAAGACATATTTAAAAGTAGGAGAAGTAGGCATTCCTTATATTTTCAGCTAAACATTTCAAAAAATTATGAAAATTTGAAAATTATTCAACAAGAAATGAGGACAATTTTCGATATATTTCCAAATACTTTCAACCGAAAATCGCAAAAAAATGTCATATTTTTGAATAGCATATAGATTTTCCAAATCGCATGTAAAAAATATGTGGTGACCTACGCGAAAAGTTAAAGTGACCATTTTGAAGAATGTTTTTTGTTGATATAAGACAAAATACTGTAAAAAACAATTTAAAGGAAAAATTAAGCATTTTTTCGAAATGTTCGGAAGTTTTATCTAAAATTTCTCATAATTTGTATTCGAAAAGTTCAATTCGAACTCAAAATTTCCTTAAAAAGCAGTAATTCGAAAATTCTGTAGATTCAAAAGTTGCCTGGAGTAAGAAACATCACTTTGGTTATATTGTGAAGAATATATAAATCCAGTAAAAAGTAATTCATCAAGAGCCCACATCCCTATCTGTCAAAATGCACCGATCTCCTTAAGAGGGTTCTTTCGAGGAATATATAATTAGATATGACTCAGATCATATGAGATATAGAATGTATATGAGATAAAAGATAAATATGATATACAATGAGATGGAAGTCATATCATACAATGTATAAAATATAAACGTTGACTATATGATATAACTTATATATCATATAAGACATTTAAGTTACATCAAATAACCTATATCATTCAGTCAAAGCCCGTATAGTGTTTACAACGTTTTTATGTAAAGATTAATATATGTTATGAATCATCCAAAGTCATGCTCAATTTCAACGTTGTTCTAATAACTTGGGAAAAACGAGAAACATAACTCTTGGTCATCTTTTCACGTTTCTTATCGGCAATAATGGACTTAAAATGTGTAAAAACTTTCTCAAAACGAAGAAATTGATAATCTTGATCATGAATAAGTTGGACGTTCAAATAACGTTTGAGGGAGAAGCGGTCGCAAAAATGTACTTTTGTACTCCAATTTACCAAAATACAAAACTGCTTGGAAACTTTTGAGAATAGCCATTAAGGGGTAACCGACGGAGGCTGTATCTCGAGACTCAGAAGTGAAAGGAAGCTTATTTTAGTTGGATTGTCATTTTCGTGGCTGGTTTGCTTCCAAAAATATAAAAAAAAATTTCGATGTCAAAAAATTATCAAAATTTTCTATATTTTCCAAGTTTTATTTTCCTTAACCGTACTGTATCTTTTGAATTAATAACTTTTTTGCTCTAATTTCTTTGCATTAGATCACTGTGAATTAGATCTTAAACATGTCAATAAAAAAAATTTAAATTTCGAAAAAAAAATTTTCATAATATATCTTAGATCAAAATTGGGTAACCGACCGAGGCGTTTCCGAGAACTCAGAATGATATGAAAGTGATTTAGCTCATTCTATTTTTTAACGTGCTTAAAAAATCTAAAAAAATGATTCGATGAAAAATTTTCGAATTGCATAAAATGAATTTTTTCTAAGTATTTTTTCAGAAATTTAACTTTTTTCTCGGATCTAGACATTCGATCGACATTTATACAACTTATTTATTGTGCAACGTATGACGAAATGTATTAAAAATTTATGATTTTACTCAAAAAAAAGTGGAATTTCTTCAACAAATCCCTATTTTGACGAATTTGAGGAAATAAACTTGAGTGCCTCTAAAAAAGCAAATGAAAAAAAATTAAAAACCATACCTCGTCTGCACACTTTTAAA
>SCLH01001119.1:189079-200811 GCA_004367855.1 Oikopleura vanhoeffeni | reverse complement strand
AAAAATTTTTTTTTCCAACATTTCAAAATAAAATAATTCTAGAAATAATTATTTGAGAATATTTTTGCTCGGCCAAACACTAGTTGAGGTTCTGGAAAATTTGATGGGCAACACTATTTGATCTCAAGTTCAACACCGCCTAGTGGAGAGCGTTTGAAAAAATGAAAAATAAATTTTTTTTTAGTTTTTTCAGGTTATCTACTGTACCAGATGACAAATTTTTTTTTCGCTTTGCCATACGCTAGATTAACTAAATCTCTAGCCACAACGATAATAATTAGTAATTTGGGCTTGCAAGTTAGCCTGGAGAGCAGTTATAACATGCCCTAGAATTTGCACTTCAACGCCACCTGGTGAGCAAACCAGTGATCGAAAAAGTCGAGGACCAAGCTCATTCTTATTTTTTTGGCCGAATTAGTGGGGAGAAAATTTTTAAGGAAAACCTATTTGCGTACATAACCCCCTTAACCCTTGAAGGTTCAAAACTTCATTCGAGGTTTCGAAAAGTTTAAAACCTCTCAGAAGGGGGGAGTATTAGCGCTCTCAAAATTTAATCAGCAAAATCCTTAATGAAGTTAGCCCCAAGAAATTCTAAAATAGAGCTTGAAATTATTGTGGATGATCCGATCAACAGTTATCTTTTCTTACTTTTTTTGCAATTTCTCCAAAAAAACCTTTGATCGCTAATCTTTAAATCCTGTAAAACTGCAGAAATTTTCTGTGGAGTTTTTAGGAAAGTCTTTGGAGAATCTGTCATTGAAATAATAATGACTCTACTGTTGCTAGAACTTTTGTATTTTTCGCGAGTGACTTCTGAAAAAAATAAAAAAAATGAAAATTTTAGTTCTTCGGATTCAGACCTAAAAGCGTCATTTTCATTGCTTATTAATGTACCCTTTAAAAGTTTATTTTAGTTATCTGATTTAATATTCTTAAATTTTTGGCCTTCTGCGTATATAAAAAATGAAAATGAGATAAATCCCATCGCTGGTTTTTACAGTATAAGTGCTCAAAGTTGAACCTCAAATGAGGTTTTGGAGCCTCCACTGAAGTTTTTTTTCGAACGTCCAAGGGTCAAGAGGAATTTGATTTCTGAAATTTTTTGTTCAATTTTAGAAAATCGCATTTTTGTAAACCAGAAATGAAAAATTCGAAAATAAGAGTCGTCGGTATAATGGAAATCTGCTAACGGTTTTGGATATTTTGAGTTTTTCTAGTCGAAAATTGGCTTTTAAATTTCTTCAAAAAAAATAACTGAGATAAATTTAAAAAAAATAAAAATTTCGAACTTTCATTTCGAATTTTTTTGTTGTTTCAATTGATTTATGCTTTTTGAGTGTTCTCTAGCAATGTTTTTCAGCTCTTCAAACGTTTGAATCACGTTCCTTTCATCAAGAATATTTTAGAATATTTTATCAATTATATTTTAATTAATCATGACTTTTAAATTTTAGCGTCTTGGCGAATTGAACTGCTCAAGAACGTCACGAGATAATACTTTGTTCTAGAACAAATACTTGATAGTTATTTCAATCAAACCATGGTTTGTGTGCTTGAATGCATTTTTGTCAGAACCATTGTTTCTGAAGCAAGCTCTAAGTAAAACAAAATGGATGAGATGAATCGTTATGATAATGATAAATATAAATTATAATTCTATAACTTTTGCCGAAAACCGCTAATAAGGTAGTTCTCGCTGAGAGTTTTCGAAATTTATTGAAAAATCAGGAACAAAATAAATAATAAAACATTTGAATTTAATTTTGCAGTGCTGGCCGTTGTTATTTTCTCTTCGAATTCAATTTCTTCAACAATAACAGCTTCATTGGATGATGGCGTCAAAAATATAACTTGACCTTTACTTAATGAAGTTGAATTCATATGATGAATTAAAAATAAATTTGGTCAAAATATGGTAAATAACAGTAGCTAAATAAAATAAACAATTTAAGTTCACATTGTTTTTGGTTAATTAAAATAGTGGTATAATGGCTTATTGACAACTTTTCCTATATTGTTCTGGCGGGAGGATAGTTGGCTCGGGAGATTCTTCAAAACTTAATTGTATGCTTGTTTTTGTTTGTATCTGAAATTGGATTGGTTTTATTAATACTTTTTCGAAAGGGTTATATAAATAAGTTTCTTCAATTAAGGTAAGCTGACGGCATGGGTTTCAACCTAATGTGCCTTCTTGAAATTTCTTTTTAACACTTTTTTAACAAAAATTTGAAACAAATTGTGGTCAAGAGTCTTCTTAAGGGGGTGGTCGTCGCATTTAAAGGGTTTTTAATGGCCAATTGTCGCAAAAGTACAAATTGTCGGACCAATTTTTACGTCTCTTTGATATATTTTAACAAAAATCTTGCATCCTCAAAAACAATCGAAATTAACAGATGGCTAGTCCAATCAGAAACGTGCTTACAAAAGTGACAAAATTATTTTTGCAAAATGTATCTCCTCCCTGAGTTTTCAAGGTCGTTTTAAATTAACCGGACAGAACGTGAGCAGACCGCCAAGCTGAGTTTTTGGGAAATTTTTTTGATTTGGCTTCAACATCACCAAAAACAGTATTTTGACCCTATGTTCACTGGAGCAAAATACAGTTTTTTGATGATTTTGAAGTCAAATCAAAGAATTTTACCAAAAACTCAGCTTGGCGGTCTGCTCACGTACTGTCCGGTTAATTTAAAACATGAATCATTGTTGAACCTTGAAAACTCAGGGAGGAGATACATTTTGCAAAAATAATTTTGTCACTTTTGTAAGCACGTTTCTGATTGGACGAGCAATCCGTTTATTTGAATTCTTTTTTAGGATGCAAGATTTTTGTTTAAATATATCAAACAGAGGTAAAAGTTTGTCAAACGATTTGTACTTGTGCGACAATTGACTATCGAAAACCCCCTTAAAATTCGACGATCACCCCCTTAAGGGGGTAGGTGTCGCTTTTTGGTACCTTTCAATCACGCCTCAGAACAAATCTAGGGCAGTTGTAAAAATTCTGAGGATACTCGTTTGTAGATCTAGCCTTCGTCTAACGATAACACATCTCAAAGTCAACCTTGTTACATCACACCACGAGGTGGTGAGTCTATTCTAGAGCACTAAACGGTTTTTTCAAAATCTATCTTCTTTTAGACCCCACATACAAAGCGTCTGAAAATTTACACAGAGTACGGGAAGAGTGAGGTTACTAATATGTTGGAGCCATTTTTTTGAATTTTGCTCTTGAATTTTCTAGAATCACTTTTGAACGCCGATTTTTACAATTTTTCGACTTCAAACTCTATCTTCTTTTAGACGAATGTTCAGAAGAAAGCCGTTTTTTCGACTCAGGTAGATAAATATACTGTCGTCAATATGNCCCCAAAAACTCAGCTTGGCGGTCTGCTCACGTACTGTCCGGTTAATTTAAAACATGAATCATTGTTGAACCTTGAAAACTCAGGGAGGAGATACATTTTGAAAAAATAATTTCGTCACTTTTGTAAGCACGTTTCTGATTGGACGAGCAATCCGTTTATTTGAATTCTTTTTTAGGATGCAAGATTTTTGTTTAAATATATCAAACAGAGGTAAAAGTTTGTCAAACGATTTGTACTTGTGCGACAATTGGCTATCGAAAACCTCCTTAAAATGCGACGACCACCCCCTTAACCACATTAAATAAATGATTCTTTAGGCAGTTTCTAGATGACGGTTGATCAGACAGACCTGAATTTTTGAGAATACAGATAACCCTCGACATTTCAGCTATCGGTGAAAATCTTAAAGTCAGCTTCTGAAAACATGTTAATTTTTCGATTTGTTTATCAATTTTCTTCAAACTTTCAAGCGTTGCCGAAAAATTCAAAAATTTAACTTTTTATACCATTTATGTTCGTTTTGTCAACTTTTTGTTTATCATTTTTAATGAATTGAATAATAATTAATTTAAATTCTAAAAAATTCATTTTTTTCCTGATTCTTGTATTATGATGTGAAACATTTTGATAGACCCAATCCTTTAAAAGTTACAAAAAAATTGCTTGAAAAACGACTCATGACCAAAATTAAGTGTATCTTAAGGGAGTGGTCTTAAGGGGTAGTCGTCGACTTTATGGGTTTTTCAATAGCCAATTGTCGCAAAATTACAAATCGTTGGATCAACTTTTACTTCTATTTGATATATTAGAAGAAAATTTGCATCCTGAAAAAAATTTCCTCGCTGAGTTTTCAAGGTCCAACAATGATTCATGATATAGATTAACCGGACAAAACTTAAGCAGACCATTGCGCAAAGTTTTTGGGTAAATTCTTGAATTTGATTCCAGTATCACCAAAGAAAAGTATTTTGCACGTGGTAACAATGGGTCAAAATACTATTTTGGGTATTATGAAGCCAAATCAAAGATTTTCTTCAAAAACTCTGCGCAGCGGTATGCTGACGTTTTTTCCGGTTAATTTAAATTTTAAATCATTTTTGAAATTTGAAAACTCAGGGAGGAGATTTATTTTGGAGAATTAAGGCCGTTACTTTTGTATGCACGTTTTTGATTGGACGAGCTATGCGTCACTTTCGTTTTTTTGGGTTGTAAGATTTTGTTTAAATTTATCAAAGAGAGGTAAAAGTTGATCCAACGATTTGTACTTGTGCAACAATTTTCCATTGAAAAACGCTCCAAATGCGAAAACCACCTTCGTAAGTTGAACCTTAGCACAAACGTTGCTTAGAAGTTAATGAAAAGTTAATATTATGAACTCAATGAGGCTTTTTGTAAAAAAGTTAAATCCAGGATTTCTTTGCCGCTATTATTCTTTTCATTTTTAAATTAATTTCATAGAAAGTTTTTTATTTCATTTTTTCAACCACAAAAACCCTGAACAACAAATTCCTGGAAAAGTTTAAATTTTTTCATCTTAAAAACTAAAAGTTTTAAATGAACTATGAACAAATTTTCGTCTGATCATAATAAAGTTTTCGCGGTTTAAACTTTATTCAGACTACTTGCAATACGGCTACGTCATTCGAAAGCAACGATTTAAGCCCGAAAATAAACAGGCTTAGAACATTTACAAGGTACAAAAAAAATATTCTCTACAAAAATGGATATTTAATTAAATTTCAAACTTACAAATCGGTTTGTTCCATGCTCGCCCGTACTAACTTCTAGGACCAAATTAACAAAAACGAACAAAAATTGACTTATTTTCATTGATCTGACGACCTGTTTTCTCAATTTGAATGTCAAATTTTGAACAACGGTTAAAATGTTTTTGAATTTTATCTAGTCAAAATTGAGCACGATAAAAATGACAGCCAAGAATATTTCCGAAGAAAAATGATTAAGAAAACATAAACCAAATTAGGGAGTTGTTAAATCGGCCATTCTTTTACATTTTTTTGGTCACTTGATTTCAAGAAAAATTTCACATGATAAATATTCAAACTGTAATTTTTCGGTTTCCAAAATAGTCAAAATTTAATTTTTTTGGTCAACCGTTAACATTATATTTTTACCTGATTGAGACATAACCGGTATGCCTATGATTTAAAACACGAGTAAAAGATTACAATAAATGACCAAAAGTGTTTTATTGCTTAACACTGATATAACATTTGATTTGATACTTTTGTTATACTTTTGATAATAATTCAGTAAAAATCGTGGTATTTATAGGATAAATACCACTAGCGGGTTGAGTAAACAGATGGTCAATCGGCAGATAGAAATCAGCTGACCGTAAAGCTAACTGCGCAAATTATGACTTTATTTCATTGTGATAAAATCAGTGGCCTAAAACCTGTGATTTTATCAGAATGTATACAGAAAACATTCATGATAACTACTCAAACTAATAAATCGAAAAAATTAAATGTTATTTCATATTTTTTATAAATCTTAGTATCTCAAGTTGATAAAAATTGCGTCAACTAACCCCGCTTAATATCACAGAAAGAATTTCAGATAAAACACCAAAATTTTCTTGAAATGTAATTTGTCAGATTTGAGTTTTTCACATGTAATTGTTTCGTCTTTTTTGTCGGCATATTTTGTCTTGTTAATAATTGGAAAAATGTAATCATATATATGTTAGTATTTTATTTCCGAGAAACTTCCTTTATTAATTATCACGTATTAGTATTGGTGCTTTAAGCGCCAAAATTGGTTTGATAAGCCATGATAACTATGATGGAATTTCGAATTTTTTATCTGTTTTCGTTTCTTAGATTGAATGCTCGGTTGATCCTGTTTTTCGACTTTGATTAAAATTTTCCTATGTTGATGTCATATATTATACTATGTTATTACTTTAATCACTCAGTTATCACTTTTGTGAACATAATATCCTCAAATAACATTATATTTCCTTATTTTAAATATCCCCTTTATCAAATCATAGGATCTGATTCATATATCTCTTTTGAATTATTTTTATTTAATCTCTTATAATATTCTTATACAGCAGGGTGCGGCGTAAAGTTAAAAAGTTTGTCGCCAAAAAACCCTAACTATTCGCGTAATTCCAACTATACGCGTACTTTCTAACTATACGCGTACTTTTGAGAAAATGTGCTCTGATTGGTCTATTTGGACAATATCTTGAGGTCAAAATTGCGTTAAAATATGGTCAGAGTAGGAATTTTTGGTGAGTTAAAGGATGTTGGCGACAATAATTGGGCTCTTTTTTACATACTTTCAAGTAAAGTTTCTGAGAAACCTGGCTTCAGAAATAATTAAATTTTTTTCCAAATACGTAGTACAATTTTTAAGGACAGTACCAGTACTATTCAGAGCTTTTGATATCTCAATCTACGGTTAGAAAATGGTTTTAAATAGGCGTCCCTAAAAGCACTAAAAAGCCTACTCCTCATTCATTCCCTATTACTTTTTCTTGTTATTTGCGATTCAAAATCCAAATATAAATGCGCATCTCGGAGCCGAAAGTTTTTTCGAAAAATTTTGCCCCTAGTGGTCAAAACAGCGTTTTTGAGAGCCTCACGCAAAAGCCTACTCCTCCTTGAAAATATATAGAAAATTTTCAATTTGTGCCTTTAATTTACCGCAAAGCTTGGATTAAGGTCCGAGCGGAGATTTTTTTCTGATTTTTCTTTCCAAAATTGCAGGAACGACTTGTGAATTTTTAGTTTTTGATGAAATTCTGAACTTTAAATTTTTCAAAACCTACTTTTTTTGAAGAAAATTCAAAATTCAGAAAAAATTCGGGAAGTTAAAAAACTCAGTGACAAATTCACTACAAAATTGGGCAATCAAAAAAGTTATCTGAGAAATCTTAATTACCGTCACCCTTTATTTAACCTTTAATTTCAACCCCCGAAAAACCGATTTTTTTTGAAAACATCTCAAAACCAAAAAAAATCTTACAAGTTAAAAAACTTGGCAGAAAGTTTGCTACAACATAGGTGTATCAAAAAGTATTATACGTGAAGCTGAAATATCCTCGCCCACATCTTTAAAGTGAATTTTTCGTTACAAATCTTCTAGGATGTATAAATTTAATTTTATTAAAAATAATGAAATGAAGTTAACTTTAAATAAACATGAATTCGAAAAAAATTTATCGGAAAATGTCAAGGAAACAATGAAAATTTTAAAGAAAAATATGCTCACAGTTAATTATCTCAGAAAACCAGAAAAACTAAATATTTTTATCTGAATAACTATTGGCCCATATTCAAGCTAGCCGTCATTGTCTGCAAGAGTTGAAACCATGTTTTTAAACTCCTTGAAATACCGACACTTCATTGGTCAATCTGAACATGTTTTTAAACAAGTGTACTTTTCATTGTCGCGCCGACTGGAGAATCTTGGTCTGAAAATCTGGTTTAAAACGCCTATCTTTTGCCTAGGAACGTTTGAAAAAATGACCTATCTTTTGTCTATAACTATACGCCGCACGCCAGGAATGGATAAATTTATTTTTCAAAGGCGTAGGTTTTTGCGGAGGCTTACGTTAGTTTTTGCGTGGAATCTAACTATACGCGTATAACTATACGCAGCACCCTGCTGTATTATAAATATCCCGTTTATCAAATCATTGGATCTAATTTATATCTTTTTAGATTTCATACAGTATCTTTTTTTGTACCATTTCCCGAATTAGATTTTCAAACCCCTTTATATCTCTTTATTACACTTTTGTAAATATCCCCGCCCTTAATAGCAAACTCAATGTGTTTTTAAGTAGTGGGGCCAGGATATTTACAAAGGTGTGATAACGGGATATGATATCCTCTTGTTATAGTGGTATAATATACATTTATTTATTCCCGTATAATTATTGATCTTGTTCTGTTACTATCGTGGTATAAACATAAGCTGCTCATTATTTCATTTTCGCTCAGCAACGTTTCGTCTTTCAAAGCTGAAAATTTCACAAGTTTAAAAATTATAGAAAATCATTTAACAATTGACCTAATTGTGGGCGGAAAGACGGAATGTTGCTGAGCACAAATAAAAATATAGAGTTTTTATATCCAGTTAAGAAGTGTTTTTAATTAAAGTGTCACTTTAAAAGTGTAATAGAAGTAGAAAAAGATCTAAAGACTTTTTGATTTACATGTAGAACAAGTTTGTACCAGGGTGGATACCAGCCAGGCGTGTATAAAAGATGGCTTTTGCGTAGGTTCAAGCGAATGATAGGGAAAATTTTGGATGGAGATTGTGAGTCGGGTTGAAGATGCATCCTTTTACAAGCCTAATCTCACTTTCACCTCAAGAAAAAGCTTGGCAAAGAAATTGGCCCAGTTCAATCCAAATGCTTTGATATTGA
Organism: Oikopleura vanhoeffeni; assembly: GCA_004367855.1. Taxonomy (NCBI): domain Eukaryota; kingdom Metazoa; phylum Chordata; class Appendicularia; order Copelata; family Oikopleuridae; genus Oikopleura; species Oikopleura vanhoeffeni. The sequence goes on along the minus strand of SCLH01001119.1, from coordinate 192,036 downwards.
CAAAAATTTAAATCATCATTTTGTCCCAAATTTTCTAAATTGCTTGAAACCCGCCTATTTTGACGTTTTTGTTTACCTATCTATTCCCTGGCTTTATATACTTTTGTTAACTTTCAAGAAAGATAATTCAGCTCCAAACAAAATCTATAGAAGGATTTTTAATAGACGTTCGTGAAACGTTAAAATTTATCTCTTCAGTAGACCCGAAGTTACTTTTTCAGACGAGTGGAATCGTAAATTAGCTCAAATTGCAGTCTTTCGTGCACTGAGTTGCAAACGGCCGATTATATTTCTGAGTTATATCAAAATGTTTAATTAACGTTTTAGAAAAATATAGCAAGAATTGGGTAGGTTTTCACACCTTTTTTTCTTTAAGATATAAACGTGTATCAATCAGATTGACTTTTGGAGTGTTATCAGCTTCAGACAGGAAATGATAAAGATTTTCAATCTTGAAAAAATCTCATATCAGAAGCTGACAAAAATATTTATCATTGCCGATTTGAACTTGGTGTACGTCTTTTGCGATAACACGGATATTTTTTTTTCGTTGGATCTTTTAAAAGTTTAGATGAAAATTTTATTCAATGGTTATACGAACACCAAATTAAAATTATACTCAAAAAATTAGTTTTTTAATTTTTTCAAAAATTGTACATTGTTGTTCATTTGTTGTTTGACAATTTCACTCGGATTGGTCCTCATGAAAATCTTTTCACAAACATTTTTAACTAAAAATTATAATATATCCATCGTGATGCCCGAATAACTTAAATATCCTATTTGGCTTTTCAAAAAATAGGGAATAGAATATTCAGTCACTCGGGCATCATGATCGATATATTCTATAAAATTTCCTTGGTCCGAACATTTGAGAATTTGCATTCTGCGAATAAATTTGATCAAAAAATGTAATTAAAAAAATTTAAGGTCTGATTGAAATATTAAATACATAAATTATAATTTTGTTGATCATTTTTTGTGAACGTTTGAAATATATTTTAAAAAATTAAAATTTGTTAGAAAAAACAAATATTTTATTTTAGAATTATTTGTTAAATAGAAATTCAAATTTTGAGCAGCTGAAATTTTAATTGTATAAAATTTTGGATGAAATTTGAATTTAAATTTTGTCAAAGAATCAAAAAATTTGTTATATAATAGAATTTTATTTCAAAATAAACAAAACCGTACGTTTTAATTGAAAATTGTATTTAATTCAAATTATTATAATCGGAAATTGATTTCTCTAATTTGAAATGCATTTTCAATTTTTGAATGAAATTCTCATTTGTGAATAAGACAGCCAATCTTTTATGTTATATAAACAGTTTTTTCATTTTTTTTGCAAAATATTCGATAATCAAATTTCCTGGTACTAGTGTTATTTTTAATATCTTAATGAGTTTTTTTCAGTTTCTACCTAAATTCTCGAATTTAGCTTGAGATAATCAAATAATTCTTTTTAATTCCAGAGAACATTCATATTTCCGATTTTATTTACAATTTTCTTTCTTTCTGAGTTTTAGATGCCTTTCAAAAAGTGCTAGATGGTCCGCAGCTAAAAGATGCTAGAATTGACTCCGCGCTAGTCATGACGCTCAGTTTTGATGAACTTGAAAATGTCTGAGACCAAAAGGAATTTAGATATGAAGATGAATCAATTCTTGATATAAACTATAAAAAAAACGGGGCTGGCGCCCCGTTTTTTTTAGATATATAGACGAAAAATAAAATAATTTTCGAAATTTTTGAATAATTTGAGTTTCTTTGGTCCTTTCAACGATATATAAACAATCGGACAAGTTGATTTTTATAAAAATACAAAAACAGAAAAATTTGAACCATCATACTCTTCAATGAAGAGTCTTCATACTGTAACATTTTGAAAATTCGTCTAGAAGGTTTGAAAATGTCAAATTGAAATGTTTTCAACAACGGTTGAGTATTGTTTAATTTGAATGACTGCCACCGTCAAAAAAATATAAGATGAACTTCCAATTAGAGTTAAATGTTAAGTTATTAATTTGATGCACAAATTCAACTAACGCTTCAAGTATTTAGCTTGTTTAAAAAAGGCTTAACTAGTCTTTTTTTTACAGCATGATTCCGAATTTATCTCGGAATAAATAAGAATTTTGCCTTTTTTTCAAAATAACAGGCATGTTGAAAAATTTAATTTTTTCTGTAAAACAAATATTTTTTCCGGCCATAACTAACAGAAAATTTCATGAAAAAGTCGTCGGAGTGTTATCATAAACATTTATGAGGTACATTGAAATAACCTTTTTTGTTTTAACTTGCAAAAAAGGGATCAGCCCTTTAAGGGTATCCCGGTTCCAACATTTTCTGCAGTTATTTCGTCGGAAAAATGCACCAAATCAATTGTTTATGTTTTGAACGCATACAACAACCCAAAATTATTCTCAAAATTATGTTCAAAAATAACGTATCTGTCAATTTGACTAGTAAAACTTCAAAATGTCGGGTTGACGTAAACCAACTTTCTCGTCAGTGTTTCCCCAGCTTTCTTTTGAGTCTACCTATGCAAAAATCGAAGCACCTTTTTTCGGAAATTTTTTCACGTGACCTTGAAAAATTCATATTTTGAGTTTGGGGTCGAAATTGCAAAAAACGCCACTGTGAAGTTATTATTTATTTTGAACTAGCTTTTGAAAAATTTTGAGCTAATTTGCAAATTTAACCTGGGAGGAGATAGATTTTACGAGGCGTAATGTCCAAAAAAACGGTGGATTTTTGCATATTCTAAAAAAACATTTAGCATTAACCGACAAAAACGCCACTGTAAAGTTTTGAATGGTAATTTTACATGTTATGTTGAAATTAAGGTTTATTTCAAAATAAATCCTGAGAGGAGATAGATTTTCCGTTTTGGCTTAGGTCTCCCTGTCTTGCTTATGTGTCTGGGAGTGTGTGCATGCGAAAAAGTTTTGACA
>SCLH01001119.1:138233-184024 GCA_004367855.1 Oikopleura vanhoeffeni | reverse complement strand
GAAAAATTGTTCTGAATTTTAGTGCAATCGGTTCTGTTATTCGTATTTTTGCCTCAGGAGTCAGCAGATCTGGATTGGGAATGTGGCCAAAAATGGTTTTTCGACGTTTCGGATAAAAAGGCTTTTTCTTGCGGAAATGCAACGAACCCATCATTTTCGGAATGATACAAGCCGTAAAAGTGATGAACATCGAATTGGTCGTTTTTTTTAAAATTTAGCCCTGATTAACTGTAAATCGACAAAAAGGACGCGAAAATGACAATTTTGAGAATAAAAGTGATTATGAGAAAATGTAAATGTCACCAAAAGATTCATTGGGTATGATTTGCTGGAAACGATATAAGCAACTATGGTCTGATTTTGACCACAGCGGATTCTAGAAAAAAATTAAGTTTTTCAATTAAATAATGATTTGATCTCTAGCACTGTTTGTGTTGAAAATCAGACCATAGCTTCTAATATCGTTTCCAGCAAATCATACCCAAGGAATCTTTTGGTGACATTGAAATTTTCTAATTATCACTTTAATTTTCAAAATTGTCATTTTCGCACTTTTTGTCGATTAACAGCCAATCAGGACGAAATTAAAAAAAGTACGACCAATTCGACTCCTTGGGCTTGTTACATTCCGAAAATGACGTTTCTGGCATTTTCACAGGAAAAGCGTTTTATCAAAACGTCAAAAAACACGCTTTTTCGGGACATTCAGCCAAATTCCTGACCCCTGAGGTAAAAATCGAAAATAACAGAACCGATTCACTGAAATTCAGACAATTTTCTAGATTCTCACCAAATCTCAAAACTTTCGGATATAAACTCTAGAATCCTTGTCTTTAACCGCGGTTAACTAGATAGTTGGTGAGAGCGGTACTTAACTGTCAAATAAAATCGTGAGATCAAAGATAGATCTTGCTAATGTATGTTTCAAAAATGTCTAGTCTGAATTTGTCTAACCGTACAAAGCCTCTGAAATCCCAAAAATTACTAACACCACCCCTTAAGGTTATTTCAAGCTCCGCCATAATTTTTGGAATAAGCATAGTAACGTTTTCAATTTCGAATTGTTCATTTCAGTTACATTTATGACTTGAAACTATTCAAGTTTATTTTGATCATGACAGTAAACATTATTTGATCAACTATCATCATATAAAATATATTTTCGGTTTTTATCCTGATGAAAGATCCTTTTGGAAAACGAATCATGTGATTTTTACGTTTAGTATGTTGATGATACAAAATTCAGTCAAAATACGCTCACTTTCTTAGCACCTTTGCACACAAGCTTGCAAATGAAATACGAATGAAGCAGGATAGTTTACATTTCAGTGGGTCGATTATCGACCGTCGATAGTGAAATGTATAAAAAGTGAAATGTATTAATTTTAGATTTGTAAGATAAACAGGCAAAACCAACAGTTCTGGAAAGAAAAATTCAATGTTTTTCATGCATCAGATAGTTGGGATAAAATTCTTCAAAATGATGATAAAATAATTTTACACACTTTTTTTAACACTTAATTATTTTGAAAATGCAATGACATCATGTAAAATACTGATTTTGGTATTTGGAAAAAATAATAAGCGAATTTATACTTTTATGATTATGCAAAAAAAATAATTTATCTATCATTTTAAAACAGTCGACCTCAATTATCTTATCCTTATTTATACATTTCACTTTAAATACATTTCACTTTTAATACATTTCACTATCGACCCTATTTCAGTGTCCTCATAAATTACGTGAAATCAATCGATTTTTGTCCAGAAATAATTCTTCACCAGAAGATTAAAATAAATTATTTGATATGAACTCGGGCATCCCTATTAATGAAGTGATATCTAATTTACTTTGGCAAAATTTTCGCCGCTTAAAAAAAGGTAATTCGAGGAAAATTTTGAAAAATATGCATTTTTTAAGCGACTTTCTCTATGTTTTTAGTGAACAACTCAGACTCTGCTTCATATTATTATTTAGCAACTGGAATGCTTCTCATGGTTATTTTATTTGTGACTTCTTGTACTTGTTATGTTTGTATTTTACCTTCAGATCACTGTGCCCTTGGAGACTACTAAAAAATGACTGTTGTAATTTCGACGAAGACTTTGAAGGTCAAGATAGACAAACGGTAAGATAAAGCAAAGGATGATCGCTAAAATGACTTTGTCTGGGTATTTTGTGTCAAATGCAAGATAGTGGATATCCGTTCGACTAATTTTTTTTGAAAGTGCTAGAAAATTGTTTTAATTGTTGCATCAGAATTTGACCATAAAGATTGATAATGATGTTCGCGAATAAACAGAAAAAATCAATATGAAGGTTTTTCATAAAGTAATTCTTTCACCATGTTGTCGTTTATGACTGTTTGAAAATTCCATATTTTACATTAAATTATCCGTTTTTAACAACATAAAAGTCAACTCAGTTATTTGTTACCATTTAATCAATCATTTTTATCTTGGATTTCCGAGGTTTTCAAGAATGCTTTTAAAAAGTTTTTCAAAACCAACCTTCATGATAAATTCATAATGAATTACAAGATTTTTAATTATCAAATAAATTAAACGTCTGAAAGTTTTTGGATTGAATGTAGGCGTCTCCTTTTATTTCAGTGTAGACATACGAGAATTTTTGGTGAGTTGGTTAGTATTATCAGATGATTGATTGAATAGAAGTTTGGAGGAGATTGCGACTCACTCACGCGACTCATTGTCTAAATATTTCATTTAACATACAATTCTTTCGAAATCACTAGAGATTAAAACCGCCCTCAGATAAGCATTTCCCTTGGACATCTCTCGGATCTTGTGTTGTGTATAAGGCCAAAACCTTGTATCTATAAAAAAGATTTTTGAGCATGCTGCGCCCAAATAAGGACGGAAAAAACTGTCTCAATTTTAATGACTGAATCTATAATTTTCAATTTGAATTTCAGAATGAAAAAAATAAATATGAAAAAGAAGAAGACGTAGACGACTCGGCCTGGAAACGTTTGATCTTACAATTTTATAAATTTTCAGAACTTTTTTGAAGTAATTCATGAGTCCAGAAAAATTTGATTAATGTTAATTTTTTTGAAACCAAACAGACAAACAATCAGCTTCTGCCGACGACTAACATTTTTATTAGTTATGAATTGTCTGTTCAAATTCAACCATTTTTATTTTAAAGTGGTCATAAAGCAATTTTATTTTTCATTTACTATACTACTTAAGGCCCTCGGTGCATTTTGACACATACGGATATCCGCGGATGTGGGCTCTTGATGAAAAACTTTTTACTGGGTTTCAATATTCTTCTCAATATACCATCAAAGTGGTGTTCATAATCCAGGCAACTTTTGTAACTACAGAATTTCCGGATTATTGCTTTAAAGAAAATTTTGAGTTCGAATTAAATTTTCCGAATTCGAAAAATTATGAGAAATTTTGAAAAAAATTCCGAACATTATGAAAAAATGCTTTATTTTGTGTTTAAATAATTTTTGCAGTATTTGTTTCAAATCAACGAAAAAACTCTTCAATATGGCTACTTTAAATTTTCGCGTAAGTGACCACATATTTTTTATATGCTATTTGAAAAATCATATGACACTTTTTTGAGATTTTTAATTGAAACTTTTTGGAAATATTTCGAAAATTTGTCTCATTTCTGGTTCAAAAATTTTCAAACTAATTTTACTTGAATCCATAGCTGAAAATATGAGAGATGCATCTTTAATGTGAATACGGTTTGCGTGAAATATCGAAAATGATCCCTAGTGTGGATATTTGTCCACGCCTACTTGTAGTCTAGGTAGTGACGTTCTGGATGGCGCTCTGAATGGCTGGCCAGGCGTCAGAAGTAGGCGTGGACTGACATCCACACTAGGGATCATTTCTCATATAGTAGAATTAAAAAATATTTTATTTCACCGAGACTTGCTCATAAATTTAAATTTAATAAATTAGACTAATGAAAAAATAAATTTTTTCAATGTGCTAGAATTAAAATTTTTTTCTTTTTTTAACAGAAATCAAAACTTCCGATGTTGACTTAAAAATCGTAAAAATTTAAAATTAATTAATTTTCAATGGTCGACAGGACCATATTTTTGGGTTCCTAATTAATAAAAAAGAAATTAATTTTACTGTAATTTAGACACCTAAAGAAGCAAACGCGCATTTTTTAGTATTGTTTTAAAAAAAGCGATTTATAAGGTAAAAATAATCAATCTGAAGAAATTCAGATCTCACAGAATAAGCGCAAAAGTAAAAAATTGTATTCGAAAAAGTTTTTATACGAAAATATTAAAGTGGCAAAAAGTTTCCCATCAAGACTAGAAAAATTGAAAAAATGCAAATCTGTCAAAATGCACCGAGGCCCTTAACTAGATCTAACTCATCATTTGAAAGTTGTATCAAATAAGTTCGCTAGAATGCTTAGAAAATAGTTGAAATTAAACGAAACTGAGATGAAAAACCGAATTCAACGAAGACTGAGTAATTATGTGTAGTTACAATGGCCTGCATTAAAAAGCTCAGACATGGAAAATTTTAAATTAAAATTTTAATTACCGGAAAAAATGTATAGACGAAAGCCTTCTCAGCAATTTTTCAATTTTATCAAGCTACTAGCCAGCTGCTTAACTCGTAGACTCGATTTTAGCCAACTATTTGCCGCACACCATTTAATCGCATTTTACGACGCTTAATCATTAATGACAAGATCAATTATAAAGTTATCGATAAACTTTGAAACAAAATGACGTATGTGCGTTTTTTTTTGAAAATTTTTACTGTATTACAGTACTTATTTTTTGCAAAAATTTTTTAAATCACAAAATTAAACCTTTCATCGTGATCAGAAAAAAATTCTAAGACTTTTTTCCCATCACACTATAGCCCCAAAATGATCACGTGACCGTATATTTAAGGAATAAGGTTGGTAAAAGTAGTACTGTTTTTTTTCAAAAATTGCTTAAATCAATTTTTGAAATAAGTGAAGTGGTCCCTTAGAAGTTTTTAAGACTTTTTTCCCATTANGCCCAAATAATTTTTCTAGGATTTAAGACTGTCAAAAATTATGTTCATGCAAAGTGATCAGTATTGATTATTAAATGCTCTTTATATCATATCATGTATTTATTTTCACAAGGCCGATGTTATTGCTTTCTTCAAATGAACTTTTTTATCCTGACAATGGACAGTCAGGTAAACTCTTTCGAGTATTCCCAAATCTGCATATTGTTGATGGAATAATACTTGAGTTTCTGAACCTGTTCGCTCAACTTTTTCTATGTTGTATTCTGGAAGCAAATCTCCAGCCAAATAGTGTATTCATTCCATAAAATCTATCATAGACCTGATGCATCTCTAGAAGCTAAACTGTTTTTTGGCAGGTGTAACTGTTTAAAACGTTGTGTTTGCTTGATGCAATCGTACCTGTAGTCTGGAAAGCTGCTAGTATATTAATCGATGAGTCTACAAATGTGTTAAAATTGGATTAGAACATTCTTGAAAATGACTTTCGAGTTGCCAGTTCTTCCATTCACTCTTATTTACATTGAAACTGTTTCCCCAAAAAAAATTTTGGTTTAAAAAATTTGCTTCAGCAGGAGGAATGTTATAAATGGATTACATTTTCTCAATCAGTTGACCCTCATTCGGAGTTTAATTCTAACAATTCATTATTGATTGTTGGTAAATTCTTGCTTTAGCAGTTGCTCTCTTTCAGTTTGCGTCTTTTGAATGAATCAAAAATAGCAAATTCAGTATATAGACAATGAAATTTATGATCAAATGTCGCAAGAAGTACAATTGAATATTTGATTCTGTCTTTTGTAAATCGATAAGAATTGACAAAAATAATTATTCTGACATTGTCCAAAAAAAAGCATCTTGCCGCATTATTGAAAACTTTACTGATTTTGTTTCATAAATATTTTCGGTGATTTTGCCAAACGTTCAAAATAAGCAATTCAACCGTTAATGATTGCTGGATGGATTAATTCCGCCTAATTGAATACAGATAAAAGTTTCATTGTAAACGCAATGATTCATGATGCCTTTGATTCGTTTGTCAAGTTGATAAATGAAGTTGAACAATTTATTTGTTTTGTTTCAATTGCTCTTGGTGTCGAGTATAATTTTTTTTATTTTCTTAAGCGTTGTTTGCGTCGCTTTCCAACATCGTTTATTTTCTCTAACCTTTCTATCTCATTTGAAACTTTCGGGTTTCTATCCTGGTGTACCTTGTGTTTATGATTGATGAAGGTCCTTATATTCCATTCACTTAGTTTCTTTTTCCGGTATGGTTTTAACCAAGTGATATGAATAGGTTATTGGAAATTTGTTTTATGTGTTGACAGAACTCCAATCCCTTTAAATAATGTCTTTGAATATTAATTCTAGGAATGGTCACAATTCTAATTGATAAATTCTGTTTGCAGCTTCCAGTGATGACCAGTCCGTTTGCTTTGATTCACCATTACATGCAAGTTTATTAGAGTGTTTTAAGTTAAATATTGAATTTCAAACCTCAAAATTCGATTAGGCTCTCCGTGCTTCTATTTGATTGCGTACTCTCATCTAGTCGTCCTTTCAATCATTGAGCTGAATAATTGGCCAGCAACAATTTCTAGATGATTTATTTAGTTTTTTTGATTGGAAGTCGTTGAATTATCTGGAATAACATTCATTGATGGTTCGTAACATGTTTGATTGTGTAAATAGCTTTCTATCTCTCCCCATCTGAACAGAAACACATATTTTAACACCCTTTTTATCTGAAACAATATGTCGCTTCCATTTCTTGTTAATTTTTTCAAAATATTTTTTCTAAAGATTCGTACTTTGTCAATTTTCACCTTACATTATATGACTTGTTTTTTTGGGGAACAAATTCTTATACATTTTTTTTATCTATACCATAACATAAGGTGCCATTTTAATCATTGTATGATATGTTTGTTTAATTATTACCTATACCATCTATTAGACCATTCTATTTTTGCTTGTGAAAAGCTTCAATTTGCTTGTTTTACAGTCGGTAACACGTTCGACTGAACTACCCTTTATTTAGTTGGTCCATAATTTTGATAAGATTGATACCACGGTCTTCAAGATTGTTCACCATAATATTCACATATTTCTAACCTGATATATTATTTTTGAACGGATATTTCATTTTTGAACAATTGACGCAACCAAGAGAAGTTTCTTTCGCGCTTTTGTAATTTTATCGGAACACACCAAGAAATTTACTGAAACATCATAAACTATCAAAATAAACTTGAACTCATTATTTTTTGTTGAATTTTTGCATTTCGACTCAAATCTGTGATATTGTCCCGGAAAGCGATATATAGTCTCTTTGAAATTTTTTTCTTTTGAACGATGTAAGAATGGTCACATTATTCCGTATCAATTTTATTTTTTGAGTAAATCACCCGGTTGGCTAATCACTATAAAGAGTATCAAATTGATCTGATTATTCGTTTCGGTTTGCGGTAATTATCTGTTGAAGTCGGTTTAACTGGAGTTGAAATTTTTCTCTTTCGTTTCAACAGCAAATGATTGTTTTTTATTATGTTCCAGAACTTCTTTTTTTTCGATCTAATTTCATTTTATCGATGCTCAAAATCCATTTTAGCTCCAAATTTTGAAATGTTTTATACATTTTGCACTTCGGAATAGCTTATATATTCCCATTTATTTAAAATTAGTCAACTGTGAAAATGTCCTGTCGTATAGTTCTCAAACTTTGAAATGACGATTTGGAGAAATTCACTAGTATAGGCATAGTTCTTTGCTATAAACTTGTCCAATAGGGTTTTGCTTATAAGACTGTTTGCTCCACTATTCTCGCACTTATACTTTACTTCATATGGCAAAAATTTGAAAATAATACCCTTCGCATCAATGTATATTTCCGAAATTATTTCTTATATCATAAATTTTAACAAATTTATGGAGGTTCTTCTAGCTGACAGAAAAAAAGCTCTCAATTCATCAGAACTTCCACATTCGTTCATCTGGCATCAAAATAAAAGGTTATTTTGGTAGAAGAAAAATATTTGCGTCACATACAGCTGTTTTTCCCGATAAATTTGTCAATTTACCGTCTCTGAGATATCGGACGGTGAACCCAATAATATTTTATCAAACGGAGAAGAATAATGTGTTTCTCCTTACAATCTCTTTTCAACAACGTTTTTTTCCAATCTGAAGCACCTACCAGATAATAGTCGGAATGGTTTTTCTAGCTTTGAATTATACTACTTTTCTGCCGCATAACTCTCTTTGACGCAGGTTTTTACGTATTTTTATTTATTTAATGAAGTGTAGGTTAAACTCTAGTTTCTTTTTCAAATAAGTGTCACGATTCTTCAGCAGGCCTTTCTTATGAATAGAGTTTTCGAATTTGTACGGGACTTTTTTCTCACGCCAGAGAAATACCGAAAATCCAACTATTATTTACAAAGTCCCATTATTAACTATAAGCAATACAAAAATATAGCCATATTGTTTTCAATATCTTTGTACAATTGTGATCTTGATACGTATGATGCTATCTCTTTGACTGGACGATACGATAGTTGATAAATTGAAACTTTTCTTATGAATTTTTACCAATTGTGGTAAGTTTATAAATATTTCTGTTTCTTTTCTGATTGTATATAGTGTGTGTAGTTAAATCGTTTCAGTACTTAGTGCGTGCTTAGTCGATCTCGATTGCTTTTGTTTCCATATCTGGTCTCGGTCTTATTCTCCAAATACAACTTGGGATGAAAAAAATAAATAACATGTTTAATTATTATTAAAACTTTCTTTATATACCAGAAAACGTGTGGTTACAAACCTTGAGTTATTTTTTGGTTATCATTTATAACTAATGCTACGGAAATATGTTCAGTTTGTTTCTAAGCAAGTTGGACAATATTTGTTCAATTGTGATTTATGAAAATTGATAAATTCGTCAACTTTTCTTTGGATGTATGAATAATGGACGAGACATTAATTTTCAGTTCAGATTTCAATGAGTGATTTGATGTTCTTCTCTTTGAAAAGTTTGCAATTTTTCAGGAATGATGTCAGAAACTGAGTAAGAAGTATGCTACATATATTTACTTTAATAACTTGTAGTGAAAAATTGACAGAGGATTTTAACTGTTGACAATATGGTGATATTATAACCAATGGCATTTTAACAGACACTGATGGAGTTTTATCTTTGGAATTATCTATCAAATCTAAGTTGGAGTCAGGAAGTTTATTTATTCCTGGTTTACTCTGGGGTGTTATTTTATGATGAATTAACTAGTTTCTGTTATAACTACAAGAATACAATTCGGATTTTATTTCTTATTGTATTTATTTTACATTAATATTTATTAGAATTTCGTTTAATTAATTGTACCCCGTGTTATCGTTCAATCATTCGATGTACTTTTCTCCTTTATTCGAGAAATGGACAATTCTTCGTTCAGTGTATGGAGCTTGTTTCTATGTGATGATCATTTGATGACAATTGCTGTCCTATCGATGTTTATTTCGATGTCTCATTTAGTTTTATATTGCTATATGTATGATATGTATATATGCTTTTATGTCCATTCAATTTCTTGTGGTGTTCATTGTGATGTCTCTCAGTTGCTTGTGATTCTCAATCGATATTCTATTTTATGTTCTTACCTTGATGTTCATTTGATTTATTCCGATGTTTATCCTGATGTTCTATGGATTTCCCATTTTGATGTTACCTTGATGTTTCTTTTATGTCTAATATTGGGTTCATTTGTGTCTCTGTGATGTTCTTTGAGATCTCGTTCATGTTTCTTTTGGTGTTTCGTTCGAGTTATTATGATTCTCCTGTCCAATTCTATTTTTATTCTCATATCGTTCAATTTAATTGATGTTCATCGATGTTCATTCTAGGTGTTCGTATTCGATGTTTTTTTCGATGTCCGTTCGATGTTAATTTTGCAGTCTCATTGCGATGTTCATTTCGATGTTACTTCTTGATGTCTATTCATGTTTTCTGGTGTTCATTAGCGATTTTTTTTGGTGTCTCATGATGTCATTTGATGTTCGTATCGTTTAATTCGTGTTTCATGTCGATGTTCTTTTGATGTTGTATGACTTTGCTATTTTGATGATTCATTTTGATGTCTATATCATGGTTAATTTCTAGTGTTATACATGTTTGATTTGTGTTATTGTGTTCCAGTTATTTCATGTTGTGTCTCTTTAGCGTGTTTTTTCTGTGTTATTTGTGTTCAATTTTGATGTTTCATATTGATGTTTTTTTGATGTTCATGTTGATGTTTATTTGATGTTTCTGTCCGTGTTATTTGGTTCTATCGATGTTCAAGTTTGTGTTCGTATCGATTGTTCTATCGTATTCAATTTGGTGTCTCGTTCGAATGTTCAATTTTGGATTCTCATATCGATGTCATTTAATGTTCATGTTAGTTATAGCATGTTTACTTGTGTGTCTCATTTGTTCAATTTGAATTCTCATACTTTGATGTTTCATTTTGATGTTCCAATGTTGTGTTTAATTTATGTTTGTCGGTGTCTAATTTTATTTCTATTCGATGTTATGTTTGTTTCGTTCGATGTTATATCGATATTAATTTTGTTGTCTCGTTCGATGTTTAATTTCCCCCCGATTGTTTCTATCGATATTCAATTTTATGTCTCGATACGATGTTTCTATCATATTCAATTTTAGGGTTCGTTCATTTTAATTTCGGTTCTATCGATAATATTTCTGTTCTCTATCGATGTCTATATCGATGAATTCATTTGAGTTCATTTGATGTTCAATTTTTTGATGTCTCATATCGATGTTTCCTTTTGGTCTAGTATCCGTGTTTAATTCGATGTTTATATCGTGTTCAATTCTGATGTTTGGATGTTCAATTTTGATGTTCTTATCGATGTTATTTTGGTTGTCCTAGTATCGATGTTTATTTCGATGTTTATATCGTGTTCATTTTGAGTTCATATGATGTTCAATTTTATGTGCTCATATTGATGTTTATTCTGATGTCTCATATCGATGTTTCATTTTGATGTCTCATTGTGGTCAATTTGATTGTTTTCGATGTTCTTTTGATCCGCTCTTTCATGTTTATCATGTTCCGGTCATGTATCATTGAGTGTTGATTTTGGAAGTGTTGATATTTCTTATGCCACGGGGTATTCAATTTTCCTATATTTTTTTGTCGAGTAACTTGTATCCCTGTATTTTCTCAAATATTAATAATCGTCTTTATCAGATACTTCAAACAGAAAAACTCTCAATAAAATAAAGAGGTTAACGACCTCGACTATCCAAACAGTGGCTATCCTATTTTGAACCTTATTTTAGGTACTTAAATTTGAAATTGTAAATTATTAGTTTTGCGGGGGGTGATATCATCTTTCAAATGAGGTTTGAACACCTAAAAATATGAATTATGAAATTTTTTTGAAACTAATTTCGCCCAAAATTTGGTGTAACTTGTGGTGTAAAAACGCAGGGGCAGCAGCAAATCGTGCCACCAGAGCTGGCCAGGGTATACTACTTCACTCTCCTAAATTATATCGGTTGCTTCATTATACACGAGACAATATCGGAAATATATTTCTCGAGTTTTGATGCAAGCTTGATTCTTTTGATCTGAACGAGCTAACACCGGATATTTTATAACAAGCAAATAATTTAAAATGGGTGGCTCGAGCGATTACCCTGTCTGCATGGGAAATTAATTTTTGCAGTTCTGACATTGGTGATTTTACGCAAGATTAATGTTGTTTGCGCATTATATTGAAGTGGCTAAAATTACTGTAGCGTGCCCTATACATTAGTGAGAATAGAAGTATGTTATGCTGTGTCCCGAAAAACTTTAAGACTTTATCACCAGTGTCAATTCCGCCTTGCCAACAAACTTGGTGATTCTTTTTGTAAGGTTTAAATCTGTTTATTGGAGTTCAGGCTATCTTTATCTACGAGCAACGCACATTTCATTATATTATGAGATCTGCGTGAAGCGCTTGACTTTTTGCAACATGTATCGACAGACATACCTGGTCTTTTCTTACACTCTAAATAATGTCGCAATCATCTGTGAGCATATACAGGTACTCTTTTTCGAAAAATATTCGATGTCGATCATATCCGATGGATATGCACTTTTGTAAATCGTTCAGTAGCACGGTAGACCAATAATGGTGGTCGCCATAAAAAAAAACAAAAAAAAACAAACATAAAACGGGAATGTTCTAAATCCTCAAACAGACCGAAATTTTGTGGATCTGCTTGAGGCGTCTTCGTAATATTATTTCAAGTTGGATATTATTTTTACAGAGTGAATATCGCTTATGGCGATGTAATTAATAATCATACTTTAAAAACGCTATTTTTAGAAAAGTTTTGTTGTTAAAGATTGGTGAAAGCGCATGGTACGGAACAGTCTATTCGATTACATGACTGTGTCGGCATGGGCTTAGGTTGTGGGTATTGGACCCGGTGAAGCTTTCGATACAAATCTGTATTAAGAATCATACTTAACTTGAAACAAAGGCGTGATTCGTTTCACACTTTCAAGGCACCGTAAAACTAGAAATCGCTTCGCCGCGCCGCGAGATTCGAATAACACCAACTGACGTCGTTTGGTTAGTTGATGGTGTAGTCTTTATTACGAAAATAAATGAACGTATGGCAATAGGCAGGGGTTAAACAGTAGAAGATGTCACGATTGGAATACTAAGCATTTTAGCAAAATCTAAAGAGTTGCTTGACCTCTGGAAAAACAGGTGAAGCCCACCCTTGTCAGCCTCGACACACACGAGTCACCCCGCCAATAACAGGAAATTCAGCTCTAAGCAAACCACACAGTTTGAGTGGATCACGCAAAATCTCTTAAACGCTTAGTTTCAGAGTTATGATAGATTCTTTTTGTGCTTTATTATTTCTGCTCACCAAAAATGGGAAAAGACGCCGTGTGACCTTTTGGCGAAAGGGTTTTCGTTATTATCCGCAATTCAAGGGATGTGCGTTGTCGGTAATTGGACGGAGGTATGGCCTTATTATTTATCAATAGCATTAAGGAGTGTGATCGGTTATATAGATGAACTCCGAATATCGGTAAAACTTTACGTTCGTGATTTATATTGGAAATAAAAGTCTATGAGCAAAAGGCGATATTTTGTTTGTTGATCTTTTCTTGATCTTCGCATCAAGAGTGTTTTCGATGATATTTTGATATCATCGTATTCGTTACAGTAAACGCTTTTTGTATTTTGGCAAATCGATCTCCAGCGAGACATATATCCATAGTTTTTATAGCTCAATTTTCACGACACTGTAACAATAAAATGCCAAAATTAGGCAGGCGAAGGCTTTCTTTTACTCGAGTCTGACCCATTTCTAGAAGCGGACAATTATCGAGGGCTTTTGGTATCTGCAGGATTTAATATCTTTCTCCGGCCGAGACGTAAATTTTCAAATGGCTCACATTTTTAACTGTAGTTTCTATCAAGCATCGAAGAATAAAGCAACGAACTGCACTGATATTTGTTGATTGCAATCAGAAATATTTTTTTGGTTATCTAGAGAAGAAAACACGAAAATAATGTCACGTGATCAATGCTGAAAATCTAGTGAAATAGGCCTGACGATATATCTGATTAAATGTTCTTACGACCTATCGAAATTATCACCCTAGACACGTTAAATAAGGTATTATGTTTAAAGCTACAAATATTAAAGCTACAGAAAAAAAAAAAAAGTTCAAAAAATTAAAAAAATTTTTAAATATTTGGATTGTTTTTGATTTGATTCGAACAAAATATTATTAAGGGCATTTTACTATTCATACCGCAGACAAATCCAGGTCATAACTTCTTGAAATGATCTCCCAATGCTCTTTCATAGTTGTAACGGAAACTTATTAACAAACCATAAATTGGAATAATTTTCATTTGATTGCTTTAAATTTTCAAATATTTTTATAGAATCGAGAAAAATACAATGAATTTGATGATTTTCTAAACGAGCGGTTCAGAAATATTCACATATTTGAATCTTGATCGGCTATTTTTTGTTTTACAATATTTAAATAAAATGCGCAGAAAATTTCGATAATATTTAGAATTTTCAAAAATTAAAATTGAACTCCAATATTTCCTTATAAAGATAAAATGATTTCAATTTTCTGGAATCAATTAAATATGGTTTACTTAGTGATAATAAGCACAAAAATAAACTAACTAATTATCATCTGCATATATTAACTTCAATCTGCCGAGTTTATCCTTTTCCCGACGGAACTCCACTTTAAAAACGTCAACTTTCTGTTAAACGCGTGTTCGAATCCCACTGATGTTGTCTAAAGAATTTTTTAGTGATTGCTTGAGTGATAACACACCAATCAAATTCAGCGGGGAACATTAGTTAGATTCGAACACGCACTATAGAGATAGTAAACGTTTTTGAGATGGAGTTCCGTTGGAGAAAAGATTCAGTCTGCCACCCCTTAAGAAACGCTTATCCCGAACTTTCGCACAGGAGAGCCAGTATCAAAGATATATTATATATAATAATGAGATCAATAACAGTTTTCAAAAGTAACAAAACTCAGTGCTCAGGAATTGAATCGGGATCCCGAGTCGGGATCGGGATTGGAATTTTGACTCGAGTCGGTACCGGGACGGGATCGGGATTACATTTTAAAATTTGGTCGGGACCGGATCAGGATTTGGTCGCGATCCCGAATGTTTGTGAATTATTTTTTGTGAAAAATTATTGATAAGAGTTCAAACAGCCCTACAACCAATTTATAAATTTTTTTTCTCGGGCATAATTTTTTAGATTTGTTGTGACTACAAGATTAAAAAACACATTTGACGGCAACATCTCGAGCATTGTCTAAAAATTCCAACATTAAAAATGCACCATTTTGATAAATTTGATGTTACAAAATTATTTGTTTTTAAAGTAAATAAATAAATATTTCTTTCATATGTTTTTAATGCACAAGACTTGCCGGACAAATTGTTTATCTCTTCATTCAATTAATATTATCATTTTTCAACCCTCCCTTCTGGTGAGAAATAATTATAAAAAGTACTTGACAATGAATGTCTAACAACACAAAACTGACTTGATTTACAATTTTGTGAGAGGTCGCGTATCGGCCTGATCATGCAGGGAAGTCCCTGAGGGCACCCTTCTATAAAACCAATCTGACCCTTGGTAAAACTGTCCCAAATTTTTATTGACAATCATTTGCTTTTAAGGACCTCGGTGCATTTTGACAGATACGGCTATGGGCTTTTGATGAAAAACTCATTACAGGGTTTACTATCTATATAATCTTCTCAATATACTAGCAAAGTAATGTTTCATACTTCAGGCAACTTTTCTAACTACAGAATGTTTGAGTTATTGCTTTTAAGGAAATTTTCGAGTTCGTATTAAACTTTTCGAATTCGACAAATTATGAGCAACTTTTTTGAACTTTTTTTCGAAAAATTGCTTTTTTTCGTTCAAATTATTCTTAGAATATCGGGAATAGGCCAAATGAAAAGAAAGTAGCCATTCCGAATGACTACTTTCGCTAAATTCAAATATGTCCTCGTTTTGTTTCTTCGCTCTTGTTCATACTTTGAATCATACTTTTTGAAACGAAACTACGGTTGAGCATAAATCCATCGAAACTCTTTTTTATTCGAAATTAAAAAAAATTGATCACACTTAAACTTGTCAAATTGGTAAGCCAACCCATCCACCGTGTGAAATTTGATAAATTAAACTCATGGCAAAATATATTTCTTTCGATGTGCTAAAATTTCGGATTTTTTTTCTTTTTTTTTAATTTTGGATTTTGACATTAAAATAAATAATTAAATTAATTTGCATCAGTGGTCAAGACCGTTTTTTAAGGCTTTTTATAAATAAAAAAAAATTAATTGTACTGTAATTTAGACACCTTCGAAAGCAAACGCGCGTTTTTCAAGTGTTTTTCAAAAGACGATTAACAAAGTAAAAATAATCGATCTGAAAAACATCGGATTCAGCAAAGTGAGCTCAAAAGTGGAAACTTTTGTTCGAAATTGTTTTTATCCGAAAATTGTGAAGTGGCAAAAAGTTTTCCATCAAGAAAAAAAAATAAAAAAGTGCAAATTTTTGAAAATGCACCGAGGCCCTTGATTTGACTGACTGTTTTGCAGATTTTCTTGATCTTTCGAAGTTTGCAAAATTAGACAAAGAAATTGCCTGGCACATTTTTGACATTTGATTCAGTGAAAGAATTGTCAAGACAATTGAAAGAAAATTTATATATTTTGATACAGAAACTATAAAGAAAAATTAATAACTTATGGGTACATGGCAAAATCAACAGATTTTGAAAGTCCAAACTCTCTTCTCGATCTCGATGCTGCACTTCCAGATACAATACCGACTAAAGAAGGATCAGCTGGTCTGAAAGTGTTCATTAAAATGAAAGAAAAAAAATCATAAAATCAGAGTTTATGACTAATAATATATTCTGAACCAAGGTTTATTTTTTGTCTGCCCGAATGTTTTCAAAATTTGAATATCACCCATTTTTAATTTTTCAAACATAAAAAGCTATTAAAGCACTTTGGTTTTCAAAAATATACTGAAAGAAACTGAAATCATAAAAAATAAAATTTGTTTATAAAGTTGACACACGTAATTAAATTTATATCGAAAGTTTTTGAGGACCAGTTTCTACAGGTTAGCACCTGTTAAAAACAAATCAAAATGAATCAGAAGATAAAATGATGATTATATAGAAAATTTTCCATGAACAATTGATGATTTTCGTTTGAAATTTTCCAAAGTTCTTTTGTTCAGAAACTCTGGCTCACAGGAATAATCGGCTCTATTAATTTTACATAATTATGTTGTTTACTTTACCATTTTCAAAAATTTAATTTTGATGGAAAGCTAAAGATTTATATACACGTATTCGGGTTCACCTTTTTGCCACACGAAAATTTTATGAATACAAAGCAACTGGAATTTTATTATTTTAAAGAAAATTTCATGATAATTTTAAATGAGAGTTAAGCAAAAGTTTTTAATTTTCTGATTTATTTTGTTAACCTGTTTGCAAAACGTTCGGGACGGACATGGCTTATCGTTGGTAATCGATATTGATCGTTTGTTTCTTTTGGGACGTTCCAAACTTGTTTATCAACAGAATCATATCTCGTATCAGAATAAAAAGCGTTCTCGACCCTTAATAAGTTTGATTGATTTCACCGGAGAAGGATTAAATTTTGTTTTAATTATCAAAACCGAATTTGTCCGAGTGTGACAATATCATCTGTCAATTCTGAAAATTATGTCTAATTTAATTAGCCCTTTCAAAAATAAGAGGGAAGGTGAAAGATTGTAAAAATCGGTGTTCGAATCGAATTCTAGAAATAAACAGACCAAAAAATACCAAAAATTTGAAACTTAAAATTTACTCGTCTATGAATAATTCATAATTTATGGAGAATTCACCTCGTCCTTCCTCAAATTTTCCCGCGAAAAAAAAACATACTACATGTATAAGAATTTCAAAAAAATTGCCAGCAATAAAATCAGGAAAAAAATTCACTTAAATTTTAAAGCATCATTTAAATTTTTTAGGCGGATGGAAAAATTAACCACTTCCTGGGAAAAAATAAAGTGACTTATTCTTTATTTATATTTAATTAAAATTGCAGCAATAAAACCTGTCATGAATACCAATTTAGTTATGCTTTATTTATTTTTGGAACCAAGTTGCAATGAATACCAATAAATTATGTGTTACTTTAGTTTTCGTAACCTATTGCTTATTTAAATTACGTAAGTTTATTTATATTATTTGAGTGTGACGTATATATTAGTAATTATACGTAGATTATATGTAGATTTAATAAATTTTTAAATAACATTTAAATAACATTTTAAATAGCAGGTTTTACTGCTACGATTATATTAAATATAGATAAACCATCCGTCATTATGATAAGCGATCCTCTCAAATAATAAAAAAGGCTACTTTGCTATGCAGTTAAAAAGTAACATTCAACCGTCGATACTAATATCCCTTTATTGCCCACGGGGGGTGAGAAAACAACGCCGTTTTCAAAAACGTCTTAGCCGATAAGGTTCTTAGACAGCTCAAACTTTCCACAAATATCCAGTTAATAATACAATATAAAAGTTGATCTGAATCAGACCGTTGTTTCTATTTTTTTCAAACTTTTTTGTCTATTTTTCAACAAAAACTAATAATTAAACAATTTCAGTAATCTTAAAAAAAAAAAAAAACGTTGGTCCAATTAAACACAATTTCCAGTGTTTATATTAATAAGATAATTGTGCTCAGTTTGAGTTTTTTAATGAAGCGTCGTTTTCTCCCCCCAGGGTTTTTGAGGGACCAAATCTTTGGGAGAGGGCAATAAACGGATATAAACGTTTACTTGTTCTTTCATTCGACTCCTATATCAATATAATAAACTTTTATTATACAGGAAACTGATAGATTTTTCGATGAACAAAGTCCAAAAACGGTGGTTTATCGCATATTTTAGAAAAAATTTAGCACTAATCAACAAAAGCGCTCCTCAGAAGTTTTTATAACTAATTATACAGCTTATGCTAAAATTTAGGTACATAGGTGTATATTTCAAGTTTTTTTCATAGTGGATTAGAATGATCAACGGACAAGTTTGCAACGTTTCTGTTTTTCAATTAATAATGCGATCTAATTTTGTTCGAGTTAAGTAAAATTTCAAAATAAAAGAGATGCTCTAACTTTCATATTTGGTAGGTATGACATTTCATTTATAAAATAAGAGAAATTAATCATCAGAAATTTTCGAAATTAAAATACTTTTGTCAATGAAAAACTAAAATGAAAGATTCGCTCAAGCGTAAATAAAACTGTTTTCAAAACAGGTTGATTTATTTAAATACTATATCCCTATTCACACTTTTGTATATAGATAGGCTAAAGAAAACGCCTCATAGTCTAGAGGCCGGGTTTTAAGGGCCATAATTAAACAAAAGGTGTAAAGGGATAGGCTTTACTGAGATAATGGGGTAGCATCGATCCGACAGATTGGTACATTTTTTCAGAGCGATATATGAAATGAAAAAATGTGAAATTTTTTTTTTCTATTTTTTATCTTCAAAAAGTGTTCATTCTTGCGAACGTTTATATTTTTAATTTTCTCAAACATGACTAATTATCTGTGAAATATAAAAAACCACTTTCCCACTGTACACCATTTCCAACTAAACCCGACCATAGAATTTTTTTTTGAAGACGATATTAATAAACTTCAAACATTGGTCGGGTAGTAATGCGCTAAAAGGTCTGGTTCCTATTCTGCGTATTAAAAAATTTATTTGATATGAAAGATTTTTTTCGATGAAAATTGTCAAAAATCCCAAAAAGTAGAAAAAAACAACTTTTTTTGGAGATAAAAATTGACCTTCAATTGCGTTTTGATATCAAAAAATGTTCTTACTACCTCAAAGAATGGCGCTCATTACACCTGCAATTTCATTGGAATTTTTATATCAGCAAAAAATTCCTTAAAATTTAGTGCCAAATGGCACTTATCGACTGTACAGCCAAGTGTTAAAAATTTCATCGATAGTTTAGAAATGATAATCGCACGACCAACTCATTAGTTGACATACGGATATTTAATAGATACCAAAACATTTAATATGTGATTCTGCCTGATTTTTTATGAAGAGTTCAAAAAACCACTAATAAAAATTTTCATAATTTTTCCAAAAAAGTCGACAAAAAATGACAAATAAACATATTATGATTTTTCAAACAGCAGTCAGAAAATATGTAGACATGCATGAAAAAGTAAAAATGACTTTTTTTTTTTAGCTTTTATTCATAGATTTAAAAAAAACGATCAGAAAAAATTTTGGTCAAAAAATGCGGAAAATTTTAATAATGCTTTGATTTTTTTTGAAAATTTTACGAATTCAAAAAATTAAGTTGGGACTCAAATCTTCCCTAAAATAGGCAAAAATTATTTTAATAAGTAGATGCACATTTATTCTGGTTTAGCTAACGATAAAAAGCATAAAAAAGTAAACCAACTAATTAATTTCGTAAATTAAATTGACTCCAGTCTTTTTTATTCTACAGAAATTTAGAAAATACAATTCATATAGGTATTCATATAGGATTCATATAGTATTTGAAAATTAAACTCTCAAGTTCTCCGTAAATTTGGTTTTTACTGGATTTGAATCGGATGAGAGCAAATTATAAAGTATAATTATTAATTTTTTTCCGAAAACGTTGAACTTTTAATACATTTTTTCACGAGCCAATCTATCGATATAAAATAAAGAATAATTACTGCGAATTCATTTTTTCTGCATCATGTGTCGACGTGAAATTTTGCCGTGCAATATACGGTATATTCTGAGCAAAGCGTTTTCTTAGACGATATCTGCACGGGTTCCAGATCCAAAAAATCTCTCCATATTTGTTGTATGATTTTTGAAGAGAAAGACCTGGTGGATGAGGAGTGTCTCGCCGAGTTGGCGAAAGAGGCCGTAACGGTGGATTTGGGAGAGTCAAACCAGTCCAATCACGGTAATCACTTAAAATAATTTGTTGATGGAATAGTTAAATTAAGTTGTCAGAATTTTAAAAATATTACGTTTTCATTTATGAGAATGTAAGTTAAATTTAATCAGTGTTAAATTTTTTTTTATATCTGAATTATTGTTGTTAACTCTGAGTTATCGTATGTCGAAAATTAAACTTGTGCGTTATTTTTCACTTACACGTGACAACAGTGACTTGTGCCCAGGTCACCGTGACCAGTCGGTTGGTTTCCTGCTAGAAAATCATTTGATGTGATAGGTCATCAGTAACAGTTATCACGTGTGAGTGACAAATAACACACAAGTACTATTTTTGATATGAACTGTGTGACATAAAAGATGATCCGCTTGCCAATATTTTTTTTAAAGATTCGCTTGAACAAATTAAAACGTCTTCAAAGTTTCTTAGAAAAACGTAAAATAAAACCTACGTACAATAACGATAAATGTATGGGAGTGAGGAAAAAACGACAAATTTTTTTCTCGTAACATTTTCTAATGATGTGCAAATCGTAGCCCTTATAAAATGTAGCATTCAGAACAATTTTAGTTTAAAGTTTTCAAGTTATTGCACGTAGTTGGATATTGTACTGATTGTGAAAATTTGATTATGAATATTTTATGTGATGTACATCATCTTCGAAGTATATTTAAAATATATATATCAAATATAATATTTTGCCTATCACTTTCAATAATATGACATATTAAGTATGTTCAAAAAACAGCTCATACTCAATTTTTATTGCTTTTTTAAACGTATCCGACTATGAACACGATTATAAAGCATCGAAAACAGACATTAGTTTGTTAAAATAATAAAAACAATTTCCTATTGCCTACTTGTCAATTCAAAGTAATTCACCAAAAAAGTTAATTGCTTGAAAACTGAAGAAATTGTTTATCTCTAAAAGGTTTATCCAAATATCTTACCGAGTATACTGACTAGCCATATCTGAAGACTAAAAAAATGCTTAATTTTTTTCAATTTGAGTCGAAGAAAAAAATATTGATAATTGCGGTATGTATTAAACTTATAGCATTGAGCAAAACATGTGCCAAAAATCAATGAAAACGAAATGATGCAAATCTCGAAAGATTGAGTGACAAAGAAAATAACATAAATTATGAATGTTAATTATGTACAGGTTGTATTTTAGATTTTGAGGCGCTTTGCCGTCTAACAGAATAACCCTTTTAATATTTAAGTAAAAATCAACGTAAAAATCAGTTAGACGGCAGAGCGCCTCAAAATCTAAAATACAATCTGTATGTAATGTATGTGTATCAATTTGAGATGATCAGTACTGTTTTTCACTGATGATTATTTCTGAGCCAATCATTTCATGTTACATAATGCAAATAGTTGGAATAGCAAAAAAAATATTTGAACTATGATAAATTGATATAATGAATTTATGATGTCAGGCAAGGGTGCTTGATATTGGAAGCCCCAAAGTTTATTGGTGCGAAATCACTAAGGCAAACAGTTACTAAATCACTTAGACAACATTAGTTGGATTCGAACACGCGCTATAGGGGTAACCCTCATTTTCAAGATCCACTAAAGTTGGAAAAAAGATATAATTTCAACTGTTAATAAGCATTCTTACAGATAATTTTGGTGAAAAAAAAATTCGGCAAATAAATATTCTCATATTTAAATCTGACGAAAAACACTTACCACCTAGTAGTCGATCTCATCGGTTCTGACCCGCCTCCAAAAACACTGTGCATAGTTTTATTATTTTAAATGAACTTTAACTGAATGAAAATAAAAATAAACAGCTTGTTACTTTTTTGTAACATCCAAGTTCAATGGCACAATTAAGCCACAAGCTCATCAGTTTCATTATTCGTGCCAGTAACTTGCGGCACCCCTGGTTGTCACAGTGAACATGGTTTTGAGACAAAGGATCTTTTCTAGGAGGAAAAATCAGGTTACGGATGCAGACTTAAGAAGTTGAATTCGCATTTGGACTGAGAAATCCACTCTCATTTATAAGTTTAATTCTCTTGGTTAGTTTTACAATAAATCTGACCAGTGCATATTCATTGGAACTTCGCATCAAGGTTTTCAGAGTAAAATATAAGCTTTTTATAAACAATTTTATTTTCAACAGCATATCTGTCTCGCATGTCAGTCTCAGCAAAAAAACGGAATATCCGATTTGTTAAGAGTTCGAGTAAAAAAACATTTATAATTTTTTTTTAATTAACTGTCGTGAAAATCACCGTCAGATCAAAGATTATACTTACGTGTCCTGTAAAACTTTGACGTCAGAGACACGTCTAGGACGTGTTTTTATTGGTCAATACCCAAAAATCAATGTGTTTTGACCAATGAAATCTAATGATTCGTGAGGTCTCTGACGTCAAAGTTCTACGGGACACGCTGGAGTTTAGAAACCGATGGTCATTTTTTGGCCAGGCGGTAAAAGCGCCGCAATGTTCAAATTAAATTTGTTTGTTAGCGAAAAACAGTTTGACATCAACTCTGAGCAAATATAAAAACAAGTTTAAGGAATGAGTACTCGGATGTGCATAAAGGTGCTAAGGAGCTCATAAGTAACTGTTAATATATCCCCCTTTCACATTTTTGTGAATATCCCGGCCCTGATTAGAAAACGTGGTTTGTTTTTAAGTAGAAGGGCCGAGATATTCACCTAAAAGTGTGAAAACAGGAAATATCGATTACGGGGCCCTGCGGTCACTTTTTGCAATTTTTTCTCTTCACAATTCAACCCACGTTCCTCTCAGATCCACGAATGAGATCGTTGTAAATCTTTATCCCGATTTTTCAGTTGGGGAGCCTACCGGTCACTTTATGCCATTTTTTAAAGTCTTAGTTTGAGGCGCCATTGAGCTCAACAAAATAAATCGCAGAATAAGATCTCACCTGAGAATATTTAAAAGCAAATTACAGTTATCGCTTTTGTTAGAAAAAAGATAGTCCTTTCATTTAAGAAATAATTATTTATATTTGCTACTCGTATAGGCCTTTCTGATTGAATAATACAGCTATTAGTTTTATCACTGTTATCGCTCTGTTATTTTAAAAGGATAATTATCTATATCAGGTACTCGTATAGACTCAACGGTATAGTAGGGCCTTTCTGGTTAAAATTATCATCTTATTTTGAACCTTATTCATTTTTAATAAATTCTATTCAAAATAAAAAAATTTTGGGGACCCTACCTATCCGATCCATTTCTTTGCAGAGTCCACCGATCCGATCCAATTTTTTCGGCGGGTCCATCGATCCGATCCGAATTTTTTTTCGAATGTGCCGACCCCAGGTCGGAACCCTGAGGCCAATCGAACAAGATATCCGGAAAACAACTTCTAGATTTCAATTGTCAGACTTGATCACTTCGACCAAAATAATATTCACAAAAATAAAAATTGTTTTTTTCACTAACAAAACTGTAAATTGCTTTTAAATATTCCCAGGTTAGATCTTATTCTTCGATTTATTTTGTAGAGTTCAATGGTGCCTCCAATTCAGATCATAAAAATTGGCACAAAATGACCAATGGGCTCCCAAACTGGAAAATTGGCATAAAGTGAACGTTGGCCCCAAATCAAATATTTGCGTGGTCAAAACTAAAATATTAGTAAAAAATGGCATAAAGTGACGATTGGGCTCTCAAATCTAAAAACGATCTCTTTCGTGGATCTGAGAGAAACGTGGCTTGAATTGTGAAAAGAAAAAATTGCAAAAAGTGACCGCAAGGCCCCGTTATCGATAAAGTAGCTAGATAATCCGATTTTTATCTGTGGATAAAGTTTATTTTTTTTATACTTTGATATTTTTTGTAGCCAAAAAGACGATAAACCCTCTCACACTCAAAACGCCATTTGTGGACGCTCTTTGGGTGCTTATTACGAGAAAAGTAAGAGTGCTGGGCCAGAATTTTTACCCGGGCCACTTTTTTTCCTGGCGCTGGGCCACTTTTTTTTGCCTGGGTCTCGGCTTGGCTTGGTCGAGGCTTTTTTTGGCCCAGGCGCTGAAAAAGCGGCCCAAATGCCCAGCTTTTGCCGATTCCTGGGTCTAACAGAGAGTGGTGAATTTTGACATTTGCGAGTACTTACGGCCAAACTGGGAGGTGAGAAATTTCTGCAATCTCTCTCTGAACTCATTCTCTTGAACTCATCTCTGAACTCATTCTCTTGAACATTCTCTCTGAAATCATATTCGCAAGCTTTATTGAAACATTCTCTCGTCATCGAAAACTGGAACTATTGTCATTATTACTAAGCCTTAGTCACTAAGGTCAGACTCATTTTTCGTAATCTTTTCAGCCGAAAATTAGAATTTTAACATTTTCATTCAATACCAATATGATCATTCCCACATGTTAACCCCGATTATAAAAATGAATAAACTATTTTTCAAAGAATTTCCAAAAAAAAACGATTTAAATATGCCTTAGTCTTCCATCAATACGCGTCCAAATATACTCTACATATACAAGACTGGTGTGGTAAGGCCAGCGCCGTTGATAATAAAAGTTCATTTGAGGTTTCAGGCGCTATTTTTCAAATTTTTGCTTCAGACGCCTACAAGGTGCCGGAAATGACTATTTCAGATGATTTGATGTACGGTAAGGACGCGTCATGACGGAACGTGAGGAGTTTTCTATGACAATGGTATAAATGCTTCTTTTGGAATATTCCAAGACTGAGTCTTAAATATCGAATACAGGGGGAGGCCGAATATCGCCGGAAGTTTTTTGCAATAAAATTATGGCGATATTGGCATTTTCGGCGACATAAGACGAAAAATGAAAAAACGCGTTCAAATGAAGTTAATCACCATAATGCGTGGAATAAAGTCCCGCACAAATCGCAATCCAAAAAATTTCAAATTAGTAATTTGGGAAATTCTATTTTTCAAAATGACGTCATTCATGACGCTCTCAAAGAAATCTTTTTGAAAACCTCAAACGTAATTTGGCAATATTGGCACGTTCGGCGATATCGGCAACAGATTATGTGTCACCTAATAACTGAAAAAATTGCGTTTTTTTTCAGCGCTATTGGCTTATTCTACAATATTGGGCCGGTGATGAAAAGTTTCCCCGTGTGTAAGGTTGTGCGAAATCGATAAAGACTTAAAAGTGATAAGTAGGAAAAGATATAAGCTACTTCGGTCTAATTTTGAACACAGACGTTATTATATCACAAATTTGACTCCAGAACAATTCTCGGAAAATTTTAAAGCTCAATGGTACTGAAATCAACTACCGAATGCTTCTATATCTCGAGATACCGGCATCTAGTTTAAGATCGTTTATTCAGGTATACCGGTCACTCAATTTGAGACCAGTCCCCCGCCAAGTTTTGCTCAAAACCCACTCTGACTGCATTCGAAAATAATTTGTCACTAGAGAGTAGTGTTACCGCGCGTGCTTTTCGATTGCAGAGGTGGTGCTGNCACGGCGGTACTACACCTGTACCATAGCAAAAATGTGCTTTACGTTTTGTATTACCCGCTAGTACACCCCAAGTGTAGTACCCTGTTATTGAAATGTGCTACGAGTTTTGTACTCGAGCCTAGAGTTCTTTTTATTTTAAAATATTTTGCACCAACACCAAGTTCATTT
Organism: Oikopleura vanhoeffeni; assembly: GCA_004367855.1. NCBI lineage: Eukaryota > Metazoa > Chordata > Appendicularia > Copelata > Oikopleuridae > Oikopleura > Oikopleura vanhoeffeni. The sequence continues at coordinate 157,779 of SCLH01001119.1, read as the reverse complement.
TAACTGGCGCCAAAGGCGCCAGCACCAATGCGCCAGATAACTTTGCACCAGCACCAAATGAACAAATTTTATTTACACCAGCACCACCTCTGCAATCGAAAAAAACGCGCAGTAACACTACTCTAGAGATGTGAAGTTCGCCTGACAGCAGTACTACAATGTAGGCCTGTCCAAACCAGGGATCGGCAAACTGACAAATTTTGCTGGGGCTGGGGCCTAGGCCACTGTTTTTGCTGGGTCTGGGCGGGGTCGAGGCTTTTTTTGGCCCAGGAGCTGGCCCACATCTGGGCATTTTTTACGAAATTTTGCTGGGTCTTGGCTGGGCCAAAAATTGTTTGACACAGGTGCTGGTCAACCTCTGGATCATATCTGAGTCATTTTTCAACCAGGGCGCTGAGTCACCTTAGTGCGATTTTTCGACCAGGGCGCTAGGTCACACAAGGACGATTTTTCAAACATGGCGCTGGACCACATTGGGGCGATTTTTCGACCAGGGCGCTAGGTCACATTGGAACGATTTTCAAAAACATTCTCCTTCTGAATAATACATCACTTTTTTTTTTTGTCTTTTTATCACAGAAATGTATCATACAAAATACAAATTATTGCAAAATAAAAATTGGTTGTTTTACTTGGCCAAATTAAATAAGTCAAAATATGACTTGTTTAATCATTTACTAGTAAGTAACCCGCCTTTTGTTTTGAGCTTTTATTAATTTTCGCCCTGGCCATAATTTCCGACCGGGCCCTTGGTTTTCGCTTTAATTCAGTTATCGCCAAGGCCTTAATGTTTTTCGTCTCTTAATTTTACGCCCGGGCCATTATTTTCGGTTTTATCAATTTTTCGGCTAAGCAAGAATTTTTGCCTGGGCCAAAATTTTCACCCGGGCCACTTTTTTCGCTAGGACCTGGCGCAGGCGCTGGCCTCTTTTTTTTGCCTTGGCCAAGCTGGGCCACGATTTTTCCCAGCTTTTGCCGATTCCTAGTCCAAACTGTACTTGATGTGAAAATCCGTAGCAGAAGATTGTTTGAACCTGAGACCCCTGGATATGATACGGATATATTATACCACGACTATTATTCACCGTTAAGGACCGTGTATTACAGTGCATAACAGCAATTGTTGGGTTATCACCATAGAAAAATGTTTGAGAAGTCCGTGGTTTATAATATATCCGTCTGAATAATCTGTTTATACGCCATTTCATAGAAAGTACTATAATGTTCAAAATTATCGATTTCGCGCACTTTCAAAGAATGACCAACCAATCAGACAAAAATTCGGAAAATTTATAAGATTTCCACTAAAAAATATTTTTATCGATACCATTTTTTCACATTTTTACACCTCGCTTACAATATGTTTAGGGTTAAGAATTAAAAAAATTCACCTTATGACATTTTTAAAGCATATCTTGCAATTTTCAGAAAAACGTTTAAAACTGTTTTATTTTTTTTCTTTAAATCGGCTCTTTAAGTGATTTTGGCTATTTGGAAGTGTTGAAAATTTATGGGAATCGATGGTGCTTACATTTTTGTTGTTGGTGAAAAGTAGGCCATTTTCAAAAGAAAAATTACCTCCGATCTAAAAATGAAAAAATGTTTTTTCTTCTTTGATATCGAACCTCAAAAGTATTATACAAGCCAAATAAATCATACATAACACTTAATCAACCGGTTAAAAACATAACCAAAACCTTACTTTGTACTGCTCCGGCTAAATTCAGCTTTCAGTTTATTTCCGAATAAAAATATATTTCTCCCATACCATTTTCAGGCTTTCTCGAACATGTGTAGGACCTTTTCTTTCATTCTCACCTTATTTTTTCTCAAAATTTTGTCATATATGAAAATACATGGGAATTTTTTGCAAATTGCAATTAGATCTCTCGCTATCAGTAATATAAAGTGCAGCGCATCATTTCAGAGATATGGATAATCATAATGGATTTCCATTATGGATAACCATAATGGATTACATCAATACAATAATCTAATTTAAAATCAATGTATTTTACTTTCTCTCTGGAATATTGGCACGAATTTGATATTTCTTGGATAACTTTTCATGGTGAGTTTGATTTTAGTATTGAAAATATTTTATCAAATTTAGAAGCTCCATAATTAAACAAAAATAAATGAAGTAATTGATGATGAGAACAGTTTGTTAAACAGTTCTTCCAGTTGTCCTTTTTTTTCTTGTTTAATCCTAGCGCTCCAAAAATAGTCGAAAAATTTTTCTTGAGTACTGGTAACTAGAAAGCAATTCTTCATTTGTTTTATTTCGATGCCGCCATCAATTAGTTTTGAATTTTTCGGAATGTTTAGGTCACTCAGGAATTTGAAAACATTGGCAAAAGCTTCGAAATACCACGAAAAAATCACGCAAAATGTAAAGTTATTTTGATCATAATTTCATTAAACGTGCAGATCAGAGCGACCGATGAAACGATTTATTACCATTTACCTAAATAACACTACACGTAAGTGTTTAGGGTTCTGAAAATTAACCTGACCTCTCAAAAATTCTTGAGATAGTTCCCATTTGAGAGTACCCGTAGTGAAAAACCAGTGGGTTCGTGGTTCAAACTTCGAATATAAAAGTGAAAAGAACGTGATTTAGTCACACCTTAATTTATTGACTTGAACTTATTTTTTTTTGATTTATTTCATTTTCAAAGAAAAAAATTAAAAATAGAGAAAAATGATAAAATTTTTGGTGAATTTTGCTTTTGTACAAGGAAATTGTCCACCACTTCACAGATGTCAGTGTGATTCGATATCGTCAATCTCAAGAATAGACGCAGGAACGTTTTGAAATTTGAATATAATTTTATAACACTCACTTAAAATAGATAATTCAAAATATCGAAATAATTAACCGTTGAAACGACTGATCTTTCAAATATTTTTTATAAAAAACAGGAATTTTTCGTGAAGTTTTATTTTTTCTCGGTTTTCAAGGACGATAAAACGGCAAAATATATTATGAGAATCTTTAGACTGACAATTAGCATGGAAAATAAGTAGTTTTCAAAGAACTTCAAATTGTTTTAATTTTTATGAAATTTTGAATTTTTAAACTCATTCTGATAAGTTGAAATTTAAACTAATCAGAATCATCCATTTCCGCTAAGTAAGTATTCCATATTATTTAAAATTACATCTAAAACTTATTTAAAGTGATTCTGATTGGTTTCAATTTCAATATTCAAGCAATTTAAAAATATTTTTGAATTCATCGTATTTTGAAATTTTTGAATATTCTGAGTTATCAGTCCTTGCAAATTTTCTACCTGACCTAGAAAACCATAAGAAACGATTTATTTCCTTCGGAATAATTGGAAATGAAGGGCTCAAATAAAATAAATAATTTTTACCAAAATTCTTGGAACTTTCATGAGGTATTTTTAAAAAATATAAAGATTACCAAATTCAAAAAACACCATATTTTCAAAATTTGACTGGTGATAATAACAAGACCAAAAAAACGAAATTTCATTATTATTCTATAATTTCTTCGAAAGCCGCATTATTTTCAAACAGAGATTTGTTGAACAATAATAAATCTTTCATTTTTTCATGTGACATGAAATCATTAAAAAAAAAACGCGATTAATTTACAAACTTTAAAAGACACAAAAAATCCATCATGCTTGCCAGGAATCGCAATGATATGGGATGACTGCAGATGCTGTAAACGATGTGCTAGACAACGTGATGACGTGAGTTATACCTCGTTACGCAAATTGTCAAACTCCTAAATTGCGGTTAACATGAATTTACTGTATCGTTTTTGTATTAGTGACAACCGAGTTTCAAGACCATATATGTTCGTAAATTTCAAACTTTCTGATGAAAATAACAATTTCTCAAAACATATTTACATGCCTTGTTTTCTACTTGGTTCAATCTCCCTGACTGATACAAGTTTTTGGAGGTGATTTTTCAAATTTTGCTCACATTTATTAAAGCCTCAATTAGCAAAATTGTGGAAAATACCGAAAAGTTTTTTTTGATTTATTTTCACCACGTAGTTATGGTTTTGGAAATATCAAACATACCACAAACTGAAACTGATGTGATTTTTATGTAATGGAATTCTTGTTCCAAAAACGAAACAATCTGCAATCACAACGTTTTTTCAAAAAATTATATACACTGCTTTTTGTTAAACAGTATTGGTACAAACAAAACTTTTTACATTAAAATTAACCATAGAATAAAAATATTTAAATTTTCAATGAAGCTTAGTGAGCTTAGTTCACCAAGCAGAAGCATAGAGACGTTTCCTTTCTCGTTCAATTTTTTGAAGTCGGTTTTGTACTAGTTATTAAGTTAGGCCTATAATAAGCTTTTGAGAAAGTATTTCGAAATTTTTGTTTTAATTTGATCTTGGAGATAGAAATAAACTTAATTTTCAGGTTTGCGATGAAATGAATCCATGCGATTTCACAAAAGGTTTGCATTGTCAGGTGAGGCTATGAATCTGAAAAACTCGTAAAAGAGTGATAAACAAGTTCGTCTTTTTAAGTGGTCTCATTTTCTGCCGAAGTCTAGACTCAATATTAATTAGATGTTTCAAAACATAATTTAACTGCTCTAATACGCTTTTATACCATTTAATTTCAATATATGATTAAAGCAAGGGTCGGCAGACCGACTTGAAAAAACCTGATCGGATTGACCTGATCGGATTGAGCCGTAAAAAACTTGATCGGATTGGATCGGATCAAAAAAAGTCGATCCAATCCAATCCTATCAAGTTCAATCCAATCCGATCAAGTTCTGCAGACCCCTTGATTAAAGTGTGAATATCTCTTTAGCGATTTTCAGTTAATCTAGGATGTGCGGGCTGAGGGAGCCACTCCTGGCACTCCTAAGACTCCTTCTAGCTACTGAATGGGCCACTTTTCAGCCCACACATGCTAGATTAAAAAAAATTTGTTGAAGAGATAAACAGTATATCATATACTTAAGTTTGAATATTAGAGTGTGAATATATACTTATGAAATCTTAAATTCTAAAAACTTGATGTTTCGGCAGTTTGACATAAAATTGTATGGAAAATATTATCAAATTTAGTCTTTACTAAAATGGGCAGTGTAAAAACATTTGAAAACAGACCTTCATTAAAATAAAAAATTATTCCACATCTACTCAAGATGAAATTGTTTTATTTTTTACAAACTATTTTCTCACTAATGAAAATTTTTAAATGCAATATTATTGAATTCAGGCCCAATATCGCCGAAAACACGTACGCAATTCAAAAATTTTTAGTTTGGTTCCTACTAGTCTTCATATCGCCGGAAAAGCCAATATTGTCGTTATTGTGCGTCATACATGACGTCATATTTCGAAATAAAATTTTCGAATTTTTTGTTCGACTTTTTATTTGATTGCATTCGGTGAAGTCCGTAATTCTACACATTCTGGTAGTTTACTTCATTTGAACCGTCTGTGTAACGCTTTATAAAATGAAGAAATAATTCAAATTATGACGTCATTTTGAACGTCCACGCGTTTTTCATTTACGAAAGAAAATAAATAATTTTTGTCCCCATATCACCGATAAATTATCGGCGATAATGCACAATTTCGCCAAATTTTTTTAGAAAAAACCTTTAGGCGATATCAGGCCTCTCCTTGTATATTATGAAAGATTTAAATAACAATATGTTAATCCATCATGATGCCCGAATAAAAGATCTAATTAACTCGGGCATCATGATTGTAATGATAAAATAAAACATTTTAATAGTCACTTGGAAATGACCGAGGGTCAACCTGCATACCAGAAAAAGGAGGCGAGTCTTGTTTTTTGCAGGGAAAGCATTTTGAACATGGCGAAGAATTTTACCCAACAGATACTTGCACGTTCACTTGCCTCTGCGTTTTTGGTGATTTGGCTTGTTATCCAACATGCTCGACGAAACCGCCACCAAACGTAAGTTCTCGACGAACGAAAAAATGATAATTTCAAATATAATTTGCAAATTTGACCATAAAGATTGGGGATTTTAAAATTTGAATCAAATTATTTGACTGACTAAAATAAATAAATAAAAATCGGTAAAAACTTAAATACAAAAATTGAAAGTTTAACCTGAGTTTGATTCGAAAAATTGACAACTTTAAGTGTTTTCTGTCAAACTCAAAATTTCAAATGTATCATACTGTGGGTAAGACCAATGGGCAACACACGAGCTTCTGGTCGAAAGTGTTGCCCATTGGTCTCAATGTTGCTCATTGGATCATTTCAGCCCAATTTTGCCATCAATTCTTCTCAAAGTGTTGCCCATTGGTATCACTATTGCTCATTTGTCAAAGTTGCCAATTGGTCTTTTTTTTCTTGTTTAATCACCCACTGTATTTAATTGGTGAACAGATTTTAACAAAACGTTATATTAACAGACACACCGCGAGCGGTTGACAAGCCCGATCAAGATGATGGTAAATGTTGGAAGATGATTGGCTGCGATTTATTCTCTTCTGTTTTAGTCTCAAAGTTTCAGCCGATGAGCCGACTACATTATTCGCGGCATATTTAACAATACTTGAATCGGGTTAACATTCGTATCTGGGTAAAGACACTGGTTATCGTAATTCCCCAACCCCTTAAATTTGGATTTACTTTCCGCAAGCAAAAATTGTCAAATAACTATTTTTAATTTCGATCCTCGTGATTTACCGTATAAGTTATGATATAAGGTAATAATCATTTATACGGTATATCACGAGGACCGAAATAAAAAATTATTAATTTAACAATTTTGGCTTGCGAAAAATTTAATCCACATGCATTAATCATTATGATAATATTATAAAAGCAAAAAAATTGTCGTTTTCGAATCAAAACTCATTCTTGGTTATTTTTATTTGTTTTTGTGAAATGTTGCATTAACTTGTTATTAGTTTTTTGTTTCATGAATATGACAGATATTATATCCGGAAGAAATTTCCCGCTAAAAAAGTAGTTTTGTAGTTTGTTTAACGCTGAATGTAGAATCAAAAACGATATGAACCAGGAGATGTGGAATATTTGATACCATTGGCGTCGAATAAGAGTCGAAGTTGATCGCACTGAAAGTCACTACCGCCAGAAATGACGTTTGAAAATGTCTCTTTAATAATTAAGTTTTATATGCTATTTGACTCAGAATTACTTTGAAGTTTCAGAAAATATATTTCTAATTTCTGCGTACTTTTTAGAGTAGTAAATACTTTTAAAATTCCAATTACCGATTTCAATCCCACTGAATATCAAATTATCGATTTCCCAGGAAAAATGAGGTCATTGCACATTTGTGTACTCATTCGCTTTGACCACCCTATTAAGCTTCGCAAATATGGGTTCGGCAAATATGATTCACGGAAAATCAGGGCTTTACAGATATTTCCGTCCATTTCAAATTTGATAAAGTAATAGCTTTCACCCAAATTCACAGAAATTTGAAATTTTCAAAAATAAAATTTAGTGTCCCGATTCTCAACTTTGCCGACCAAAAAAGGACGAATGCTGTGGAAAATGGAGCTGTGGCGAACTTGACGAATCTTGCGATCAACATTTCCCAACAAATCCCTTCGAAGCGGCTCACACTCAAACCGATCTCCAAATTTATATCAGAGCCCATGATCAGTGTTTAATTCAAACCACCGAATGGTCACAATGTTCTAGAACGTGTGGTTGGGGTATTCAAGAACGAGTCACTAACGATAATGAAAAATGCAGCATGAAAAAGGATGTCAAACTTTGCAAATTACGACCGTGTAGCTATAATGCATTGCTCAATCCGATATTATATGTAAGAAAATGAAATTTTATATGGTTTTGGTCCAATGATCATGTGAATATTTCAAATCTATGAACTCAAATAAGACATGTACACTAAGTAAAACGTCAATTATTTTTTCGTTTTTGATTTTTATCAAAATGAACCCACATCATATTTTCTTGGAGCCTTATGAGTCATGCAGTATGACTCATACTGTATGAGTCATACTGTATGACTCACTAAAGCGATTTTTGAGGATTGTTTTCACATCTTTTGAGAACAAAATTTAAAAACCTCACTTTTCGTGGCCGATCAAAAATTATTTTGTGGAAAATTTAAAATATAATGGACTCACGAATTTTGCGCCGATTGAAAAAATAAATCGATATTGATATGGACCCGCTTTTTACACACAGGTAACTTCCAATTAACAACTTACTGATAAATAATTTTTATGACTCTTTTATGACTTTTTATGTCAAAAAAATGAAAATCCAAACTAAATATGTGATTAATTTAAAGTCGATATTTCGCTGTGTCAGCATCATCAGCACCACAATAAAAAATTGAAAAATAATATATTCAAAGACATATTTATGTATTCTGAAAAGTTTTATTAATGTAGAAATAAGTCACCAAAGTACTCAAACATGAAATTTTTGTGAAAAAATACTATTATAAAGAATAAATTTAAATCAAGAAATTGAGCGTATTCTAAGAAAACCAACTATAACTGAATTAAAGTTCATAATAGGACCAACATAACCATCCCTACAGATGTTTTGGAAATTTCAGAATTCGGCAAAAATTGAGGTGTGGGCAGCGAAACAGATCTTTCATCCTCAGTTATTGCAGAGTTGGAAAAACTTCTTATCAAATTTGAAAAAAAACCCGCCAAAACAGTGTCAAAGTAATTGACATAGCAGGACTTTAGACTAACTCTATTTTTAATAAAATAAATATAATTAATTCGAAAACATTTTACCCCAGAATAAAACCTCTCCGAACTGTTTAAAAAAAATTAATCTTTGATTGACTGTAGATACAAGCAGATTTAATTTTTCTAACAAAAGCAGATAACCATAAAAAGCTCGAAAATCTTTTAGGTCTAAATTTCAAAATAATTGAAAATTACAAACGTACTTGTTTAGAAAATGACTTACAAAACTTTCGAAAACTTCTCACAAAAACTCTTTCAGGGTGCCTCCCTATTTGGAAAATTCGTAGTTTATTCCCATCTCATTCCCTTTCCACATTTTATGGGACCGTTAAGCTTTATAAAAATTCTGAACCTTTAAGGGACATAGTCACCTCTTATGACAGTATGGTCAATAATGCGGATATATTTTTAAACAAACTTATAAAACCACTAGTGAAAGAATGCGAATTTTCTGTGAAAACTACGAAAAAATTCCAAGAAATTTTTATAAAAAAAATTGAAAAATTTGACCCAAAAATTCACTATGTGATTCCATAATATAAAAAAAGATTTATTCTGACCATTTAAAGATGAAGATGAAAAGATTTTTCGAGCACCAACAAGAGAAAATTTAATTTCTTTTTTAATTTGAATTCTTCAAAATTTCTGTATTGTTAGAACACCAGTGGGCGTTTATCAGCAAAAGTCAGGCCTCAGTATTGGCAGTTGTTTAAGTCCTGCACTCAGCCAACATTTTTGATAAATGGATCTTGAGACCTAAATCGTAAAAAATACATTTAAAATAAGAAAATATTGTCATACAGTAGAGTTGCGGATGATTCGCTATTGATGAGCCACAAAAACGCCATCTGAAATTTTTTGAAGGAAATTGATAATTGGGATAAATCGCTCGAATTTACTGTTGAATATATGAATTCAGAAAATTCGATTGATTTTTGAATTTACAAAATACCGAAAAAATTCATTAAATACAGTAATGACTAATTTTGAAGAGTCAATTTCAACTCCAAAATATAACAAGGGGCGATTTTTACAATTTAACATAGAGAATTTGATACAAGTAGCTCTAAAGAAAACTTTTTAGAAACTGTAGAGGAACTCAAAGGAGTTTATAGTCGGAATTCGTACCCTAGTGCACTTTTCAATAGCAAACTAAAAATATTCTTAGCAAATAGTGAGAAACCTGAAAGAAAACCAACAAATCATACTATTTGCTTAAAATATCAATCACCACTTATAGAACACAGTATTTGTGCTTTAACCAGACGAATGTCTAAATTCGTTCCTGGTTTTCGAGTAAATGTCTCTTATAGAGTTATAAAAATCAGTAAACTATTTTCATATCTGGCTTGACCCGTGTGAGCACAAAGCCTTTATAAAGGCTTTTGCATATTTAAAATTAATTAAAAAATGCAAAAAAACATCGTAGAATTGTTTCGTTCGAATACATTTTTTTTTGAAATTATGTTCAATTATTACGAAGCGTTGATTTTTTGAGATTTTTTCCCAATCTTTTACTTCTAAAAAAAATGAAAAAAGCCATTATAAAGGGTTTGGTGCCTTGGCGGAACTTTTTTTTCTAGCTCACACGGGTTAAGGGGGTACTCAACGGTTTTTTAATTCAGGTAGGGACATAAAAACTGCACCAAATAGCCTCAGGAAGGACACAAAATAAATTTCTGCTCTTATCATAAAAAAAATTTCGAGATTTTTCTCAAAATTTTCGAGTTTTTTAAGTTTTTTTCAAGTATTTTTTTGATATACAATCTGCAAAACATATTACATGCGTTGTTTTGCGAAATCTCTCGTGACGTGCAAAGTACAAGTTTTTGGAGGTGGATTTTTCTTACAAAAATTTTGCTCACATTTATTAAGGCCCAATTAGCAAAATTGTGGAAAAATACCGAATAAGTTTTTTTTGATTATTTCACCACGTAGTTATGGTTTGGATATAATGATGTCAAACATACCTGACATAACCTGAAACAGATAGTGATTTTATATGTATATAGATGGAATCTGTGTTCTCATAAAACAAAGCAAATCGTCAATCACGAAGTGGTGTGTATTCAAATAAGAACTTATAGTTGAAACTGTGCATATTTGTAAACAGGATTGGTACAACACAGCAAAGCTTTTTACATAAAACTTAACCATAGCATAAAAAATTTTCAATATCTTAATGAAGCTTTAGTGAGCTTAGCTCAAACCGAGCTGTAAGCATAGAGACTTTCTCTTTTTCGTCAAGGTTTTGAAGTTCGGTTTTGTTCTATTTATTAAGTTAGGCCCATATATAAGGTTTGTGAGAAAGTATTTCGCAAATATTTTTGTTTAATTTGATCTTTGGAATAACAATAAACTAATTTGTTTCAGGTTTGCGATGGAAATGAACCATGCGATTTCACAAATACAGGGTTCTGGGCACCCATTGTGCAGTGTGAGGCTTAGTGAATGCTGAAAAAACTTCGTAAAAGGAGTGATAAACAAGTTCTCTTTTGTGAGTGAGGTCTCATTTTCATCGGAAGTCCTAGAGCTCAATATTAAGTAATTTTCAACAACATAATGAACTGCTCGGAATACGCTTTTTACGACTCATATGACCTCCTACAATATATGATTAAAGCAGGGGGTCTGCAGACCGACATTAAAAAAACCATGATCAGATTGACCCTGATCCGATTGAGCCGTAAAAAACTTGATCGGGATTGGACGGATCAAAAACAGTCGAGTGCCAATTCCAATCGATCAAGTTCAGTACCAATCCGGAATGCCCGAATCAAAGTCCGCGACCCCCTGGATTGAACTGTGAATATCTCTTTTAGCGAGTTTTCGTTAATCTAGATGTGCGGGCATGAGGGAGCCAATCTTCTGACCATCGCTAAGACTCCATCCTGACTACTTCAGATCGGAGCGCACTTCGTGCAGCCCGCACACGCCTAGATTAACAACAATTTGTTGTAGAGAAAACAGTATATCATATACTTAGAGTTTGAATATTAAGTGTGAATATCAACGTAGAAATTCTTTAAAAGTCAACAACGTGATGTGTCGGCATTTACAAAATAGATGTATGGAATTAGTTATCAAAAATGTTAGGTCCTTTATAGAATCCGGCATGTAGAAAACATTTTGATAGCAGACTTCATTAACCAATAAAAAATTATTCCAGCATGTCATACTGCAAGATATTGTTTAGTTTGCCTTACCAACGTTTTCCTCACTATATGAAAATTGGTTAAATCGAAATAGTTTGGGCATTTGTCAGGCCCAAATATCGCCGAAACACGATACGCAATTCAAATATTTTAGTTTTGGGTTTCCTAGCAGGTGTCTCATATTCGCCGGAAAAGCCATACGGTTGTTATTGTGCGTTATAAATGACGCATATTTGCGAAATAAAATTGTCGAAAATTTTGTCGAATTTGTTATTTGGATTGCAATCGAAAATCTCGTAATTCTAACATTCTGGTAGTTTACTTTATTTGACACCGTCCCTGTGTAGACGCTTTATAAAATGAAGAAATAATTCAAATTGAGGACGTCATTGTGAACACCAACGGCGTTTTTTCATTATGAAAGTAAATAATTTTTGTCCCCATATCACTGATAAATGTATCGGCGAAATCTGCACATTCGCCAAATTTTTTTAGAAAAAACCTTTGGCGATATCAGGCTCCCCCTTGTATAATTATGAAAGATTTAAGAACTACAATATGATAGCTCAATCATGTGCCGAATAAGAGATCTATATTAACTCGGGCATCATGATTGTGAATGAAAAAAAAAACATTTTAATAGTGCTCTGGAATGAACTGAGGTCAACTGCGATACACCGAAAAAGAGGCGAGTCTTGTTGTTCGTCTGCAAGGGAAAGCAATTTCTGAACCCATGCGCGAAGCAATTCTACCCAACAGATACTGTTGCAACGTTCACTTGCCTCTGCGTTTTTGGTGGATTTGGCTCTGTTTACGCACATGCTCGAGAAACCGCAACCAAACCGTAAGTGTCTCGACGAACGAAAAAATTGATAATTTCAGCAATATAATTTTGCAATTATTTGACCATAAAGATTGGGGATTTTAAATTTGAATCAATAATTTGACCTGAACTAAAATGCACTAAATAAAACTCGGTAAAAACTTAAATCACAAAATTTGAAAAGTTTAACTCTGAGTTTGATTCGAAAAATTAAAAACTGTTAACGTGGTTTCTGTCAAACTCAAAATGTCAAATGTATCATACAGTGGGTAAGAACCAATGGCAACACAGCGCGCTTCGCTGCTCGAAAGTGTTGCCGCATTGGGTTCACTGTTGCTTCCTGGATCATTTCAGCCCACATTTGCCATCCAACTTCTCTCTAAAGTGTTGCCCCATTGGACGAAGCATAAGTTGTGCTCATTTTTCACTGTTGCCAATTGGGTCTCACTCACGTATTAATCGGTGAAACAGATTTAACAAAACGTTAATATTACAACACACCGACAGCGGTTTGTACAAGCCCGATCACAGATGATGGTAAATGTTTGGAAGATGATTGGCTGCGAATTTATCTCGTCTGTTTGTCGTCTCTAAGCTTTCAGCCGATGTCCCGACTACATTATTCTCCGTCATATGTAAACAATACTGTGAGATCGGGTTAACAGTCCGTATCTGGGGATAAGACAGCTGTTATCGTAATTTCCCTAACCAATGGTGGATTTACGTTCCGCAAAGGCCAAAAGTTCATATTATTTTAATGTTCGATCGACTCGTGATTTACCGTAAAGTAAGATATAGAGTCAATTCATTATATACGTGTAATTCACGAGGACCGAATATAAAAAATTATTACGTTTTTGAAGATTTATGGCTTTGCGAAAAATTTAATCCACATGCATTGTAATCATATGATAATAGTATATAGGAAATGCGAAAAGAAAATTGTCGTTTATTCGATAGAAACTCATTTTTGGTCATTCTTGGTTATTTTTATTTGTTTTGTAGTTGAAATTGTTGCATTAAACTTTGTTATGAGTTTTTTTGCTGTTCATATGAATATGACAGATATATGATCCGGGAAAAATTTCACCGCTAAAAAGGTAGTGTTGTAGTTTGTTTTCGTACGCTGGAAATGCTATGAATCCAAAATAGATATGAACTTCAGGAGATGTGGAATATTTGGATCCGATTGGCGGTCGAATAAGATGTCGAGAGTTGATCGCACTGAAAGTCATAGCGCCAGAATGATCTTGAAAATGTTCTTTAATAATTATAGTTTTATATGCTATTGATCGAATTCATTAATTTGAAGTTTCAGAAAATATATTTCTAATTTCTGCCGTACCCTTTTTAGAGTAGTTAAATACTTTTAAATATTCCAGATTACCGATTCAAATTCCACTGATATTTCAAATTATCTGATTTCCAGGAAAAAATGAGGTCATTGGACACATTTTGTACTCTCTCTCGCTTTGACCACCCATTAAGCTTCGCAAATATGGCTTCGGGCAAATATTGAACACGGGATAAATCAAGGGCTTTACAGGATGATTTCCCGTGCATTTCCAAATTTGCACTAAAGTAATAGCTTTCACCCAATCACCAGAAATTTAGAAAATTTCAAAATAATAAAGTTTAGTGTGCCCGATTCGTCACTTTGCCGACCATACAAAAGGACGAATCGCTTGTGCAAAATGTGGAAGCTGTGGCGATGACTGTGACGAATCTTGCGATCAACAAGTTCCCAACAAATCCGCTGTCGAGACGCGGCTTCACACACTCACTGAGTCCGTCTCCAAAATTATGATATCAGAGCTCCATGATCAGTGTTTAAATTCAACAACCACCCGCATGGTCCACAGCATGTTCTAGAACGTGCTGGTTGGGGTAGTTAAGAACGAGTCTACTAACGATAATGAAAGAATGCAGTATGAAAAGGGAGGTCAAAGACTTTGAAATTAACGACCGTTGTAGCTACTAATGTGCATTGCTTCAATCCGATATTAATAATTAAGAAAATGATAATTTAACCAATGGTTTTTGGTGCACCAGTGATCATGTGACGTATTCAAAATCTAATGAACTCAGGATAGGAACATGTACACTAAGTGAAACGTCAATTCATTTTTTCGTTTTTTGATTTTTGATTTTTTTATTTTGTTTTTATATAGTTTTTATATTTTTTTTTTTTTTTTTTTTTTTTTTTTGTGTGTTTTTGTTGTTTTGATTTGTTATTTTGTATGTTTTTATTTTTTTTTTTGTTTTTTTTTTCAAAATTGTTTTTTTTTTTTGTTATTTTATGTTATTTTTTTTTTTTTTTTTTTTTATTTTATTTTATTTTTTTTTTTTTTTGTATTTTTTTATGTTTTTTTGATTTTTTTTTTATTTATTTTTTATTTTTAATTTTTTTTTAGTTTTTTTTTTTTAATTTTTAATTTCAAAATTTTTTGAAAAATTATTTTGTATTTTTTTTTAACTTTTTTTTTGTTGTTTGTATTTTATTTTTTTTTGTTTTCTAAGTTTTGTTATTTTTGTTTTATTTTTTTGTGTTTTTTTGTTTATTTTTTTTTTATTTTTTATTGTGTTAATTGCTTATTAAAATTTTTTTTTCAATAATTAAAAAATTATATTTTTTGTTTTGTTAGATACCCACATTCTATGATTTCTCTTGAGCCTTAGTGTAGTCATGCCATATGCAGGTATTGAGCCATGATCTTATGAGTGCATAACTTGTAATGAGTCAGTACCTGTATGAACCACTGAAGCGCTTTGATTGAGGATTGTTTTCCATCCTTTTGAGACACAAATTTAACAACGCTCAGTTTTCGTGGCCGATCAAAAATTAATTTTGTGGAAAATTTAAAATATTAATGGACTCTCACGAAGTTTTGCGCCGATTGAAAAAATAAATCGATATTGATATGGATTCGCTTTTCAACACACAGGTTACTTGCATTAGCAACTTACGATTAATAATTTATGACTTTTTTATGATCTTTGTTATGTCAAAAAAATGAAAATCCAAACTGAATATGTGATTTAATTTAAAGTCGATATTTCGCTGTGTCAGCATCATCAGCACCACAATTAAAATTGAAAAAATATATATATTCAAAGACATACTTAGGTATCTGAAAAGTTTTATTAATGTAGAAATAAGTCACCAAAGTACTCAAGACATGAAAATTTTGTGAAAAAATACTAATTTGTAATAAAAATTATTTTCAGCTTAAATTTTTAGTATATAAGAATAAATTTAAATCAGAAATGAGGTATTCTAAGAACAAACTATAACTGAATTAAGTTTATAATAGGATCAACATAACCATCCCTACAGATGTTTTTGGAATTTAAAATTCGGGCAAAAATCGAGGTGTGGCAGCGAAACAGATCTGTCATTCTCAGTTATTGCAGAGTTGGAAAAACTTCTTATCAAATTTGAAAAAAAAACCCCGCCAAAACAGTGTCAAGTAAGACATAGCAGGACTTTAGGCTAACTCTATTTTTAATTATACTAATATATTCGAAAACATTTGACCCCGAGATAAAACCTCTCCGAACTGTTAAAAAAAATTATCTTTGATTGATGTAGAATCTACAGTGTAGATACAAGCAGATTTAATTTTTTCTAACAAAGCAGATAACACAAAAAAGCTCGAAAATCTTTAGGTCAAAATTTCAAAATATATTGAAAATTACAAACGTACTTGTTTAGCAAAATGACTTACAAAACTCGAAAACTTCTCATAAATACTTTTTCAGGGCCTCCCTATTTTGGAAAATTCGTAGTTTATTCCCATCTCATCTACTTTCACATTAATGGGACCGTAGCTTTTATAAAAATTCTGAACGCTAACCCTTGTGAGCACAGAGCACAATTGTGGCTCGAGCATACCTAAAATTCTTCAAAAAAGGCGAAAAACGAGATCGAGAATCTTTTATTTCAAACAACATTAATAAGAATTTTGATTCGGCTCCAAAAAATAATGTTTTTTTTTCGAATGTTCGGTTTCAGTATACGGGGAGTGATTTTTAGGATTTTTCGCCATGTTTCACTTCCGGAAAATTATTTCGAACTAGACATAAAATACAAAGAGAGAGTTAGCTCATTTTGGAAAGTGTTTTTGCATGCTACAGTTGAAAAATAAAATTTATTGGTATCTAGGGCAGTTATTTGTTTTCGAAAGTGAACTTCTAAATTTCAACTTCAAGTATTCCATGAAATAATTAAAATTATATCTTAAAGTGAATTTAAGCAATCAAAAATATACCAAGTTTGTACTTCATTACCCCATATTTACTTGAAAATAATAGAAAAGTGTGATATTTGCTTTTATAGGGAAAAATAAAGCATTTTTATCAAAAATTCCTGATTTTCATCAAATTTTTCACTTATTGATAAATACTTTTGATTATTGAAATATATCAAAGGGGACAAAATGTGACGTAGGCCAGATACATGTGATCATCGTTTCCGACAAAAATGCAACTTGTGAAGACAACTGGACCTGTGTATTACGTGATATGGTATACCCTTGCGTTTCTCACTAAATTTTCTGTAAAATTAAAATTCTAGAATATAAAATGTCGGATGCAAAAATATCACCTTCAACCTTCTCTAATGCAGAAAAAATTAAAATTCAACTGGCTCAAGCTTTCTGTAAGCAACGTTCAAAGTAGAGCCACAATGGTGGCTCTGGTGCCTTGGCGGAACTTTTTTATTGTCATGTCCAAGGGTTAAGGACATAGCCACCTCAATATGACAGTATCTGTCAATAATGCGGATATATTTTTAAAACAAACTTATAAACCACTAAGGAAGAATGCGAATTTTCTGTGAAAACTACGAAAAATTCCAAGAAATTTTTATAAAAAAATGGAAAAATTTGACCCAAAAATTCCTGTGTGATTCCAATATATAAAAAAAAATTTATTCTGACCATTTAAAGATAAAGATGAAAAGATTTGTTTGAGCACCAACAAGAAAATTTAATATCTTTTTTAATTTGAATCTTCAAATTTCTGTTTGTTAGAACACCATGTGGCGTTTATCAGCAAAGTCAGGCCTCAGTATTGGCAGTTGTTAAGTCCTGCAATCAGCAACATTTTGTGTAAATGATCTTGAGACTTAATCGTAAAAAAATAATTGCAAATAAGATAAATAGTTCGTACAGTAGAGTTGCGGATGATTCGCTATTGATAGAGCAACAAACACGCCATCTTGAATTTTTTGAAGGAAAGTATAATTGGGATAAATCGCTCGAATTTACTGTGAATATATTGAATTCAGAAAATTCGATTGACTTTTTGAATTGTAAAAATACCGACAAATTCATTAAATACAGTAATGAACTAATTTGAAGAGTCAATTTCAAGTCCAAAATATAAAAGGGGGGGTTTTTTACAAATTAACATGAGAGAATTTGATACTAGTAGCTCTAAGAAACTCTTTTAAGAACTGTAGAGGAACTCAAAGAAGTTTATAGTCGGAATCGTACCCTAGTGCATCTTTTCAATAGCAAATTGAAAATATTCTAGCAAATAGTGAGAGAACCTGAAAGAAACCAAACAAATCATACTATTTGCTTAAAATTCAATACACACTTATAGAACTACATGTATTTGTGATTTAACCAGACGAATGTTAAATTTGTTCCGTGGTTTCGAGGTAAATGTCTTATAAAGTTATAAAAATCAGTAAACTATTTCATATTTTGGTGACCGTGTGACGCACAAGCCTTATAAGGCTTTTGCATATTTAAAATCAATTAAAGAATGCAAAAAAATTGTAAGAATTGTTTCGTTCAGATACATTTTTTTATTGAAATTATGTCAATTATACGAAGGTGATTTTTTGAGATTTTTTCCCAATTTTTTTCTAAAAAAAATGAAAAAAGCCATTATAAAGGGTTGGTCCTTGGCGAACTCTTTTTCTAGCTCACAGGGTTGAGAGGGGTACAAGGTTTTTTAATTCAGGTTAGGGACATAAAAACTGCACCAAATAGACTCAGGAAGAACACAAAATAAATTCTGCTCTTTATAATAAAAAAATTTCGAGTTTTCTCAAAATTTCGAGTTTTTGTAAGATTTTTTCAAGTATTCTTTGAGAAAAAAATACATAAACTCAATTTGAATGAAAATTTTTTAAAAATAAGTAAAAGTGAGTAGCAACTTTTTACTTCATTTTTACTTCAGTTTTGCAGTAGCTTCAATTTGAGGGTAATTTCGGTACAATCGGATGAAAATAAATTTCTTGAAACTCTTAAAATTGACTTCCGGCTTAACCAAAATGCAATTTTCTATTAATAGGAGCAATGATTAATAAAAAGGTTTCACTAGAAATTGAGAAGACATGTGTCGACCAAGTCGTTTTCGAGAAAATTTCGTTTCAGTTTGGAATTTTTATATTTTCTCGATTCTAAAATATAAGGGATCAAAATTTCAACCTGACGTAAGAAAATTTTTTGTTCATTAGACTATGCGCTTTAATATTATGGTACTTACAGCTCAATACGATGAATTTTATTTTTCTAGAAATCATGAAAATTGACTTCCGGCTGAATTAATCTGCAATTTTCTATAAATAGGAGCGATGTTTAAAGAAAAAGTTTGCACTAGAAATTGAGAAGACACCGAGTCGTTTTTGAGGAAACTGAGCTAAAAATTCTTAAATATCATGAAATTACAGTTTTTCATTATTCTAGAACAAGTCCGATCAAAATTTTTGCTAAATATTTCCGATTACTGTCAACCTAGTAGTCATTGTTATTCTTACAAAGTGTTATCAATTTCCATTAAGCCGTTTCCGGGATAAAAGACATTGAAGTCAAAATCAGTGTTCTAGAACTC
>SCLH01001119.1:117602-131701 GCA_004367855.1 Oikopleura vanhoeffeni | reverse complement strand
ATGTACTGTATATATCTAAAACTAATTTTCTCATGATTTTTTCAGTTTTAATCATCAATTTTGAGCATAAGCTAAGCTCGGAACGGCAAAAAGATTTTATGAGATGAAGAGTTTCCAAAATTATTCTTGAATTGTACAACGTAAGTTTTCTTGTTTGTTGCACTTTTTTTTTCCTTTGAAATAACGATTTTCATCCCTAAGCAATCGCTAACATTTTTTTTTGAAATCTTTATGATCAGATTGTAACTTTCTTTAGACGTCACAATTTCAAAATAATAAATAAAAGGTCCAGCTTAAAAATTTTTGCCGTTCCAACCTTATCATAGGCAAATAAATATGTTCGAAACATAAATAATAGTACATTATATTATGAAGGTATGCCAAAAATAATAGAAACTTATAATTTGTTATAATTATTTATTTTAGTCATGGAAATACAGAAACCAAAACTGCATGAAAACGGTTGTATCAAAACTTCCAAAGCGATTCGTTTTCTCAGGGTGCCGTTCGAGAGAAAAATATGTCGCGAGATACTGTGGTAAATGTAAAGATTCAAAATGCTGTAAACCCATAAAATCAAATATTATCGAAGTTGCTTTCAGGTAAATCGTAAAATTTGGTATAAGAATTTGAAAGACATTTATTTGTATTTATAAATGTATTTGAATAAATTTACCGGTTTTTTCGAATGAGAGTATAAAAAGTTTTTTTTGCATAATTGCAGTATAATTATTTGGAGGCCTCGAAATTCAGTAATTAGTAGCTTACTATCCGACTCGATCTGCTATTGCAAAATTATTTTACTGCAATTCTGCGAAAGAAACTTTTTAGTCTCTCATTCGTTAAAAAACCAGGATTTAAAAATGATTATAATTTATCGAAAGCTTATCAATTAAATAGTTTTCACTTAATATGCATATATATTTTATCTCGAAAAACATGAAAAATTACATAAATGTTCAGAAGTATGAAAGAAATAAAACTTTAATTGTGATATAAGATATAAATCATTGTATTTATTTGGCATAAAATATAAATAAATTATTATCCTGAAAAAATCTCATTTGAAAATTGCAATTTTAAACCTCCAAAAAGTCGACTTTACGTTCCTACATTTATTTCTGTTTAATCTTGAGAATCATTACAAATCAAAACTACAGTAGTAGAAATAATGTGGTATTGCGTAGCAATTGGACTTAAACTGGTCAGTCTGTGAGGATTTGTCGGACTTAAGCACTTCGTATTTTCGTAGCAAGCGGGTACTATCTTATACTTAGCTTGATACTTAGCTTTACTTCATAAATATGAATTTTTTGCGATTCGGTTAATAAGCAGTCCTTATTAAAGACATTCTCAAAATAAGAAAGCCCTCTCTTACTACAATATTGATAAAATATGACCAACATCTCAGCTGTTTTGGTAACAACAAAAACAGCATACAGATATATTTTACCTTTTGTTTTTGCGATAAATGTATAAAAAATACAAAAACCTTCGATTCTTATCTCAATAAAGTTCGCTCAATCAGCATTTAGTTTGATACCAGACCTGGTTAAATTTTCAAAAAGTTGATCCCTGGTTCAACCACCTGATCAATCAGGTGGTGTTAGATTCGACAATGGTGGGACGCCAACACTCGCTTCAGAGATTACCATTAAATTCAAGATCAATTTTCATTGGGAAAAGGTCCTTTTCAAAAAGATAAATTGTGACAAATAATTCGTTAACAAGCTGAAATTTGAACAACACGGGCCAACTGCATTTCCACCCTAAAGTTTTGTATAGTTACGATAACCTAATAAGACGTTTTTTATAAGCGTATTCAATCAAAAAACTTGACTTTATCCCCTTATCACATTTTTGTGACAATCCCGGCTTTGATAAGCAAACGTAGTGTGTTTCTAAGAAGGAGGGCCAGGATTCTCCAAAAAGTGTGATTAGGGGATATATTGTATAAGTGTATATATGACGGTTTGGCATGATGCTGTGAGCCACGGTATCAAAAGTAGTTGGAGGTCCTTATCATGGTGGTATTTTAATTATAAATAAAATGAGACGTACTTAACATTTAATTTTAGATGTGACGATGGGTCCTTATTTCACAAGAAACTCGACATGATTGAGAAGTGTGCGTGTGACGAAAACTGTGGGCAAGAACGCACCGATATTTTTAGTTCTGCAAAAATTTTAGATAATGATTTTCACATGATTCATTTTCGTCATTAAATTTTTGAAAAAAATTATGCTGTACAAAAACAAAATAAACCGAATAAAGGATTTGAAAATCACTTACCTCCGTTGAATTTGTTATAAATTTTATTTCTTAATTCATCAATTCAGAAGAATTGTGTCACTTATTTATTGCTCACGACAAATTAAATTGTGAAAAACATGGTTTTGAATTTATTCACCTTTAGCAGGTTTTGCAGAATAGCCACCAAGGGGTGTCAGTTACGTCAAATTTTCTCAGAGATGGCTTATGCGGTTGGTCTACTTAACAAAATGACCAACGCTCAAAAAGTTATACTTGTGATGAAGTTGATAGTACTTGCATCAAGCGTATGATAGCGATAATGGGGTGGTATGACATAATTAACCTCGCAGGATACATACTGAATTTGACTTGAACTTGTGTCATATTACAAAAATTTGACCCTTTGAAATGTTAGACATGCAATTTGAGAATGAGTGCCAAAAAATTGGTGTTTTTTTAAATAAGTGAAATCAAATTAGCCTGGCTCATTGAGCCATCATCGAGAACATTCAACGCCACTGACACTTTATCGGTGGCTGTTCAGAAAAAAGGCCGTCGTACATTTGTAAATTTTTTTAAATGGATTTGCTTTTAATGTTTTTTATCTAAGAAACGGAAACCTCGAAAATTAAGTTTTAGTTAAACTTTCCTTTTTCTTCACGTTGTCAGCATTGAAAACATTTAGAAACCCAAAAAATGGTGGATGAAAGCTTTATTTAGCATAATTTTTGCTTTCAAACGGCGCCAAGACTTTATCCTCAGTTTCTGTTTGATATGTTGTAAAATGCCGTGTTAAATCTCTTGTTTAAATAACACAATCAAATCAATATCAAAAGATAATCAAATCAGTGATGCATAACTAGTAAATCCATTAAATGCAAATAGCAACTTCAATTACAATGAGTACGCATAATATTTGTTTTATATTCATGAGAATTTTTATAAAAGAGACAAAAACAAGAAACGTAGAAATCACATAACAAAATATGAGTCTTCTTTCATTAGGTTTGTTTGTCATTTATCACATGTGTGAAATTTGTAGGGAAACTGGAATATAAAAACTGGCTTATAATTATAAGGACAAATCACTTTATATATTGCCACCCCCTTAATAATGTTTCTTTATGTGAGCCTCTGGAGGCGTTTAAGCAAATTTCATTGGTATTTTTAACTCCCGTTGTGTTTTCGAAGCCAGGCGTGGCTTTGAACACACTCTTTCTCTTTATTTAACTGAAAGTCTATTTTGTGACACTACGGGAGTTAACTATCAGATCGATGATATAGAAGCAAATTTGAAAAATCTTGTTGACTCTAACTTGGAACGAGAAAAATATTTTTGTAATTGAAATTTTGACATTTTTAATTTAGTTTGAAGACAGAAATGATAAGTTTAATTGAGCATTTTACGCAGAGTAAATATACAAATCATGTTCTGTAGAGCATAATGGTAGCCATAATGGTAGCCACCATTTCTCGTAGAAAATTTTAAAACCTGGATCCTATATGTTTAATGGTCTACAGTATATGATTTACAATAATTATAAAAATTGCCCCTATTACATTTTCTAAACTCAAGAATAATTTTTCTTCAAATTGAGGAAGAAAATTATCAATGATCATGTTGAACCCAGTTAAATGCTACTTTAAGGTTTTCTTTTAATTTTGAAAATTGTTTTATGCGATTATCAGTGTGAATTTGTTGATGCATGTTCTGAATGTTTGCCTATTACAAGTAATTATCCTCAATGTCCTAGTGAACCAACAAACCGAGCTTGTTTTGACTTTATATGCTGTCTAAAGGAATGAGCTTATTATATCGTTCATTAATAATAAACTTCAAATTATGAATATAAATGAAAAAAAATTTTTGAGAAGAAATATTATTACACTCAACAATTATTAAACGGAAAATAATACAATACGCGGAAGGTATACTGAATTGTGTGCCGCGGCATGCCGATTACTCCCCGTGTCAATCATTGGCTTCACGTGTACACCTGTAGCGCCCCTGATGTGGTAGATTAAGAGTAGAGCGGGACGTGCTAACTAAGTAGTTAACCTTTATGCGATGTGCTTTTAACCCACACAAGAGCCTACTCAAAAAAATTAAAACCCTCAATGTGTAAAGTATGATGTAGACTATCTGATAATGTGGAAGTCTAATTTCCTAGTGAGTTTTAAAAAAATTCTGAAGCAATAAATAAGCGGGTCTGTTTTCATTTGTTTTCATCAACTATTGACGATAGTTGTTTGTGAATTTGAAGAAAATAAGAATAAAACTCTTTTTACGGTTTCAAAGCATCATCAAATTATAAAATGCCACCGAAACTATTTTTTCGGACAGTTGCACGGATAATAGATCATGATCCAATATGAATCCGAGTCGTTTTTCTTTAACAAAAATATTCATAATAGTTGATATCATATAATATGATTTATATCCCCTATTCACACTTTTGTTAATATCCCGGCCCTGATTAGGAAACGTAGTGTGTTTTTAAGTAGTAGGGCCGGGATATTAACAAAAGTGTGAATAGGGGATATTCTTAAAATTATTCTCCACACCACAGACAACGCATATTTACAAATACATTTTCATGTGAAATCTTGAATTAAAAGCAATTTGAAAGTTGAGCGCTCTACTGCTCACTCAAAATGCAATTTTCAACAAACAAAGATTCTTTAAGGGGGTCGGTGCATTTTGGCAGATACGGATAAGGGCTCTCGGTGAAAAACTTTTCACTGGGTTTATATATTTTTCCTCAAGCTAATATCACACAAAAGTAAGGTTTTACGTCCAGGCAACTTGATGTAACTAGAGAATTTATCCGAGCTTATTTGCTTTTTTAAAAAAATTATGAGCTCGACATTAAATTTTACAATTCACACAATTATGAGAAATTTTTTGAAAAAAGTTCCGGACATTATAAAATGCCTTATTTTTCATCATTTTGTATTCTTTCACAATCCGTTTCAAACGAAAAAAATCTTCAACATGGCCACTCTCTACCATTTCGCGTAGTTGAAATATTATATATATTGGATTTTGAAATAATACCACTGTTTTTGAGGATTTTCGGTCAAATATTTGGAAACTATTTTGAAATTTTTCTCATTTTGTTCAAAACTTTCAACTATTTTTATGGAATCTTAGCTGACCATATTGGATGGCTACTTTAACTTTATAATAATTGCTCTCGTTGTGTTTCTACGCTTCTTGTTTTACTCTTATCATACTCTTTGAGATGAAAATACTTTTCGCGCGATGTCTTTAGCCGCTCTTTTATCTAAAAATTACAATGAAAATTATTTCACCGAGCTTGCTAATTGGTAAGTTGACTCGTTTACACGCAGATTTAATAAATTCTAATCATGCAAATACATATTTCTTCGATGTGCGAAATATTTCGGTTTTTTTGTCTTTTGTAGGAAAATATTTTTCGTTTTGACGTGATTATGACATATAAATTAAGTATAAGTTTTCGAGTAGTGTCCGGGAACCTTTGCGAAGCTTCTAACTAATAAACAAGGAAAAAAAATTAAAATTAATTTAGAACACTTAACACTTAGTGAGACAGACAAAAATCCGCGAGGCACCAGGCCCATTGGGCTTTACTTCCAACTTATTACGCCAAACACTATTATATGGTTCGAACGCTGATTGAAGAATAGACTACCTTCGCATGAACGTATATTTTGTGAAAAACTGTTTAAATTTTGAAAAAAAAATTTCTCAACTTTCATAATTATGATTTTATTAAGGGTTTCAGAATAGTCTCGTGTACGAGAAAATTACAGACGTTATCAAAATTTTGTTTTTCCTAATCTAGTTATAAAAACCTGTTAATTCGATCGTATTGTCTGATTTTTCGAATAAATGATTTTTTCTCTTTTAAAATGTGATATTTCTGTCTTGTAAGAATCTTTAATTTCAAATTATTGTGTGAAATTGAAAACGAGAATCTAGAATCGAATTCAATTTCAAAATATTCGAATTTTGGATCCGTAGATTAATTAATATTTCGTGAACTTTANTAATGAAACCCACATTTTGGATGACAGTGATTCTGAAAATGAGGAAATTACTACACTGATATTATTAAATCATTTATTAATTAAAAGAATAATTTGTAGTTTCAAGTTAAGTTTCAAATTTTGGTTTCAATTTTTAATAAATTTCACAATATTATTTTTCTAATTATAATCAAAATTAATTGCCTGTCAATGAAGTTGATATAAATTCTTAAATAATATTACCCTGATTGTTTCCTCAAAAACTTAACTGAAACTAATTATGTGAATTTTCATTTGTAAAAAAATATTTTTTGTGAACTACAATTTTTATAAATAATTGAAATTTTTTAAATTCAATCTCAGAAAAATAAAACGTTTCCTGGACACCAAATCCAATTTATTTGCTTCTCAGCATGAACTCCTAACACTTTCCTGAAAACTGGTTATTTTCAAATTTTTATTGGCCCAATAGATCAAATTTTATTTTTTCGGAAGTAAAACATAGACGAAAAATCCGAAAAAATCATCTCCCCGTTATTTTAAAACCAAATATCCGAGAAAAAATGAGTATTGTTTTCAGAATCGTCACAAATTGTTTTATAATGCATTTGAAAGAAACAATCCTACGAACTTTTTTTCTGTCGTTTTTCGATGGTTTAAGGTATGCTGGAGCCACAATTGTGGCTCTGTGCTCACAAGGGTTAAGTACAAAAGGCCCGTTTTTAGAGTGTTTATTTTAAAGAAGATTTATAAAGATAAAATAATCGATCTGAAAAAAAACAGATTATACAATGTGAGCTCAAAAGTGGCAACTTACGTTTGAAATGCTTTTTATTCGAAAATTATAAGGTGGCAAAAAGTTTACCATAAAGCCAAAAAAAAATTGAAAAAGTGCGAATCTGCCAAAATGCACCGACCCCAAGTTAACCAAAAAAAGTTCTCGGGATTATCTTATTCTTATGGCTTGAAACTTATTCTCAATAGTTCACCATTATTTATAAAACAGATAATTAGCCTGGATAAAAGGACATATGTTATTGTTGCGAACAGCCAGATTTTGGTCCATACAATTTGAATCTAATTACTGAAGAAATGACTACCTTTGAAATACAAACAACCATTCAATCAGTTCAAACCACCTCTAAAGAAACGCTGTCTACTACAGGTAGAGTTTTTGTCGATAAATTAAAGAGCTTTTTGGTATTACGGCTATGAAAGTTTTTGTAGGGGTTGGTGCTATTTGACAGATATCCCTTTATCACTTTTTGGTTGGAATGCGTAGCCACTACTCCTTTTAACGTGTGATTTTAACGTTGTGGCTACGCATTCTAACCAAAAAGTGATAAACGGATATGGATATGGGCTCTTGATGAAAAATCCTTACTGGGTTCACATATTATCCTCAATATCCTTCATGAACCCGACGTCTATGATGAAAACGTTTCTAACTCAGGACTGGAGTTCGAATCCCAGTGGACCCGATTTTTGCTGTTTCTTATCTCGCTTCATATGACGAGACGAGTCGTGCAATTG
This sequence comes from Oikopleura vanhoeffeni, assembly GCA_004367855.1. Taxonomy (NCBI): domain Eukaryota; kingdom Metazoa; phylum Chordata; class Appendicularia; order Copelata; family Oikopleuridae; genus Oikopleura; species Oikopleura vanhoeffeni. Next base: position 123,900 of record SCLH01001119.1, on the reverse strand, counting down.
AATGGGTTCAGTAAGATTCGAACTCCAGCCCTGAGCCCAGAAACGTTTTTACAATTGACTTCGGTTCGATAAAGGATATACCACCAAAGTAATGTTTCATAAGCAAGGCAACTTATGTAAGTGCAAAATTTTTCAATATTTGCTTTTTTTTGTGAATTTTGAGTTCGAATTAATCTTTTCGAATTCGACAAATAATGAGACATTTTGAAACAAATTCCAAACATTTTTAAAAAATGCCTTATTTTTAGTTCAATTTTTTTTATTATTTGTTACAAAGAAACTTCAAAATGGCCTACTTAACTTTTCGTGTAGGTGACCACATATTTTTTATATGCTTTTTGAGAAGTCATATGACATGGTTTTGTGATTTTTGGTCAAAATTGTTTGGAAATATTTTATATTTATTCCACATTTCTGATTCAAAAATTTCTAAAATTATTTTGCTGGACTCACCGGCTTAAAATATTCAAAATGCAATCGTTAATTGTATTCAAATATGTCCCCGTTTTGTTTTTTGTTTATACTCTGAATCATAATTTTTTCAACGACACTACGGTTTGGGTAAGAGCCATCAAAGCCGTTTTCAATCCAGAATTAAGAAAAAATCATATCACCGAGGTTGCCCAATTGGTAAACCGACGCGACCACTGTTCAAAATTTATTTCATCCAACTCAGGAAAAAAACCAAATTAAACATATTCTAAACGGTAGTCGAGACCGTTTTTCATGCTCTCTAATTACTAAAAAATAAATTAAACCTCAGTGTTTTCTTCAAAAAACCAGTAAACCAGTGAAATTATCCATCTGAAATAAAGTTGAAACGAAGTAAACTCAAAAGTGGCAACTAACGTTTTAAAAAGTTTTATTCAAAAATTTTGAAGTGGCAAAACTAAACCGTCAAGAGAAAAAGAATTGAAAAAGTGAAAATCTGTCAAATTCCACCGACTATCTTATTTGTTTCTCATTGAATTGTTATGGCGACAAATTATTATTCCAATCGCTAAATTTCTCCAACATCACAATATTATAAATATTTCAAGATTTTCAGTTCATCAAGTCTAAAAAATTTATTATCTCGTTAATTTCATGATATGTTGAACCAACCGAATTTAAAATATTTTTATATTCAATTCGTAAGAAAATCTGACCGTTCAAGACACTGAGAAATTTCAAAAAAAATATTTTTTTGATTTCATTTGCCGATCACGATTTGAATATTTAAGTCTTCAACTTCTTTCCATATTTTTAGTGGAAAATGGTTGTTTTTTAAGCTTCTGTATTTATTCTAATCGTAACCTAAAAAAAGTCTTATTGATCAGGAGATTTTGTAACTCAATTCTTACGGAAGCCGTTATTAAAGGTCAAACTACCGAATTTATACCTGAACAAGATAAAAATTCTACAAAAGTGATAGAATCAACAACGATGCAAGCTGTTCTGTGGGAAGTTGATAAAGATGCTATGATGAAATCTTTCAAAGCTGATGAATGTCAAGATTTGGTGCAAATAACAATCTGGTATTATTTCAGTTTCCTTCTAGAGGTTGAAAGTTAAATGATTTCATGCGATATTTTAAATTTTTCCTAAAATTCTTGCCTTAAAAAAAATACCCGTTTCGAGTTTAGCAAACAAATTGAAAAATACAAACGACAATTAACGCAAATCAAAAGTATTTCTTATTTTTTTGATAAGAATTTGATAATTGAAATGATGTTATAAACAAACTGTATTCGAAAATTTTAAAATAACATTGCAGTAATATGTTATGATCAATCTTTGTTACCGAATTAATTTTAAGTATGTTTATGAACTTAAATCTTCGAACTTAATTTATTCGATTCCCAAGGTTTTGGTACAGCATTATTTCGGTAGAATCAAAACATTTGTTAAATCCATTGTTCGAGGTTTTGGTTAAACTTTCAAGATTAATTTCAATGAAAGTTGTTTTTAAACAACCGAAATTTGAAGTTGGGTCCAATAAAATTTTATTTTAAAAGTTTGAATTCAAATTTCAATTTAAAAAGATTGAATTCAAATTTTAATTTCAAGCGTGTATCACGCTGCGTGTTAATACTATAGGAGTCAAATAAAAAATCGACAAGAATTTCTTCCAGTAATCTGATTGGTCCGTGATACATTGATATCCATTTGCCGACAAAAAAAGTTACCGGTAACTTTTTTTGTCGGCAACTCGATATCGATCGACGCCTAAAGCCTTCAGCCAATCAAAATGCGGAATAGTTTTTTATTCGTTGTATTTTCCTTTAGCCAATCAAAATGCCAGAATAGTTTCATACTCGTAGGATTTCTCTTTTTAATTATTTATACGAATAAAACGTGTTTATAATTAAGGGGGTACAGTTCGGTTCCCAGAATTTTCTTAAATTTTGGGACATAACTAATTCGGTTAAAAAAATGACAATGAAAATATGATATCCAGTGTCTAATGCACTTTCAGGTCTTATTTCTATCGGAATATCTCTGAGTTCACTTATTAAGCCACTAAAAAGACGAAAAACTGTTTATGGGCCCGCTGTAGGCTTGATTACTCGGCATGGTATAAGATAATCATAGTTCAGCTGTGCTCTTTGTCGCTTCGCAACGAATTCTGAATCAGAATTTCTGATTAAAAATCAAACTGATTTGTTAAAAAAATTATTATTGAGTGTTTTTTATTTTTTGGTTTTCAGAGAAATCACTTGAGAAAATATGAAACTCTTAATAAAGACCAGAGAAAAAAAGGTAATAGTACCAGGAGAAGCTTCAGGTAATTTCCTAAATATTCAAATTTTGCCAAATTTTGAAGTAACCTTAACTTCAAGCACCTCGTTATCATTTATAGTTTAAACGAAACTAGGTATCGAAAAATCCTCGGATATTCTCCGAATACGTTCGATTCTGAGAAAACACTTTTCAGGAAAAAATGACTTCAGATATTCGAGTTTAAATTTTTATCCGTTATGTACCAAAAACAGCCATTTTGAGCACCTTTTCAACGATTACGGACGAAATAGATGATATTTCAAAAAAAATTCGGATAATCTGCTTTATTTTTTAATTTTTCATATCCCCAAGAATAAAAAAAATCTGTTATTATCGCCTCGGCCAATTAAAATTTAATTCAAAAATTGCGAAACGTCTTTTTTGAACCGGTACGAGCATACAAAACACTTTTGGATACTTTTTTTGAATAATTTTAGACAAAATATTTCTGGTCTCAAAATATGATCATTCAAATCACCCAAATTCAAATTCACGTCAAAACAGCTATTAATAGTAAACAACAGTTGGTGTGTTTCACTGTAACAATAACTGGAAAGAAATTTTGTCGATTTTTATTGCCTTCTATAGTATATTTTATCTTAAAGATTATTTCATCTCGATTAAGAAGGCGAAAAAAACGGAGGAATTATTAGTTTATTCTTGTGAATGTACTTTCAAAATTTCAGATTCAACAGGCAAGTTGAAACTAAAGATGACGAGTTTGTTTTGATGGATGCTTTACTGTTTGATAATATTCGTTTTTTATTTCAGATACTTCACTTGAAACCAGAACAGAAGTATGCGTCACAGTAATTCAAAATCATGTCGACCTTGGGGTCACTGAAACTTGGGCAGCAGCTAGTTTTTTGATTCATGTTGTTTTAGCCGGTGCCTTTTTGGTCAGTTTTATGTTCAAAATAAAACCAGGTAATAATTGGAACATATAGTTCAGGCATATAACGCATGCTCTCATGTGAAGTCGGTATGGAAAAAATTGACCAGAAAGCACTTGTAGTTTCCGCGATGAAATTGACCCTGAATATATTTCGGAAAAAATCTTGACCTTTTTTCCAAAAAAAGCATCTCACGAAAATTTTTTGCCTATCATTTTCTTCAGAATTATTAGTAAATTATTTTGAAAAAAATCAAAGCTAAAAAAAAGGCAATTTCAAAACAGTTTTGCCTTTTTTGGACCCTGTCCTGGTCTTATTTTTTGTGCAGTTCCTTTGCAAAGATCACCAAGAAAAATTTCGTCCGGCCTACCTGACTTCAAAGTATAATTCCAAAACTGCTTTTATGCACCTTTCAAATTTCAAAAAGACGGTTCTTAACACTTTGAATTACACAAACAAACAAAAACTTAAAAAGAATGGGGTAGCAATTTTGATTTTATTCAAATATGACTCTCATTCGAGTTTTATATAGGATTGCATGAATATTTAAATAACTTAGTTATCTAAGATTTTGATCAATTATCACACAATTGACGCGAAATGCTTTATTTTTTAATCGTTCTTCGGAAATTGCGAGAAAGATATTTTGGTAATTCAGCATTTTTTCCATCAATCGAATAAATTGAGTTGTTTTCAGCTCGTCCACGGTTTTTTTATTTTAGTCAAGTTTTCAAACTAGAAATTTCATTTGAATGAACATGGTGATGAAAGAGTCCATAAGAAGTCCAAACCAAAAAATTAAAAACAATTTTTTTTTATTACAGGGCATTATTATTCACATGTTCCTAACGTTTTTATTTTAGTTTCGTGTCATCCGTATGATAAAATTTTCATGCTGACAGTTTTTTGCGTTTTAATAGGTGTTGTTATTTCATTCTTGGGTATAGCGATCAAAGAAAGCACTGAAAGTGAGGTGTGACCTTAAAATCTTACTGATCGAAAAAAAATATACATACAGAATGGATATGAAATTGCCTTAGTGATATGTTCATATCATTTTTATACTTCTGGATAAAAATTCTGTGAAACACAATAGAGTAAAATAGTTCGTCAGGAATGCTTTTGCCACAAAATCGAAGATTTTAATTTTTCATACAAAAGAAACTTGTTCTTGAAATTCTTTCGGTTCATCATCGTCAGTGAAAATTATAAATTGTTCTAGGTCCGTAATGACTGAAAACGGAGAATAGACAAGTCAGGGCTTGAACCCGCGGCTCTCATCATGATTTTAGTGTTTTACCAACTACACCACATTGCCCGATATTTCTAGTCGGGTTTCTCACTTATGCCGCGAATTAGTCGCTCGACCTAATCGCACTTGACAATTGCAAAATTAAAAAATTCCGGTGCTATCTAGTTTTTTTATTTCTAAATTTTGGCTTGTATGACAAAATTTCATTAAAAAATCAGTTTTTAGCCTCAATATAACTCATTATGATTTAAATTCAGGAAATCTTATATAAATAAAAAAAATTTATGCCACAAAACCAGGCATAGACGACTTTTCAAAAACAAGTTGTCTTTCGGATTTTTGACGAATAATATTAAAACAATTAACGATTGAGTTATACCTCTGAAAAGTCGACATGCAATCGCTGTGAGTGCCCTGGTTATGTCCTCTATAATGCTGATTTCATCATCATTGCTAGCTTTTGGTCGCTGGAGAGGAACTGATGAAATTGAATCTTACCGATTTCAATAAGCGGTTTGAACGTTTTGAACAAAACAAAATATTTTTTATTCTGTTACCAATCGAGGTTTAAACATTTATATAATTATCGTGTATGCTCAGATTGTTTAAATAAGCAAGTGTGGTAAATTCGTGGCAAAAAAAGTTCATTTGTCCATCAGCTAACTTCGGAAACGCTATTTCAAAATAAATTAACTAGAATTTTTCACCATCAGAGTTTCAGTGTGTGAGTATATAATAGGCATGAGAGATTTGCGAAGTTGTATGTTTACAATGCGCGTCACTCATAAGCCAGGTCAACAAAAAACATAGCTGCGCCCACGCTACAAAATCACTGAATGCAATCTATTTCCAATTTGTGTTGTTGGTGTCAAAATGTTAAAGAGTGGTTTTGTTGTTGCAAATAACATTTCAAACCAATAACAAGTTCCATTTAATGTGGCAAAAACAAAAGCCATACAGGATTTAATTCAGAAAACAGTTGCAAACTAGTGTGAAAATTAATATTTTGAAATTTAAATTTATTCTTATACGGTATTCATAGCACTGTTAATTGAACTTTGTTTTATTCAAATCGGTTTATGAAACTTCAAAAATATTAAGCAACGCTTCAAATAGCACTTCAAGCTAAATTATCTGACAACGTGTTGCAACACGTGACCTTAACTGAAAATAAACTGCTATTTAGACAATAATTTTAAGTAAAAATAAATTGAGTATTTCAAATCAAAATTACAGTTGAGCATAATCAATCTAGCTTGATCAAACTGCAAAACTCTTAAGGGGGTAGCAGCGATGTGGCAGATTGGTACTTTATGTTTCGGAGTGTTTTTGAAACGAAAGAAAATGGTGAAATTTTATTTGATTTTTTATCTAAATGAAGTGTCAAAAT
>SCLH01001119.1:101344-117161 GCA_004367855.1 Oikopleura vanhoeffeni | reverse complement strand
CACATCGCTGCTACCCCCTTAAGTGATATTGATTTCAGCATTCAAACTTCTGCGTTCTATTGCTTCTCTGATTTTTGATTGTATCCGAAACAACTCATGTCGGGAAAACTTCCTTATAAAAATAACTCATTACAGATCAAAATTAATCTTAGATTTGGTAAACTCCTTGAATTTCCATTCCAAAAATATTATTAATTGAAAATCCATTTTTTCTCATAATTTTCCACCATGGTTTTTTGAACTAACATTCAGTTACTGATCGAACCAAAAATTAAATTACTGTCAAGAAAATCACCGGTTACTTGCATAGACAAAACCGGTATCATTCAGATATCCGGGACATATTCTTCTAGAGACAAATGACATTTCAGATCATTAAATTTAATTTGGTCAACTGCCTATGAAAATGTTTATTTAAGGTTAGCTGAGAGTTCGTTAAAAAGAATATGGTCCTCATCATACATATTATACAAAAATCGACAGTGATATAATTATCTTATTTCTATGATATGTTCGTTTGATATTTTTGTTGCTGTCTTTTCATTTATTACCCGTAGGATAAGGAACATATTCTCTTTAACTCTGGTACTTAAAAAGTGCCGATTTGCACTGAGTGGTCGTTTAACTACAGTTCCAGAGTAAAATAAAACGCAACGTCATAGAATTTTAAAAGCTGTACTTTATTGCCTTGAAGGGTGTAGCGGTCGTACTCTTTTAAGAATACTTTGAAGTGTACAAATAGCACGAAATTGCTAAGGGACACTCAGGAAGCATAGACTTATTTAAAAAAAAATTCGAAATTTTTATTGTTTTAGAATTTTTCTGAGTTATTTTCTTTGGAAAACATTGGAACTCAATTTTTGAACAGAAAAACTAAAAATATCAAAAAGGTGTTGGCAGATTTTCTGCGCGGCATTATCAAAACTCTAATTGATGGTATTTTCGACAAGATCCGACGACTTTTATTTTCGATTTTTCACTTCCAGTTTACTAAAAGCGATATTTTAGAATTCAAGAAAACAATTAAAAATTCGGTATGATCTAAATGACAAAAACATATTTTTCCATCTTTTCTCAAATTTATACTGCATTGTGAAATGTAACCTATGAGTAGCATGTCCACCAATCGATTTTCGGCCAAAATCGACCAGTTAGGGTCGATTTTTCAATTATAGGGTTTTATGTGGAATTTTCATATTTTTTTTCCATTTTGCAATATATTATTCACCCCCAAGAAGTTTCGGAACAATCCACCCATTATTTCTATAATTCGAAATAAATGGTGGACATGCTACCTATGAGGAGTAGTATTTTCAAGTGCAAAAACCTTACTAGTATAAGAAGGGGTTTTGGTAGTTCTAGAACAAACTAGTCGGATATTCAAAAATCCGCTTCATCAAATAACACCCATCAGTGTTTCCGTGGTTGAGACCCAGTGTTAGGGCGATCGTATGTGAGCTCTAGGAGGAGTGGTAATTTTAAAATTAAGTCAGGTGTTCTAGAACTTGCCGCATGATGGTCACCAGGGTCTGTCAAAAATTTTTCTGATTAATTATTTTTGTAGATCAAGGATAAATCTACTATACGGCTATTCTCAAAAGTTTCGAAGAAGTTTTTTATTCTGGTAAATTGGAGTACAAAAGTACATATTTACGACCGCTACCTCCTTTAGAGAGTACTAGTCACATTTAGAGACGCAGACATGAAATTTTCCAGATTATTATTAAAATGTTTTTTTCTGAAAATATGGATCAACCGCCCTCAGAGTACAAATCTTAACTATTTGAAAACTGCGAAATCTGAGCATTTGATTGGTTGATCATTTCCTAATCCGACCAATGAAATCGGCTTATTCCTTCTTCAACGGTTTTGATTGGGTGCTAATATCTTGCGTTGTTTGTATCATTCAAATAGTTAGGATTTGTACTCTGAGGGCGGTTGAACCATATAGGCGAAAATAACAAGATTAAGACTATTTTTAATTCTCATTCTTTCTGAAAAACAAAGAGATAAAAATTGTTGACTTTGGGGCTCTGAGCGTACTTTTCAGTGTCCCGTTTGTAAGACCTTTAAGTTTCTGCCGTAAATATGTCCCGTTCTTTCTTTTTATTTTCGAAATTCAACACAAATTTGTATCAGGGTATTTTTCGGCATTTTTCACCATATACAAGAAAATCAAGTTAGTCATATACTACAAAATACTATTTCAGAGTGCTGTTTCATACAGTTTTATGTTCTTAAAACTTTTATTATAAGAATGAAGTGCGAGGGAGCCTTTTCGAAACTGTCATGAATAGCGCCGCAAAATCATGCGGCATGATCAGATAAACCTTCTTAAATAGATGTATTTCCCTTCCAAAACATCAACATTTAAAATCATACATTCACAATTTGGAATTGTAACTATTATGAAAATCTTCATTTTTTCATCGTTGTTTTACATGGTTATTTTTCCATTCTCAGGAATTACAGCGATATCTCCCATAACGATCGAATTTCTTGATAGCAATCTGGAAAATTACAAAAACTCTCTTCACAGATATAAAGTGAAGGTACTTAACTGCAAAATTTACACTTTGTATGGTAAAAGAAATACCAAAAATCGCCAAGTTTGTCGAAAACTACTTCATGATTTCAAAATTTATTTTGATGAGAATATCACAAAACTGGAAGAAAAATGTCGGTATTACTCATCAAATGTGTTAGTGCCATGCTACCCAATTGTTAAAAGAAATAAGATGCAGACAGACAACAAAGTGAACAGTGGCTGATTACATTCATCTTCATTCAACATGTTCAATCTGTCAAACAACTTTTAAGTCATGTTGAATAAATATAACCAAAATAAACATGTTTGTTAATTTTTTTTGAATTTGTTTCTTCAAGCTAGGACTGTTCAAGTGTCATCAAACACTTTTTCTCCTTTTTTTCCAAAGATATATGAAAATATACAGGGCTCCAGTTTTCAGTTTTTGCAGAAACTGACGTCCGACAATTAAATTGTTGAAATTTTGCAAAGACTCAGGTGTTTTATTGGCGGAGGACAGCTTTTGCGAAACCAAGAATGGCAGCAAAAATGTGACATGCTGTATATTATATAAAAAGGTTTGTTTAGTCACGATTTTGCTTTTGTCACTCAATGAATCGTAGTCTTTGTCCTTATCGTCACAAAAAATATTGAATTTTAATTTCCACAAACTGCGCAAAATAATCGAAATATTCGTCACGAATTTTCGAATATTCATGAAGATTTCGACGTCAGAGCTTCCCGCGTTGTTATTGGGTCTCATTTCCCTACTTTTTCTGACATTCCAACTGTAAAATATTATAAAACTGTCAATTAAAGGTGATGGAAATATAAACGATTGAATTAGTTTTTAACGCCATTTATTTTCGCAGAATGTCGTTTTTACGTGAAGATTGACTAGGTTTTTTCGAGGCCTAATAGGCTTTCAGTGATAGCTTATTGAATTTAAATATCAACAGATCTTTTGATGAGTTATTCAGTACAGAAAAAATTGTTTTTGATGTTAATCCAATCATTACAAAATTGGACTGTGAATTTCTGAGGTCTGCTTTATTGGAAAAATTAAATTATTCTGAAAAATCTTGACAATGAATCAGTGAATTCGAAATTGAATTCGAGTTTGGTAATACGCAAGCGTGCTTGATATAAGGACCACGAAAGTTGATCGGTTTGTAATCACTCAATCAATCACTAAGACGACATAAGTGGGACTCGAACACCTGCTTTAGTGAAAGGACGATAAAATGATCGATTGAGCAAAATATAAGCCTCCGGATAAAAAGGTGAATTTCATTAGTGAAAATGATGAGGAATATATGCTCATTAAAATATTCTCAAGTCCGTGTTATGAATTTATTCAAGCGTAAAACCGTTGGCAGAATACAATTCCAAACATTAATTATGGTCTGGTTAACTCAAGGGAATATCAAAGTGTCACGTACAAAACTTTTCATGAGTGTGTTAAAAATTTTTATTTTTCTTCTGTCATCCTCTTTAAACGCCTTTGTGTTATTAGATAGATCCAGATATGGGCGCTTCATGAAAAACATTTTACTGGGTATATACATTTCCTTCAAAATACAAAACTAATTCATTGTTCATTTGGTGTGTTTTTTCTGAGAAATCCTTTTTTTTATATAAATTGAATTTTATTTCAACATATATATTTCGACAAATAAATTGTCATTATTGGTGCCATAATACAGTACTTTAATGCTGTGAAAAATTTTCCAAACCAATGAAATATTCTGTTATAGAAATCTGTACTTAGGTGCCAACTTTTTGAAAAACTTAAATATACCTACTGTACTGTATCAGATTTATTTCGGACTATTTTTTGAAAAAATTTATCTTAAATAGTTGTGCTTACTGAGTAGCACTGAATAGCACTGCCCAGTTTGAGCTATCTAAAGAGTTCATCGGATAAATTGTTTTCAAACGCCGAATTATATAAAAAATTGAATTAAAAACAAGCTCATATGTTCGCGGAAGTTTTTATAGATAAGAGAATGAAACAGTGCAAGAAAAAACGAACAGTTTAATCAATAAGGTGACAGAACTTCAACTCAAAGACTCATATCCTTTTGCCAATCTAAGGTCATCTTAAAAATGCTCCTAATTATATAGCGCGTGTTGGAATCCCACAGATTTTGTCTAAAGGGGGGTTGTGGGTGTAACCGCGTAAGGGCGCCTAGGAAATTATACCAAATGAACTCATTTTACTTATAAAAACCAACAGAGAATAATTTTTTCAACGAGCTTTGGATAAAATATGACAACATTTCAATGGTTTCATGAATTTTCTGTTATATTTAATTTTAAACAAAATTGACAGAGCTTAATAAGGTTTTAATGATAATTTCTAAATGTCATTTTTACCGCCTAAAAACCAAAGGAGATTTATTTTTATTTTTTGATAATTATTCGAAGACGTCGTTTTTTTCCGAAACATTTTTGTTTTATTCAATTTAAAGCAAAATTGACCAAGATTTAACAAATTTTGTGTTAATTGAGAACATATTTTTACCAGTTTTTCGATGCCGCACCGATGAGCCATCCTTTACCAGAATTTAAAAATTTCACTTGCAGTTGTCAAAGAAGGTTTTAGACTCCGGTATTTTTATTCTCATTTATTCTTATCTGCCCGTTATCGACCCTTCCAGTCCAGCTGGCGGAAAGAGCTATTTTCTCCAGCAATTCCAACATTCAACACTCACAACCCCTCAAGGGGGTACTTAACGGTTTTCTATTTCAGGCTAGAGACATTGTTAATGCATCAAATGGCCTCAGGAAGACAACAAAATGCGTTTCTGGTCATACCAGAAAAAAAATAGAGAATTTTTTCAAAAAAATTTTTCAAAAATTTTTTTTCGAGGTTTCTCAGATTTTTTCTAAGTATTTTTTTGGGACATAATACATAAACCTCGATTTAAATGAAAAATGCTAAGAATATGTACAAGCATATTTTAAAGTTTAGTTTCGCACTAGCTTTAATTTGAAGGTACTTTCGGTATAATCGAATAGAAGTTATTTTCTAGAAACTCCGAAAATCGACTTCCGGCTGAACTTAAATGCAATTTCTATTATCCCGTGCATAAAACTCAAAAAAAATTTCCTTGGAAAGTAAGAAGACATATCCCTCCAACTTAAACTGAAATTAAAACAAATTGTGTCGAGCTATTTTCTAGAAATTTTGAGTTTAATTTGAAATTTTGGCGTTTTCATGATTCTAGAATATATCGGACCAAAATTTCGATATCATGTAAGCAAATTTTTGTTCTGTAAATCAACAGCTATCATTTGGTGGTATTTTTAACTAAATCTAATTAAGTTATTTTTTCTAGAAATCTAGAAAATTAACTTCCGGTCGCACCGAATCGGAATTTTCTAAAATTCCATGCATAGATCAATAAAACAAAAATATAAAAAAGTAAGACGACATATTTTTCCAACTCACATCAAATTTAAAAAATATTGTGTCGAGCTTTTTTTGAGAAAATAAAGCTCCAAATTTGAAAATCTTAAAATTTCGGTTTTTCTTATTCTAGAATATGCCTGATCGAAATATCGCAGAAAAAAATCAGGTTGTTATAGATGGAGTACAGACTGGTATTCTGGCAAAAAGCCATACATTTTTATTTAGCCGTTATGAGGAAAAAAGACATTTGAGATAAAATCAGTGTTCTAGAACTTCACTCCCACTTGGTGCTGTGGTGTTCATAAAAATAAATTTTAAACTTTAGTTAATAGCAGAGGGTCAGATCTTTAAATCTGGTTTTTTAAAATTTTTATTACTTGTTTTGTTTCATTCTGAGCCCCGATTCAAAATACAAGACACCGTTGACTACCCACTTAAGACCAAAGTGATTGTCTTGAGTTTGATAATAGGGTAGAGTGCGTGATATTGGGACCGCCACTTAGACAACATCAGTGAGATTCGAATACGTGCTAAAGCGATAGCAAGCATTTTAAAGATAAACTTTGGTCAGGAAAAGGAAATATTATATATTTTTTGACAATATTGAGACATGGAGATCTCGATTCGATGGAGATTTTCGAACGATTAAAAGATAGATCTTTCAAAAAATAAGCTACTGGATACAAGCGTTATTTCATAGTTGAAACTGATAAGGAATATATGCTTAATAATATCTTATCAAGTCTGTGTTATGAATTTATTCAAGCGTACAACCTTGGGCAGAGGACAATTTCATAAAATTAATTATGGTCTGATAAACTCAAGAGAATATGAAAATGTCACGTTTAACAAAAGATTCTCGTAAAAGTTTAAGCTTGTATTCAAACCATTCAGCCTGCTCGTTGGCACAGACGAAGTTCCTTGCTCCAGGCGGTTCGAACTATTTGAATCATGTTATGTTATGCACCAAGAGCTTCAAAAATGTTTGCACTACAGTTCCACGTCGGAAACAGTCCTGAATTCGTAGAAGTCTCAGACAACGATCGGCCTCAATGATGGATTTTAAATTCAATCTGCCCGAACAAAATGATTTCCCCGATTTTCAAGTTTTTAGTATCGAAATGACCGGGCACACGAGACCATATTGTTTGGACGTTGCTATTTCAGGGTAGCTCGGTTTTTCAAGTAAAACCCAGAGAATGGCCTTGAATGAGAAAAAAGTGTGTGACCGTGGGAGGAAAAATTATTGAACGTGATTCAAACATATCAGATGTCTTGTCAGAAGTTTACATATCGATCACGAGGGCTACTGGTCATTTTCTACTAGATTTTTAGTCAAATGTTTTATATAATTCGGTTTTAAAAAACAATTCATCCGATTCTATTATTAGATAGCTCAAACTGAGCACAAATATCTTTTTAATAATAAAATAAATATATTGGTCTGAATATGATCATTGTTTCCAACTGTTCGAAGAAAAACTAACAATTAAAAAATTTCAGTAATCTTCAGTAATCTTAGTAAATAATATAAAAAAATTTATTGCGATTACAAAAATTTTTAAATTTTAATTTTCACAGATATCTGTGTCGTATTGAGCTATCTTAGAATAAATCGAATGACTTGTTTTCAAAAACCGAATATTTAAAAAATTTTGACTAAAAATTTAGTAGAAATGACCCCGGAGCCCGTTATTTATATCCTTATTCCACTTTTGTTAATATCCGGCCTCCTACTTAAAAACAAACGACGGTTTCCTAATCAGGGCCGAGATATTAACAAAAGTGTGATAGGGGATATGAAAGACGAGCGGACTTTGTCGTTCTTACCACCAATTAACCATCAAAATAATATGGCATTAAGAATCATAAAATAGCCATTTTTTTATTCATATTTACCTCTCTAGAAATTTGCCATAAAACTCAGATTTTAGGGTATTTACTAACAATGCACTTAGAAGTGTAGTGAACTATAGTATTTTTGGTACAATACCCATCCCGTAAAAAGATTGACAAGATAGTCTCATTTCAAAAGAAATATAACGAACATACGTTATCTTTTAACTACTTTTGCTGAACTTCAATAATAATCTCAGTTGGCAGAACATGGCATTATTTCATTTTTATAAGCAATCATGCTTTGAATTTATTAAGAGAAATGAACAGAAATCATTAAAATAACTATTTTTGAAAAATTTGTGGTTTGTTTTTTGAAGACATGATTATATCTTTTTTGCATTAGAAAATCTAAATCGTTGAGCTTCGATTTATTCATCATTTTCGAAACTAAACAAATTTTCATTCTTTATTGATTTCGAAATGATTGATAAATCGAAGCTCAACAGAATTTTAGATTTTAATGTCAAAAAAGATTTTGAAAATTTGTTTGAATAAGAGACTATGCAACTGTTTGATATTACTTATTTAAGATTTGATAGAGAAAATGTTATTTTATATTTTGAAAATAAGTTTCATAACTTATCTAGCCCCTAAATTTTGACACAATTTTGTAAGTAGCACAAACTTCACACGTTACAATTATCTTTCGGTGTATGCTCAGAGAATTTTGACCGCCTTCCTTAATTTCTCCCGAGCGAGACGGAAACTCAAGTCAGAATATGAAGTTTTCAAGCGTCTGGGACAGATTATTCTCATTTCACATTTTTTGTTAAGATTTGCGTTGACCTTCCTTAAGGGGGTGCCATAAACTCAAGCAGACTTGAGTGTTATAACTTAGAAAATAAAAGTCAGTATATTTTTTATGCTTATTATAGTTAGCTGAACCGATATAAATATGTTCCAGCTTGAATAAATTATTTTTATTCATTAGGAAAGATTTGAGTTCGAGTTTTCAGTTTTTGAAATCGTAAAAGTTTCAAAAAATTTAAACTTTTATGAATTTTCCGCATTTCTGTCCAAATTTTTTATTTTATTTTAATCTGTGGGGTAAAAACCGAAAAAAACGCCACCTTTTATTTTTTAAATTTTCTGACAGCCGTTTGAAAAGATCATAAATCTTTATTTTTCAATCATTTTGTCGAATTTTCTGGAAATATTATAAAAATTTTCGCAATCATGTCAAACTTTTTAATTTGTGATTTTTCGAATTCCTTAAAAAAATGAGGTAGAAGGATCCATTTTGAATTTATTTGTATCGATCAAATCTTCGTATGACACTATGAGTCTGGTCGCGCAGGATTATCATTTCTAAACTATGGATGAAATTTTAACACTCGGCTGTACACTCGATACGTGCCATTCGGCACTAAAAATTTAAAAAATTGTATGGTGGTGAAAATTTCAAATAAAATTGCGGGTGTTAAAGGAAGCTTTTTTGTGGATAGTCAGAAGATTTTTAATATCAAAACGCATTGAGGTCAATTTTTATTTAAAAAAAGTTGTTTTTCTCTACTTTTTGGCATTTTGACCATTTTTCAGGATTAAAACTTTGATTCGAAGAATTTTTTGGAATATCGAAGAAAAATTGACCAATTTGAAGTTTTCAATTAGAGAAATCATCATATATTTTGAAAAAAAAAAAAAATTTTATAAAAAAATTTATAACTTTTGTCCAATTTCAAACATTTGTAAAATTTTCAAAATTTTTTTTCTTTATTTGACAAAAATTAATAATTTTTTTTAAAAACCAATACACTGAATTTTTTCAAAATTCGAAGAACTTGTCCTAATTTAAATATTTTTGCTAAAAAATTTATTTCTTCATCATCTTTGAATTTCTATCAGAATTTCTTAGTTTGAAATTCTACTTTTTTTGTAAGAAATTTTGCAATCTTTCTAAAAAATTTTGACAATTTTTTAAAAATTTCAAAAAATTGTCAAATTTCAAAAAAAAATTGTTAAATTTTAGAAAAATTGTCGAATTTTAGAATTATTTGAAAATTTTTTAAGATGTCAGTTTGTGAAAACTTGTCAAATTCTCGAATAAATCTAACTTTGTGAGAAAATTATCAAATTTCAAACAAAAAATATTTAAGAATAAATTATATTTCAAACAAAAAATATTTAAGAAAAAAAATATCAGAAAATTTCAATTAAAAATGAAATCCCTTTTCTATAGGCTTCGGTCAATTTTGGGCTTATTTCCAACAAATTTAAATATAAACATACAACCCCTTCTATCGGCCTCGTCGCGATTCATGAGATCATTTTTTATAAATTTCAAACAAGAGAGATCATTTTTTATCGGCCTTGAACGATTTGGGGTTTGGCGTTTGCTTATCTCTATGAAGATCAGTTAAAGAGTTATCATGAACAAAATGACGTTTTTGCGTTTGTTTGAAATTTTTGGTGTATTACACGTACTGATTTTTTATTAAAATTTGGAATCATAATAAAACCTTTGATCGTGATCATAAAAAATTATATGATTTTTTCCAATGACACAAACCCANGACTTGTTTTCAAAAACCGAATTATTTAAAAATTTTGACTAAAAATTTAGTAGAAAATGACCCGGAGCCCCCGTTATTTATATCCCTTATTCACACTTTTGTTAATATCCCGGCCCTCCTACTTAAAAACAAACTACGTTTCCTAATCAGGGCCGGGATATTAACAAAAGTGTGAATAGGGGATATGAAAGACGAGCGGACTTTGTCGTTCTTAACCACCAATTAACCATCAAAATAAATATGGCATTAAGAATCAATAAAATAAGACCCATTTTTTTATTCATATTTCACCTCTCGCCTCTCTAGAATTTGCCATAAAACTCAGATTTTAGGGTATTTACTACAACTGCCAACTTAGAAGTGTAGTGAACATATAGTATTTTTGGTACAATACCCATCCCGTAAAAAGATTGACAAGATACGTCTCATTTCAAAAGAAAATAAATAACGAACATACGTTATCTTTTAACTACTTTTGCTGAACTTCAATAATAATCTCAGTTGGCAGAAACATGGCATTATTTACATTTTTATAGCAATCATGCTTTGTTTATTAAGAGAAATGAACAGAAATCATTAAAATAACTATTTTTGAAAATTTGTGGTTTGTTTTTTGAAGACATGATTATATCTTTTTTTGCATTTAGAAAATCTAAATCTGTTGAGCCTTTCGATTTATTCAATCATTTTCGAAACATAAACAAATTTCTCAATTCTTTATTGATGTTCGAAAATGATTGAATAAATCGAAAGCTCAACAGAATTTTAGATTTTCTAAATGTGCAAAAAAAGATTTTGAAAATTTTGTTTGAATAAGAGACTATGCAACTGTTTTGATATTACTTATTTAAGATTTGATAGAGAAAATGTTATTTTATATTTTGAAAATAAGTTTCATAACTTATCTAGCCCTAAATTTTGACACAATTTTGTAAGTAGCACAAACTTCACACGTTCAATTATCTTTCGGTGTATGCTCAGAGAATTTTGACGCCTTCCTTAATTTCTCCCGAGCGGGACGGAAACTCAGTCAGAATATGAAGTTTTCAAGCGTCTGGGACAGATTATTCTCATTTCACATTTTTGTTAGATTTGCGTTGACCTTCCTTAAGGGGGTGCATAAACTCAAGCAGACTTGAGTGTTATAACTTAGAAAATAATAAGTCAGTATATTTTTTATGCTTATTATAGTTAGCTGAACCGATATAAATATGTTCCAGCTTGAATAAATTATTTTTATTCATTAGGAAAGATTTGAGTTCGAGTTTTCAGTTTTTGAAATCGTAAAATTTCAAAAAATTTAAACTTTTATGAATTTTCCGCATTTCTGTCCAAATTTTTTATTTTATTTTAATCTGTGGGGTAAAAACCGAAAAAAACGCCACCTTTTATTTTTTAAATTTTCTGACAGCCGTTTGAAAAGATCATAAATCTTTATTTTTCAATCCTTTTGTCGAATTTTCTGGAAATATTATAAAAATTTTCGCAATCATGTCAAACTTTTTAATTTGTGACTTTTTCGAATTCCTTAAAAAAATGAGGTAGAAGGATCCATTTTGAATTTATTTGTATCGATCAAATCTTCGTATGACACTATGAGTCTGGTCGCGCAGGATTATCATTTCTAAACTATGGATGAAATTTTAACACTCGGCTGTACACTCGATACGTGCCATTCGGCACTAAAAATTTAAAAAATTGTATGGTGGTGAAAATTTCAAATAAAATTGCGGGTGTTAAACGGAAGCTTTTTTGTGGATAGTCAGAAGATTTTTAATATCAAAACGCATTGAGGTCAATTTTTATTTAAAAAAAGTTGTTTTTCTCTACTTTTTGGCATTTTGACCATTTTTCAGGATTAAAACTTTGATTCGAAGAATTTTTTGGAATATCGAAGAAAAATTGACCAATTTGAAGTTTTCAATTAGAGAAATCATCATAATTTTGAAAAAAAAAAAAAATTTTATAAAAAAATTTATAACTTTTGTCCAATTTCAAACATTTGTAAAATTTTCAAAATTTTTTTTCTTTATTTGACAAAAATTAATAATTTTTTTTAAAAACCAATACACTGAATTTTTTCAGAAATTCGAAGAACTTGTCCTAATTTAAATATTTTTGCTAAATAAATTTATTTCTTCATCATCTTTGAATTTCTATCAGAATTTCTTAGTTTGAAATTCTACTTTTTTTGTAAGAAATTTTGCAATGTTTTCTAAAAAATTTTGACAATTTTTTAAAAATTTCAAAAAATTGTCAAATTTCAAAAAAAAATTGTTAAATTTTAGAAAAATTGTCGAATTTTAGAATTATTTGAAAATTTTTTAAGATGTCAGTTTGTGAAAACTTGTCAAATTCTCGAATAAATCTAACTTTGTGAGAAAATTATCAAATTTCAAACAAAAAATATTTAAGAATAAATTATATTTCAAACAAAAAATATTTAAGAAAAAAAATATCAGAAAATTTCAATTAAAAATGAAATCCCTTTTCTATAGGCTTCGGTCAATTTTGGGCTTATTTCCAACAAATTTAAATATAAACATACAACCCCTTCTATCGGCCTCGTCGCGATTCATGAGATCATTTTTTATCAACACTTTCAAACAAGAGAATCATCTTTTTTATCGCCGTTGAACGATTTGGGGTTTGGCGTTGCTTATCTCTATGAAGATCAGTTAAAGAGTATCAATGAACAAAATGACGTTTTTGCGTTTGTTTTGAAACTGTTTTTGGTGTATTAACGTACTGATTTTTTGAAAAATTTGGAATACTAAATAAACCTTTGATGTGATCATAAAAAATTATATGATTTTTTCCAATGACACAAACCCANAATTATTTTTATTCATTTTAGGAAAGATTTGAGTTCGAGTTTTCATT
Source organism: Oikopleura vanhoeffeni (assembly GCA_004367855.1). Classification (NCBI taxonomy): domain Eukaryota; kingdom Metazoa; phylum Chordata; class Appendicularia; order Copelata; family Oikopleuridae; genus Oikopleura; species Oikopleura vanhoeffeni. The sequence goes on along the minus strand of SCLH01001119.1, from coordinate 103,921 downwards.
TTTGAAATCGTAAAAATTTCAAAAAAATTTAAACTTTTATGAAAATTTTCCGCATTTTTCGTCCAAAATTTTTTATTTTTATTTTAATCTGTGGGTAAAAACCGAAAAAACAGCCACTTTTATTTTTTAAATTTTCTGACAGCCGTTTGAAAGATCATAAAATCTTTATTTTTCATCTTTTGTCGAATTTTCTGGAAATATTATAAAAATTTTTCGCAAATCATGTCCAAACTTTTTAATTTGTGATTTTTCGAATTCCTTATAAAAAATGAGGTAGAAGGATCCATTTGAATTTTTTGTATCGATCAAATCTTCGTATGACAACTAATGAGTTGGTCGCGCAATTATCATTTCTAAACTATGGATGAAATTTTTAACACTCGGCTGTACACTCGATACGTGCCATTCGGCACTAAAATTTTAAAAAATTGTATGGTGGTGAAAAATTTCAAATAAAATTGCGGGTGTTAAAGGAGCCTTTTTTGTGATAGTCAGAAGATTTTTTAATATCAAAACGCAATTGAAGGTCAATTTTTATTTTAAAAAAAGTTGTTTTTCTCTACTTTTTGGCATTTTTGACCATTTTTCATGGATTAAAACTTTGATATCGAAGAAATTTTTTGAATATCGAAGAAAAATTGACCAATTTGAAAGTTTTCAAATTAAGAGAAAATCATCTAATTTTGAAAAAAAAAAAAAAATTTTATAAAAAAATTTATAACTTTTGTCCAAAATTTCAAACATTTAGTAAAAATTCAAAATTTTTTTCTTTATTTGACAAAAAATTAATAATTTTTTTTAAAACCATACATGAATTTTTTTCAAATTCGAAAACTTGTTCCTAATTTAAATATTTTTGCTAAAAAATTTATTTTCTTCATCATTTTGAATTTTCTACAGATTTCTTAGTTTGAAATTCTACTTTTTTGTAAGAAATTTTGCAATTTTCTAAAAAATTTGACAATTTTTTTTAAAAATTTCAAAAAAATTGTCAAATTTCAAAAAAAATTGTTAAAATTTTTAGAAAAATTGTCGAATTTAGAATTAATTGAAAAATTTTTTAAGAAAATTGTCAAGTTTGTGAAAAACTTGTCAAATTTCTGAATAAATTCTAAACTTTGTGAGAAAAATTATCAAATTTCAAACAAAAAAATATTTAAGATAAATTATCAAATTTCAAACAAAAAAATATTTAAGAAAAATTAAAATATCAAAGAAAATTTCAATTAAAAAAATGAATCCCTTTCTATAGGCCTTCGGTCAATTTTGGGCTTATTTTCCAACAAATTTAAATATAAAACATACAACTCCCTTCTATCGGCCTTCGTCCGATTCATGGATCATTTTTTATCAAATTTAAAACAAGAAATCATCTTTTATCGGCCGTTGACCGATTTGGGGTTTGCGTTGCTTAATCATTTATGACAAGATCAGTTATAGAGTTATCAATGAACAAAATGACGTTTTTGCGTTTGTTTGAAACTGTTTTGGTGTATTACACGTACTGATTTGTTTGTAAAAATTTGGAATCACTAAATAAAACCTTTGATCGTGATCAGAAAAAATTATATGATTTTTTCCAATGACACAAACCCANTATCAAAGAAAATTTCAATTAAAAAAATGAATCCCTTTCTATAGGCCTTCGGTCAATTTTGGGCTTATTTTCCAACAAATTTAAATATAAAACATACAACTCCCTTCTATCGGCCTTCGTCCGATTCATGGATCATTTTTTATCAAATTTAAAACAAGAAATCATCTTTTATCGGCCGTTGACCGATTTGGGGTTTGCGTTGCTTAATCATTTATGACAAGATCAGTTATAGAGTTATCAATGAACAAAATGACGTTTTTGCGTTTGTTTGAAACTTTTTGGTGTATTACAGTACTGATTTTTTGTTAAAAATTTGGAATCACTAAATAAAACCTTTGATCGTGATCAGAAAAAAATTATATGATTTTTTCCATGACACCAAAGCCCAAAAGGGATAACGTAGCTGTTTACTCAAAAAATAAAATTTCATCCAATTTCATTGATTTTAAAATTGCTTTGGTAGTTTTTGAGAGGCACCTTAGTAGGTTGGCTCTACCCATGACGATGGGCCATGACGATGAATGAAACCAAAGCTGATATCGAGAAATAGTTATTCGCATTCCATGGACTTAATTATTTTTGGTTCACCGGTAATCGGCAAAAACCCGGTAGTTTTTTCCGTGAGATTTTATACGGTTGGTACGTTGGGACACAGATATCGGTCGCTGCTTAAACGTCATCTTTTTTTAATTAAAATTTTTATCCAAAAACTATAAATGAGAACAATTTTATTCGATAATTAAAAAAATTTTGAAAACTTTTTTTTTTGTACTATAAATTTAATTTGATTTTTAAGAAAAAAACAGAAATTTTATTAAATCTCTAATCATTTATCACAGAATATTGTGATTAAACGATACAATTATTTAATTTAAATTAAAAACCAGTTAAAAATGAAATTTATTATAACCAAAAACTATCGAGGATGCTTTTCAAAATACTTAAATAGCATTTGCTATTATATCATACATTTTTGTGAA
>SCLH01001119.1:48873-81674 GCA_004367855.1 Oikopleura vanhoeffeni | reverse complement strand
GGCCGGGATATTAACAAAAGTGTGAATAGGGGATATATCTAAAATTATACTTGCTAGCCTCGCGAGGCCTCGTAGAACTTCGACGTCAGAGACACGTCTAGGACCTGTTTTGATTTCAATGTTTATTGACCAATAAAATGACGCGATTCTTTAGGTCTCTGACGTCAAAGTTCCAAAAGACCAGCAAGTATAATTTCAGATATATTTATTTTTTTAGCATTTGTTAGTTTGGACGTGACAGATGACTAATCTAAAAATATTCAAACTTCCGTTTTTTAAGATTTAGAAAATGGTGCGAAATAAACTCACGCATTTTTTTACTATCAAAAACGCAAACATTATTTCTAACTCCGTCGTAGACATGTTGAAAGAAAACCGTGGCGAATATTGATTAGATTTCTGACCCGTCTGAGAACTTATCCAGGAGACCTCATCTAGCGATCATTTTGCCGCCCACATAAAGAGCATTTAATAGCATCAACCATAATAGAGCTACGTTGAGGATAACCTACGCAATACGAGGAATCCCTAATAAGGTTTGGCTGTTAACTTACAGTTTGGCTTAACTTACAGTAGAATGTCACCTACAGAGTCTAAATGTGATATCAAAAATCCAAGGATGCGGCATCCTGGATGCCATTGTTTTTAATTTCTTGTAAAAAAATCGAAAAAAATATTTTTGACTCATACTGTTTGACTCATACAGTATGAGTCATACACGGAAGTTATAATTTAAAAGTTCTGATTTTCGATAGAAAGCTTAAGGGGGTGCAGTGCACCCGGTGCATGTCTGATTTGCAATTTTGCAGAGCTAGTTTAGGAAAATCTGAAGCTTGAGAAATAAATCCAAAGATGCCAATTTGTAGACCTAGCCTTATTCTTGTGAATTCAAAGGTCAAACTGAAATTTTGATGACTACACCAATCGTTACATAGTCGTAACAGGAGGTCCCTTCGCGAAATTTCAAAATTTATCTCCTTGGAGACCATATATCGAAATTTGTTTAGAAGTTGACATAATACGTGGAATAAGCAAACTAAAATTTGCAAGAAAGTTTTTTATGACTGGATTTTTCTAGCGGTCTAATAAACCGACGATTTTCGGCCGTTTTTTACGATTTAAAGCTTAAAAATCTATCTCCTCCGAGATTAAATTTCAAAATAGTGCCAAATTTTTTAAGGTACACCTTATTACATTTCTAAGATTCGCAGGAAGATTTTTTCTATAATTTCTATTCATACTGAAAAATATTATTTTTCGAAAAAAAAAATCGAAAAATTTCGAAAAAAATGTGCTTCGATTTTTTTGCAAGTATGCTCAAAAGAAAGCCAGTAAAACACTGAACAAAAATTTGGCTTACGTCAAGCCGATATTTTGACGTTTTAGCGGTCAAATCTTAACAAACAATATTTTTTGACTAAATTCTGAAAAAAATCGGAAAAACGTGAAAATTTCGAATTTTTTTCTGTGGATTTGATCAGAAATACATTTCGTAGACATCCCAAAGCTATTTGGTGCACTCTGATTGTCTCTCAGTCTCCATAAAAATCAGACATGCACACCCCCTTAATTGTTCGAATTTTATTATTCAACCATTATTCTAAGAATTTTGTCTGGTTTCATATCCCTTTATCACTTTTTGGTTAGAATGCGTAGCCACTACTCCTTTGAACGTGTGATTGTAACGTTGTGGCTACGCATTCTAACCAAAAAGTGATNAAGGGATATAATGCTTATATTGAGTCATTTTGAAAAAAAACCTGAAAATTTTTCAAAAATTTTTTTTTGCAAAAAATTAGAAAACAATGGCATCCTTGGGTTTTTGTTCATCCTTGTATACAGTATGACTCATACATAGGGAGCGAACCGGGTCAAAATTTAAGTTAAGGTTAAATTGAAACCTTAATTATTTGAGCTTACAGGGTAAATGTACCCAAGGAAATTCATTCTGAGCATGAGAAAATCTCTTTGAGCCCTCTAGTGGCCAGAAAATGACTCGTTTTTTGCTAAACCCCCTAATTCAAAAGTTAGATTTTCGCCCAGTTGGTTCCCTAAGTATGAGTCATTGTTTCGGCTCTAGAACCGGAAATTATCGGCGAAAATTTTTCCGCGCGGGTTTTATGAATAATAAGAATTACAGTAGCTGCATTCGTATGCCGAACATCAGCCAATATCAGGCTCTCACATAACAATTTCTTGCAGTTTAACTCCTACGATCCGGAACAACTTCTGGACTCACAGTCTTCAGTCACCGTGACCGGGTATTAAATCAACATAAACCTCGTTTCAAATGTATCACATACTATTCAAGTTGATCATAGGTACTGCTGATAAAGTTCCTAGCATCGTACTCAAAATAAAATGTGGAAACAAAGGTAATTAAAGGCATCAAATGGTGAGAAGCAAAAGAAAAAACTCATCTTGAGCACGATCACTGACAATAAGGCATAATTGATTACCTAGCATGAGCGAAGTGTTGACATATAAACTCATACGTAAACCGGCACAAATGGGTGGCGGAACCGCCAAAAAATCGCATGTTATTAAAATGTTAAAAAAGATCAACTCCTTAAAAATAAACAAAAACTATTATGAACAAGTCAAGGCCAATGTTCAAACTCTTAAAAGCTTGAAGTACCTCAAAGAACCGGAGGTCGAATTCTCGAAAAATTATACAACTAGGTGAATTGATTACTGAAGGGTGACAGAATGCAGAAAAAAGCAAATTCTGAGATCTCACAAGAAGGAGGGTTTGCTCTCTGCGCCCTCATAATAATGACCCATAAGTTGCTAAATGTCCATGAGAAAGTCACTCTTCGACTTTAGGACTAAGATCTCTACATGGAACTTGATAACGGTAAGATATTACCGTAACAGATAACAGTTGAACAAGTACCCAAACCCAGGAAAAACAATCCAGTCAACTTCAAAACGTTTCAAGACGTTTCATACGTACAGTCCGCAAGAAAATACGCTGACGAAATAATCAAAAATAAGGTCATAAAATATTCCAAATATCCATTATGTTCGAAAATTAAGAAGATCACGTGACTATTGGGAAGAAACGAATATGTCACAAACTCTAAATGGTTTTATACCAAGCAAAATTTTGCGGCTGGAATCTGACTACTAGTTAGTGACTTGAACCCAAAACCATGTCTTGATTAAAGCTACGTGAACGTCTTGGTGAACGGAGAAAAATCTAAAAATCTAAAGAAACACTCACTTGTTCAACAAAAGATTAGTAATTGAAAAAAAACAGGACTTATTAGGCCACCTTATCCTTGAATAACGTTACGTTAGTCACTTTTCAGGCTATGTGTGATGGGAAAAGAAGTTCTTAGCAATTTCTTATGCGCTCCCAAGTCTTTTTTTGATGGTTTAAAGTTTGTTTTGCAAAAAATAAGTACTGGATTACAGTAAAGAATTCTAGAAAGTAACAAAACCGCACAAAACGCAAGGATGTAAATAGCGAGTCGATACTGTTGTAAATAGTATGAAGAATGATTAAGGGTCCCAAATTGCGATTAAACGGGTCACGGTCACGCGTGACCGTAAAAAGACTGGGAGTTAATTACAATCGGCGTTTAAATATTGAATTATATGACAGACAGCCTATGTGTGAAAATAGCATTGCTACTGTAATTAAATCTAGATAATAAGTAGAACAATTTGCTTTTAATGCGTACAGTAATGTGTCAGATTATAAAAATTTGAGAAAAAAAATGTTTATGAAAATCATGTGGCCCGGTGCGCTCCCTAGCCATGGCCCATTGAGTTAAGAAATCGACTACTGTGGTTTTTGTCAAAAAGGAAAGCTGAGATTTGACATATTGTCCTTAGGTTTTCGTGCCATATATTGTCCTTATTTTTCAAAAGTTTTTATTTTAATTTTCTTAAATTTATACAATTTTGATGAGAAAATTTGAAGACCTTTGTTTTGCTCTTCACCCAAATTTTAACAAAAAACACGGGTATTATAATTTTTTTTGGAAAATATCCGATGTTGTCTTCATAGACGGACGAACCATAATAAAAAAGCGTGGGTTTTGGGCATTTTTTGCCATATTGACAATATATGAAAATTTCATATTTAATATGATATTGTCTTTACAGAGGTTGTCCCTATAGACTCACACCACAGTAACGGGTACCGTCCGACTCTCGTAGCACACTTGATTCAACTATAGAAAATAAGGAAACAATACTAACAATGCTTAATTTATCTAAAAACAAATAAATGTGGATTAGGGAATAATAATTGCTCCGTTTACAAAGTTAGGTTGTAATGGGGTCAAGGCGATTTTTCTGTTTTAATGTAAGTTAGGGGGCCAAGAGGATTTCCGATCTAAATATAAAACTTTCAACATATCCCTTTAGGAAGAAGGTTGTTATTGTCTGGTTTGGTCTAGTACATTCGTACTACTTAACTCGTAGACTTTAGACATGAATCTGTACCCAGACTCGATTATGGCGACGCGTCGCCATACTTATAAATCGAGCCATATTAGCAAAGTTTCATTATCAACATACATTTTGCAATAGCTTAAAATAATATTCAGCCATTTAATGAGGATAAGAAAAGAAAAAGTTGCGAAAATTACCTCCAGTTACACACAAAAGTGCAATAATAAGATGAAATCAAACCTTAATTTATATTTCAAACTACCTCATACAGGTTGTATTTTAGATTTTGAGGCGCTTTGCCGTCTAACTGAATAATACTATTAATATTTAGGTACAAATCAGTTAGACGGCAAAGCGCCTCAAAATCTGAAATACAACCTGTATAAAACTTCAAATGATTTTCTATCGCTTTGTCTAAAAATAATTATATGTTTTCAACAAAATTCTCGAGTAAAATGACTATTCAATTTTTTTGGGATAATTGTTTCTCGTGTTAAGAAAGATTAACTCTCTTCTTTCTTTCGCCTACGCATTCTTATGTAATCAGTATTTCGGAAGTTTTGAAATGCTCTTTTTAAACCGGAGGCCATACTGTAATGTAATAAAAGTCTTTTAAATTCGTTACGATTCTTTTAAGGAGTCTTCCACGTGATTTGAGTACTTTTGAAAAAAAGGCATAGTACAGTAATTTAAAAAAGTACTCAAATTACGTCAAAAAAAATTCAAGGGTCAACTTCAAACGTTTTTAAGACTTTTTTTTCATAACACCAAAGTCCGAATAAAATCACGGGACGAAATAATTCAAAAACAAGGTTTGAAATATGTTATAGATAAATCCTTATTTCTCGAAAAAATAAGATCACGTGACGTGTTTGGAAAATATTATTATGCTCAAAACTCTTAAATTAGGTGTTTATTGCCCAAACTTTATTACTTAAACCAACACCTTATTTCCTAATTTGAAGGTCACGTGATCGTTTTTGGACTTTGGTGTAATGGAAAAAAATCTTAAAAACTTCTAAAGAACCTTTTTTTTTTTAAGAAAGTGATTTAAGCAATTTTTGAAAAAAAACAGTACTATTTTTGCCGACCTTATTTCTTGAATATACGGTCACGTGATCATTTTCGGGCTATGGAAAAAATGTCTTAGAATTTTTTTCTGATCACGATGAGTTACGAGGTTTAATTTTATGATTTAAATAATTTTTGCAAAAAATAAGTACCGTAATACAGTAAAAATTTTCAAAAAAAAACGCACAAACGTCATTTTGTTTCAAAGTTAATCGATAACTTTATAACTGATCTTGTCATTAATGATTAAGCGTCGTGAAATGCGATTAAGGGTANTTTTTTATTTTTTCTTATATTATTAACCTCCTCAAAGTTTCAGAAGAATCCACCTATTATTTCTATAAGTCGAAATTAATGGTGGAATAGCTAGTTATGATTTAAGAAATGACACTAAAAATTACAGGAGCCATTTTTTTAATAAAACTACGGCTAGTTTTCAAAATTTTAAAACCATTCTTTCAAATAATTATTTCAAAGCCTTTTTCATCGAATTACAGAATAAATTATGGGCAAGCGATTTTATGCGGTTTATCGAGGTCATAATGTTGGTATTTTTACTGATCTTACTTATGTCATGTCACAAATACGAGGATTTTCTAATCCTAATATGCGTAGGTTCAATACTGAAATCGAGGCAAAAGAGTATTTATCGACTCTACAGGCTGCTGACCAGACTTTACAAAATTTGGGAAATGAGATACAAAATTCAACCAAAAATGAAAAAACTCGAAAAAAAGTCGATCAGAAAATCGGACAAGAATCACGCAAAGATGCAAATTCTGGAAATGTGATTAAAGAGACGAGTAAAAATGAAATCATTTGTATAAGTTCAGATGAAAGTTGTGATGGAAAACCTTTTCAGAAGATTCTCATCAATGAAGTTTCTGCAGCAAGGAAACGTAAATTGGCCGAAGAAACGCAATGTTCCGAAGAACTGCAATGCTCAAAGAAAATCCGACGAAATTTGAGGTTTTTTCTTCAAAATACTTTTTTTTCAAAAGCTGTAGAATTAAACAACAATTTATCGATTGATCATGATTTATGATTCATAACGTAACGTTATTAACGTTAATTTAAATTCACGTCAGAATATTTCGAACGCCTTCGTATTTTTTGGGCGGTCCCAAGTGTCTGAAAGTGCGCAATGGTCCCAAAATGCCAAAACATCCAAATCTTGTCATCAAAAACTTTCGGACGATTGCCGCAACCTAAAATTAAGTAAATTTGCTCATGAACAAAAAAACATTCGAACCATTTGGGACCTCTATTTTCGATTTTTTTTAGATATTCATGAACTCGAAAAATAATTAAAGTTAACTTAATTAACCGATTGATCAAACATGCCATGAAACAAATAAGACAAAAAAATATCTTCTAGAGATTACGAACAACCATTCTTGAAATTTTTAAAAGATTGTTATGTCGGAATAAAAAGTAAGGAGCCCTTGAAAAAGCCTTTCCCCGTTTAAAATATGATTTAAGTTCCGACGAACAAGCAGCTATTTTTAATTGTACAAAGTGTAATAAAAAACTAAAGGAGCGTGAAGTCTTGGAAAAAAAACTAAAGTAAGTACAAAATAGCATTTGTCTGTTCTACAGTCTGTAGATGAAATATCCTTTTCGGAACGGAACTCCATCTTAAAAACGCTTACTATCTCTATAGCGCGGGTTCGAATCCCACTAATGTTGTCTAGTGAATTATTATTGATTATGAATTAAGGCAAATTATCTTGATAATGGAACCTGCTAAATTCCATAATCGGTGTGTAATCACCGAAGCAATCACTTAGACGACATCAGTGGATTCGAACACGCGCTGTAGAGTATAGTAAGCGTTTTTGAGATGGAGGCTCCGAAAGGATATACTATCGCCTGAAATTACCTATAAAGTTAGCAGAAAAATATGTTTAGTTTGATGGAGAAAAGATATGAGCGGTGAGCATAAAACAAGCTTTTGGAGATTTGACACAGGCATAAAATAAGGAGTGTGACACCTGTTGAAAGTAAAATTAAGTAAGTTCAAATTCGTATACGCTCGAAAAATACCAACTTTGGAATAATTTTTTTAATAGCACAAACCTATCACCCTGTTTGTTGTAAACATCCCTTAAAGGGATTCTCTTTATCACATTTTGATTAATCTGAGAGATATGGGCTGAAAGAAGAGAAAGCGGCCTCATGAGTGGCTAGACAGGGGTCTGTAGGATGTTGGGATTGGCTCCCTCAACCTACATCTCTCAGATTAATCAAAAGGTGATAAAGGGATATTTCGTAAACAACGGTTGTATTTGTACTGACGATTCTCGCCTATGCACTTATCCTAGCAAAACATCCCCTGTTCACACTTCTGTAAATTTATGCAGCTCAATATGCCAATGGAGCGTATAATTGTCTATTGAGCTGCCTAGATTTACATAAGTGTGAACAGGGGATAAAGGCATTTAAAATCTACCAAAAATTTTGTGGATCAAAAATGTATATTCCCCCCTAAGTTTAAACCTAATTTTATACTGTAAAATGCTTGATAATGTTTTCATTTAAATTCGAAACTAGTTGAATAAATACATCTAAAAAGGGGGTCCCTACTAGGGACTCCCTAGGCATCTACTTTCACGTGCGCGTTTGAACTTATTTTCGAACCTTTTATTGGTCAAAGTAGTGATATCTGGTGCTCTCATTGGTCAAACGCGAAAGCAATGGCCTAGGGATCCAAATCTTTAAAAAATGCTAATTAGAGTAGGATTGGAAATCAGGAATCGGCTTTTTTTGACAATTTGACCAGGTCGATTTTTTTCTTAAATTTTCCAGGTCGGGTCTAACGTCGACCCGAGTACTTTTTCGTCAGGTCGGAAACCCGACCTGCGTTCCGGGTCGAAAAATTTTCGGAAAAAACGATTCCTGATTGAATCATTCAATCGAAATGCGATTTTATTGTATATTTTCAACTGAGAATACTTAAAAGATGCGCATAAATGTTTCAAACACGAAGACTAAAAAATGTCATAAAAATAGCGGACAAGTGTCAAAATGAAGTTTGAAATTTTTTTTATGCAAATTTCAAACTTAAGTTTTACAGCTGTCTTTCAGTGAAATTTGTACATCCCTTTATTGCCCTCTCCGCACGATTTGGTCCCTCAAAAACACGGGGGGTGAGAAAACAACGCGGTTTTCAAAACACATAGCCGATTAGGTTCTTAGATAGCTCAAACTGTGCAAAAAATAATCTAGTGAATAATACAAAATGAAAATTGGTCGAATCAGACCAAACAATTTGTTTCTATTTTTTAACAAAAACTAATAATAAACAATTTCAGTAATCTTAGAAATAAATAAAAACATTGTCCTATAAAAAACAATTTTAATGTTATATTAATTAGATACATTGTGCTCAGTTTGAGCTATCTAAGAACTAAATCGGATGACTCGTTTCCAAATGACGCGTCGTTTCTCACCCCCGTGTTTTTGAGGGATCAAATATTGCGGAGAGGGCAATAAAGGAGATATGTATTACGGTACGTGCTGGGTCTTTTAGCCACTTTCTTTAGCCTTTTTTAAAATAATTTTAAATAATTCGCTTTTGAAAACAACTCATCCGATTAAGTTTCAGATAGCTCAAAACTGAGCACAAATATCCACTGAATAATAATAATAAAAATTGACCATTTTAAGATTTTTGTTGAGATTACTAATTATTTAGTTATCAGTTTATGTTTAGCAAAATTGAAAAACAGTGGTTTGATTCGGCCCCTTTGTTTATTTTGTTTTCTCATTACTTGTGCTCTTTGCGCTATCTAAAAACTCAATCGGATGAGTCGTTTTCAAAGTTCGTTTTTTCGAATTATATGAAAAATGTTGGCTAAATAGTGGCTAAAAAGGCCCAGCAAGTCACTTGCAAGTGCCGTAATAAATATGACTATTTTATCCACATCCTAAATTAGGAGCTTCATTTGGGTCTACTAATGGCAAGCATTGCCAAAAAACAGATCGAAATAATCCAAAAAAAAAGTTCTACCTCGAGGTTTGTATAAAGAATATTTCAGTTTATGGAGAAGGAGCTAAATGTGACTAAGACAAAGCTAGTGGTATTGGAAGATTTCAAAATCCGAAATAGGAGAGTGTTCCGTTTGCTTAGAAAAATGTGAGTACTTATATATAAAAGGGACATATTGTCATACAGGCCTCGGCATCCACTGGCCTGCTTTGGTGCTTAACGGTAGTGGTCGCAAAATGTACTTTTGTACTCCCACTTTACCAGAATACTAAACTGCTTCAAAACTTTTGAGAATAGCCAATCCTAATCCTTGTATTAAAACTAAGTTAAGCCATCCTAAAAACCTAACCCCTTAGCCCCAACCAAAAAGTTAATCATAATAAGTTTCATGACCACCTTGGCTACCACCATGCAGCGAATTCTAGACCACATAATAAAATTTCAAAATCTATCTCCTCCTTAGAGCTCGCATACGATTTCACTCAAACTTGGTATGAACCACGGAAACACTTATGGTTGTAATATGATGGTGGGATTTTTTAATTGTCCAACTAGTTTTTTTCTAGAACTGCGAAAGAACCGCCTAATTCAAGATTTTCGCTATTCAAAAATCTATCTCCCCTAGGTTACATTTCAGAATACAGTATAAATTTGGGAAAATATGGAGAATATGTTTTTTGTTATAGATGGTCAGAATTTTAAATGGTTTTGTTTGAATTCTAGAAAATCGCATTTTTAGTAAACCGGAGTGAAAACTCGAAAATGAAAGTCGTCGGATTACGTCGAAACGAAATTAAAGCTTGAGTTTCAGGATCAAAAAATCTGCTTACAGCTTTTTGATATTTTTGAGTTTTTTCTGGTCGAAAAGTGGGTTTCAATGTTTTCCAAAAAAAAATACTAAGAAAAATTCTGAAAAAAATGAAAATTTCGAACTTTTTTTTTTTTTTTTTATAAGTTAATGCTTTCCTGGAGTGTTCCCTAAAATTTCGTGCTATTTTACACCCCAAAGTACTAAAAAGAGTGCGACCGCTACCCTTAAGTCAAGCAAGAGTCAGTTGGCTCGACCTGGCTTTGAAGTGAAGTCCAGTCACATTTCAATGGCTTGCCGAAGCCTGTTGTCATAACGAATTGTTCAAAATGTTGTATTCTAGGTCTTTTTGATCAATTCTGAGCATAAAAATGAAAGCAATTCTAGTTGAATGAGTTATATCACCTTATTCACACTTTTGTGAATATCCGGCCCTGATGAAGAAAGGTAGTGTGTTTTTAAGTAGTAGGGCGGATATCACAAAAGTGTGAATAAGAGGATATGCAGGAAGATTTTTATCGTCGAAAAAACTTACGCATTTCAACGAGGTCGGGTCGAGTCGAATTTTTTTTGGAAATTTTCACTTCACTGTACACTTAGCATTTATGGAAACCCACTTTGGCAAATAAAAATGGGTTCCATAAATGAGCAAATTAAGCATCAAAACAGAGTTTTTTTCTCAAACATGCCATGCCTTCTCCAAAATGGTTTCCACAAATGATACTTGATTCCTTGTTTTTCAAAAATAATTTCTATAAATGGTAATGGGTTCGTTAAAGGTAATGGGTTTCCATTACAAGGAGTTTTCATAAATGGTAAGTTAGTCTATATCGCCAGAAAGTGCCCATTCCTTAAATATTATTCTTTTTGCATTTGTTGTTTCATTGCGTTGTACTGGAGTGCTTAATACGATGCATTTAGGAGATTCTAATCATTTTAATCTTTTATAATTGAGCTTTCAAGCAAAAATAAATAAATTTGGTGCAAAATTTTTCAGACCCTGGTTTTTCTCACGCATCAAAAAGGCGTGAAGAAAAACCCTCTAGCTCTTTTTCCTCATGATTCAAACTTGAAGCCAAATAAAATTATTTATAGAATTTAAAAACAAAACATAACGTTTTTGAATTTCAGTACGATTACGATAACCGATTTAAAGTTGCTTTATATGCGGACATATCTTTTGTCCCGCATGTGCCGCCAATTTAAAAAACTTTGCGTTTCCATGCCCTACATGCCCGAGAGCAATAAAAGCTGATTTGATAAGACTTTATTGAACTTTATAACTGTAAACTATTATTTATTGAAACAAATTATTTCCTGATTTGAAACATAAAACTTGTTGGAAAACTTTCTGTTAAAAGGTAATAAAAAACTCTATACTGTATAGAAAAAAAATTTATTTTTTTTTAAATTGCTAAACCGTTCGCAAAAAAATTTCAAATTTTTTTTCAGCCAATTTCACAAAAATACTTGAAAATTTTTTAATCCCAACTTCAATAATTTTTTTCATAACTACTAGGTGATCCTACCTTAGTGATTACATTCATCATAACCAGAATCGATGTATCTCTTTCTCCAAAAAAATCTCACTTACGGGCGCCTGTTCTGAGTTTGAGAGCAAAAAAACCCCCTATTTTGGGCGAAAATAGCTTTTTGTCGAAATAAATTATCATTTTTTTGCAAAAATATCGATTTTGATAAAAAATTTTCACATGATAAGACGCGCTAATAAAATTCTTCGGTTTTCGTACCAGGTCAATATTTAATTCTAACAAGTCGATTTCGACCGATTTGGCGGATCGGTCGAATGAGGAACCCTATCTATACATAAATGTAAGAAGGGGATTTCTGGGCTAAGTTGGAAAAAGCACATTTTTTTTTCGAACCATTTTCAATTAATTTAACTTATTCAAAAACTTATTTCTTATTTCAAAAATTTTAGCTTATTTGGTCAATAAAATTGTCAGCAATTGCTTAAAAATGAACATACGTTATTGAAATTGCATATCATTTTGCTTGGATTTTTTGAAAAATTTTTGAAAATAATAAGAAATTTCCAAGCTTAATTATAGGCAATTTCAAAAACGGAATTTCATTTTAGAGCAAATTTCTGACAATTTTTTTTGATCAGATAGTAATATTTTCTTTACAAGTTACAATTTAAACATAATAGAAAAAGTTTTGCCTGATTCCATGCGTCATTGATAATGTCCTTTTTGCTGGCGCGTTTTCCAATAAGGACGCTGACCACTTATGGCGTTGAAAATAGACGTCGAACGCCCAACAGAGAGCCTAGTGATCACCTTCTAAGATATTATGTCAGACATAATCTTCAAATTCATTCGTCTTCGATTAATAATCCATCATTCAAATACAGTGTAAACGACTTTGAAACCCACCTCTCTGGCAAAAATTGCTGGGACTTAACTCGTGACCAACTGTATATTGACTATTTTGAAATAAGGAATTTCAAAAGTGAAAAATGGGTATCGATGTTTTTAAGCTATCTTGTAAGAATTTTTTTCTGGTCATTTTAAGACCCAGGATTATTTTTTTATGAAAAATTTGCAAACAAATCGATTTTTCGGTCAAATTTTGAGATTTCACAGGGTGTCATGAAGCCATTCTAGCGACTCCGTATGTAGAGCTAAAGCGTTATTTTTGGCAGGTGAAATTAAGCGTTTTTGGGAAACTTTTTTGTTTGGCTATGGGCTAGCGACGTGGTCGACCTCAAATAACCGGTCCAAAGTTCAAAGTAAATTTCAAGTTTATCGTAGAGACTTGAAAGTACCCCCAAAGAAACCGGAAGGGTCGACTTTGGATGAACGCATTAGCAAGTATGGGTCAATTAGTACTGATAGCTCTATACGATAAACTTGAGATTGACATGGAGGTTAACAATGTTTGCTCTCTAGCGCCCTATCAGTAATATTGACCCATACTTGCTAATACGTTCATTCAGAAAGTCGAACTCTTCCGGTTGTTTTTGGGGGTACTTCCAAGTTTCTAGATGAACTTGAAATTAACTTGAACTTTGCCCGGTCATTTGAGGTCGACCACTGGGTCGCTAGCTCTAGCCAAACAAAAAGGTTTCCTAAAAAACGCCTAATTTTCACCTGCCAAAAAATAAGCGCTTCAGCTCTACAAAGGAGTCGCTAGAACTATTTGACCGAAAATCGATTTTTTGGAAATTTTTTTATAAAATAAAAAAATTCTACGTCTTAAAATGACCAGAAAAAAAATCTCACAAGATAGCTTAAAAACATCGATACCCATTTTTCACTTTTGAAATTCTTATTTCTAATCGTCTATTTAATATCTGTTGACATTAAGTATCATCATCATCAAAACATTCAGATGAAGCTGGAAATTTGTTGATATTGCGATACGATTTTAAAAATACTGGATTCGTAGTGTTACCCATATATTATTTTCTCACGAAAGTGACTCTATTATAAATAGAGTGTACAATCCGTTTACATTTCGGCTTTTGGAAACGACTTATTCGATTGAGTTCGATAGCTTGAAATGACTAGAAATCGAACCATTGTTTTTCTTATTCTTTCAAAAGTTTCTGAGATGAAAATTTTTAATGATAAGTTAATTTAAAAATAGTTCTAATTTGGACAAATTTTAGTTTGATTTCTCTATGATATCCCCCTTTCAGACTATGCCAAGATATTTGGGCCCTATAACAACTACCGCTTACTACACAGGGCCCAAATCTTTGGCAAAGTGGTAAAAGGGGGATATGTTTAGATTTGACTATATCTAAGAACTCAATTGCTGTGATTCGTTTCCAAAGTCAAAATTTAAAACGGTTTGGGACAACCTATTTACTATAAGCGACTCACTTGGCTTGGGAACAGGATATTTGAATCAAGAGAGATCTGTGTGACAGTTTCCCTCCCGAATGGATCTCGTAATTTGTACAATATCACGAATTAAAAATTGAAATAATCGTTTGATCGGAAATTTATTTTCCCGATCAGATTCATTCTTTATCATTCGGTAAGTTACTACAATATTAGATAACATTAATATAACCATGCAATTGCACGTCAGAAGTCTGAATCACACCTTGACACATCCTGGTAACCAGGATGTCAAGTGTGATCAGATTGCTGCGTGCAAATTGCATGGTATATTATGTTATAATAATATTGTTAGTAACTTAACCGACAAATGAATATAGAATTACTGAATCGGAAAAATAATTCCGGTCAACGAGATATTTCAATTTTTAGATCCGTGATAATTTGCTACAAAGTACGAGCATTCCATTCGGAGGAAACTTCAAACTGGTGACCGGGACCTGGTCTTTATTTACCAAAACTTAGTCCTATTCTGTCAATTCATGATTAATTCAATCACATTTCTGGAAGAAAAAACAAATTAATCCAATTATACGAGGTGTGTTTTTTTTCCGAGAAGTTTCGTCTATTTATTTGTTATAAAGTGAATTTTTATAATTGCATAATATTTCGACACACGTTTGTATCATTAGTGCTAATAATATCAGTACTAAAATTTTGTGAGAATTTTTGAAAAAAACAATAAAAAATATTCTAGAAATAAATGTTAATTTTCCACGCTTGTTGCCGGGCGCATCGTGTTTAGTGTAATCTACTATATCACATTTCTTTCTAGAGACTGATTTTTTATTGTTTTTCAAAATCTGCATCAACAAATTCTTGTCAGATTGATAAAATTACGAGGGTACCTTCAGGACGGATCTCCACATCGAAGTCGCAATATAAAAAAAAAATCCAGCGTACCCGCGACTTATTTCATGATTACGCCGGACCAACAAAAAAGTAGGTACCCTTAAGTATACTGTCGCATTTTAAAGGCCAAAACAGGGTTTTTTTCAGCGTCGCCTCAATGAATACTGAAACAGCATCGAACATATGGATTTCAGTTTAAAGGATAATTGAACCCATAATCTTGCTTCCACAAAATACACATCGGAAGTGCCGCCTGATAGCCGACCAATCAGGAACGACCTTTCACAAAGTGGCACTTATTTTCACTTCAAAAGCCTACTCCTCCCTGAGTTTTGAATATAGAGAATACTTTTATAGCTTTTTATTGACACACAGAGATCGTGGGCAAGAGCCCCTATCGAGTTTTACCTCAAAAAAATTCATCCGGCGCTTAAATGAGCACAAAACTGTGGCCAAAAAAAAAAAAAAAAAAGTTTTTTGCTCATTTAAGCGCCGGATGAAATTTTTTTGAGTAAAAAACTGCGACTAGGGGCTCTGCCTACGTTCTCTGTGGTCATAAAAGCTATAAAAGTAATTCTCTATCTGCCAAAACTCAGGGAGAGTAGGCTTTGAAGTGAAAAATAGTGCCCTTTGAGAAGGTCGTTCCTGATTGGTCGGCTAATCAGAGGCCTCCGATGTGTTTTGTGAGAGCAAGATTAATGTTTCAATTATCCCAACCTGAAATCCATATGTTCGTGCTGTTTCTAGTAATTTCATTGAGGCGACGCTGAAAAACCCTGTTTTGGCCTTAAAATGCGACCAGTATCCCTTAAAACAATATCTAAGATAATTTATCTTCATTTTTTGGGCACCGTGTTTTTAAATTGGTAAATACAGTATATCCCTTCTAAGAAGTTCTGATACATCTCAATATTACATGCGACTGAGTAAGAATACAACAATATATTCGCGTAGAAACCTTGATGCTGTAGTTAAGACCATAGACGATTTATGGTCCACATGCACGCTGAAAGAGCAAAAATTCTATTTTACTCTGTAGTCGCCTGTATGAAATTTATCTACCTTCAGTAAAATAAATCGTCATAANAGGTCGGGTCTAACGTCGACCCGAGTACTTTTTCGTCAGGTCGGAAACCCGACCTGCGTTCCGGGTCGAAAAATTTTCGGAAAAAACGATTCCTGATTGAATCATTCAATCGAAATGCGATTTTATTGTATATTTTCAACTGAGAATACTTAAAAGATGCGCATAAATGTTTCAAACACGAAGACTAAAAAATGTCATAAAAATAGCGGACAAGTGTCAAAATGAAGTTTGAAATTTTTTTTATGCAAATTTCAAACTTAAGTTTTACAGCTGTCTTTCAGTGAAATTTGTACATCCCTTTATTGCCCTCTCCGCACGATTTGGTCCCTCAAAAACACGGGGGGTGAGAAAACAACGCGGTTTTCAAAAACAACTTAGCCGATTAGGTTCTTAGATAGCTCAAACTGTGCAAAAAATATCTAGTGAATAATACAAAATGAAAATTGGTCCGAATCAGACCATAACAATTTGTTTCTATTTTTTAACAAAAACTAATAATTAAACAATTTCAGTAATCTTAGAAAATAAATAAAAACATTGGTCCTATTAAAAACAATTTTTAATGTTTATATTAATTAGATAATTGTGCTCAGTTTGAGCTATCTAAGAACTAAATCGGATGACTCGTTTTCAAATGACGCGTCGTTTTCTCACCCCCCGTGTTTTTGAGGGATCAAATATTGCGGAGAGGGCAATAAAGAGATATGTATTACGGTACGTGCTGGGTCTTTTAGCCACTTTCTTTAGCCATTTTTAAAATAATTTTAAATAATTCGGCTTTTGAAAACAACTCATCCGATTAAGTTCTCAGATAGCTCAAACTGAGCACAAATATCCACTGAATAATAATAATAAAAAATTGACCATTTTAAGATTTTTTGTTGAGATTACTAATTATTTAGTTATCAGTTTATGTTTACAAAATTGAAAACAGTGGTTTGATTCGGCCCCTTTGTTTATTTGTTTTCTCATTATCTTTGTGCTCAGTTTAAGCTATCTAAAAACTCAATCGGATGAGTCGTTTTCAAAAGTCGTTTTTCGAATTATATAAAAATGTTGGCTAAATAGTGGCTAAAAAGGCCCAGCAAGTCACTTGCAAGTGCCGTAATAAATATGACTATTTTATCCACATCCTAAATTAGGAGCTTCATTTGGGTCTACTAATGGCAAGTTGCCATTGGCAACATAGCCAAAAAACAGATCGAAATAATCCACAAAAAAAGTTCTACTCGAGGTTCTGTATAAATAATATTTCAGTTTGATGGAGAAGGAGCTAAATGTGACTAAGACAAAGCTAGTGGTATTGGAAGATTTCAAATCCGAAATAGGAGAGTGTTCCGTTTGCTTAGAAAATGTGAGTACATTTATATATAAAAGGGACATATTGTCATACAGGCCTCGGCATCCACTGGCCTGGCTTTGGTGGCTTAACGGGGTAGTGGTCGCAAAATGTACTTTTGTACTCCACTTTACCAGAATACTAAACTGCTTCAAAACTTTTGAGAATAGCCATATCGTCTATCCTTAATCTACAAAAAAAGTTAATCATAATAATTTTTGACCAACCCTGGTGACCACCATGCAGCGAATTCTAGAACACCTAATAAAAATTTCAAAATCTATCTCCTCCTAGAGCTCGCATACGATTTCACTCAAACTTGGTATGAACCACGGAAACACTTATGGTTGTAATATGATGGTGGGATTTTTTAATTGTCCAACTAGTTTTTTCTAGAACTGCGAAAAACCGCCTAATTTCAAGATTTTCGCTATTCAAAATCTATCTCCTCCTAGGTTACATTTCAGAATACAGTATAAATTTGGGAAAATATGGAGAAATATGTTTTTGTTATTATGATGGTGCAGAATTTTAAAATGTTTTGTTGAATTCTAGAAAATCGCATTTTAGTAAACCGGAAGTGAAAACTCGGAAAATGAAAGTCGTCGGATTACGTCGAACGAAATTAAAGCTTGAGTTTCAGTGATCAAAAAATCTGCTTACAGCTTTTTGATATTTTGAGTTTTTCTGGTCGAAAAGTGGGTTTCAATGTTTTCCAAAAAAAAATACTAAGAAAAATTCTGAAAAAAATGAAAATTTCGAACTTTTTTTTGTTTTTTTTATAAGTTAATGCTTTCTGAGTGTTCCCTAGAAATTTCGTGCTATTTTTACACCCCAAAGTACCCTAAAAAGAGTGCGACCGCTACCCCCTTAAGTCAAGCCAAGAGTCCGTTGGCTCGACCTGGCTTTGAAGTGAAGTCAGTCACATTTCAATGGCTTGCCGAAGCCTGTTGTCATAACGAATTGTTCAAAATGTTGTAATTCTAGGTCTTTTTGATCATTCTGAGCATAAAAATGAAAGCAATTCTAGTTGAATGAAGTTATATCCCTTATTCACACTTTTGTGAATATCCCGGCCCTGATTAAGAAAGGTAGTGTGTTTTTAAGTAGTAGGGCCGGGATATTCACAAAAGTGTGAATAGAGGATATGCAGGAAGATTTTTATCGTCGAAAAAACCTACGCAATTTCACGAGGTCGGGTCGAGTCGAATTTTTTTTGGAAATTTTCACTTCACTGTAACTTAGCATTTATGGAAACCCACTTTGGCAAATAAAAATGGTTTCCATAAATGAGCAAATTAAGCATCAAAAACAGAGTTTTTTTCTCAAACATGCATTGCTTCTCAAAAATGGTTTCCACAAATGATACATTGATTCCTTGTTTTTCAAAAATAATTTCTATAAATGGTAATGGGTTTCGATTAAAGGGTAATGGGTTTCCATTACAAGGAGTTTTCATAAATGGTAAGTTAGTCTATATCGCCGAAAGTGCCCATTTCCTTAAATATTATTCCTTTTTGATTTGTTGTTTCATTGCGTTTACTGGAGTGCTTAATACGATGCATTTAGGAGATTCTAATCATTTTAATCTTTTGTATAACTTGAGCTTTCAAGCAAAAATCAAATTAAATTTGGTGCAAAATTTTTCAGAGCCTGGGTTTTTCTCACGCATCAAAAAGGCGTGAAGAAAAACCCTCTAGCTCTTTTTCCTCATGATTTCAAACTTGAAGCCAAATAAAATTATTTATAGAATTAAAACAACAAACATAACGTTTTTTGAATTTCAGTACGATTACGATAACCGATTTAAAGTTGCTTTATTATGCGGACATATCTTTTGTCACGCATGTGCCGACCAATTTAAAAACTTTGCGTTTCCATGCCCTACATGCCGAGAGCCAATTAAAGCTGATTTGATAAGACTTTATTGAACTTTATAACTGTAAACTTATATTTACTTGAAACAAATTATTTCCTGATTTGAAACATAAAACTTGTTGGAAAACTTTTCTTGTTAAAAGGTAATAAAAAACTCTATACTGTATAGAAAAAAAATTTTCATTTTTTTTAAATTGGCTAAAACGTTCGCAAAAAAAAATTTTTCAAATTTTTTTCAGCCAATTTCACAAAAATACTTAGAAAATTTTTTTAATCCCAACTTCATAATTTTTTTTCATAACTACTGGGTGATCCTACCTTAGTGATTACATTCATCATAACCAGAATCGATGTATCTTTCCCTCCAAAAAAATCTCACTTACGGGCGCCTGTTCCTGAGTTTGAGAGCAAAAAACCCCCTTATTTTGGCGAAAAATATGATTTTTCGAAATAAATTATCATTTTTTTGCAAAAATATCGATTTTTGATAAAAAATTTTCACATGATAAGACGCGCTATAAAATTCTTCGGTTTTTCGTACAGGTCAATATTTAATTCTAACAAGTCGATTTCGACCGATTTGGCGGATCGGTCGAATGATGGAAACCCTATCTATACATAAATGTAAGAAGGGGATTTCTGGGCTAAGTTGGAAAAAGCACATTTTTTTTTCGAACCATTTTTCAAATTATTTTACTTATTCAAAAAACTTACTTACTTATTTCAAAAATTTTTACTTATTTGGTCAATAAAATTGTCAGCAATTGCTTAAAAATGAACATACGTTATTGAAATTGCATATCATTTTGCTTGGATTTTTTGAAAATTTTGAAAAATAATTTAAGAAATTTCCAAGCTTAATTATAGGCAATTTCAAAAACGGATTTTCATTTTAGAGCAATTTCTGACAATTTTTTTTGATCAGATAGTAATATTTCTTTACAAGTTACAATTTAAACATAATAGAAAAAGTTTTGCCTGATTCCATGCGTCATTGATAATGCCTTTTTGCTGCGCGTTTTCCAATAAGGACGCTGACCACTTATGGCGTTGAAAATAGACGTCGAACGCCCAACAGAGAGCCTAGTGATCACCTTCTAAGATATTATGTCAGACATAATCTTCAAATTCATTCGTATTCGATTATAATCACATTCATTTCAAATACAGTACGTAACGACTTGAAACCCACCTTCTTGGCAAAAATTGCTGGGACTTAACTCGTGACCAACTGTATATTGACTATTTGAAATAAGGAATTTCAAAAGTGAAAATGGGTATCGATGTTTTTAAGCTATCTTGTAGAGAATTTTTTTCTGGTCATTTTAAGACCCAGGATTATTTTTTTATGAAAAATTTGCAAAAAAATCGATTTTTCGGTCAAATTTTTGAGATTTCACAGGGTGTCATGAAGCCAGTTCTAGCGACTCCGTATGTAGAGCTAAAGCGTTATTTTTTGCAGGTGAAAATTAAGCGTTTTTGGGAACCTTTTTTGTTTGGCTAGGGCTAGCGACGTGGTCGACCTCAAATAACCGGTCAAAGTTCAAAGTCAATTTCAAGTTTATCGTAGAGACTTGAAAGTACCCCAAAAGAACCGGAAGGGTCGACTTTCTGATGAACGCATTAGCAAGTATGGGTCAATTATGTACTGATAGCTCTATACGATAAACTTGAGATTGACATTGAGGTTTAACAATGTTTGCTCTCTAGCGCCCTATCAGTACATAATTGACCCATACTTGCTAATACGTTCATCAGAAAGTCGACTCTTCCGGTTTGTTTGGGGGTACTTCCAAGTTTCTAAGATGAACTTGAAATTAACTTTGAACTTTGACCGGTCATTTGAGGTCGACCACGTGGTCGCTAGCTCTAGCCAAACAAAAAGGTTTCCTAAAAACCGCTTAATTTTCACCTGCCAAAAAATAAGCGCTTCAGCTCTACAAACGGAGTCGCTAGAAATATTTGACCGAAAATCGATTTTTTTGGAAATTTTTTATAAATAAAAAAATTCTACGTCTTAAAATGACCAGAAAAAAAATCTTCACAAGATAGCTTAAAAACATCGATACCCATTTTTCACTTTTGAAATTCCTTATTTCTAATCGTCTATTTAATATCTGTTGACATTAAGTAATCATCATCACAAAACATTCAGATGAAGCTGGAAATTTGTTGATATTGCGATACGATTTTTAAAATACTGGATTCGTAGTGTTACTCCATATATTATTTTCTCACCGAAAGTGACTCTATTATAAATAGAGTGTACAAACCGTTTACATTTCGGCTTTTGGAAACGACTTATTCGATTGAGTTCGATAGCTTGAAATGACTAGAAATCGAACCATTGTTTTTTCTTATTCTTTCAAAAGTTTCTGAGATGAAAATTTTTAATGATAAGTTAATTTAAAAAATAGTTCTAATTTGGACAAATTTTTAGTTTGATTTTCTCTTGATATCCCCCTTTCAGACTATGCCAAAGATTTGAGCCCTGATAACCAACTACGCTTACTACACAGGGCCCAAATCTTTGGCAAAGTGTAAAAGGGGGATATGTTTAGTCATTTTGAGCTATCTAAGAACTCAATTCTGTGATTCGTTTCCAAAAGTCAAAATTTTAACGGTTTGGACAACCTATTTACTAAAGCGACTCACTTTGGTTGGGAAAAGGATATTTGAATCACGAGAGATCTGTGTTGGAGTTTTCCTCCCGAATGGAATGCTCGTAATTTGTAGCAAAGATACATCACGGAATCTAAAAATTGACATATATCGTTTTGACGGAAATTTATTTTCCGATTCAGATTTCTTATCATTCGGTAAGTTACTAACAATATTATTAACATAATAACCATGCAAATTGCACGCAGAATCTGAATCACACCTTGATCTGGTCACCAGGATGTCAAGTGTGTTCAGATTTGCGCTGCAAATTGCATGGTATATTATGTTATAATAATATTGTTAGTAACTTAACCGAATGTAATTGAATTTCTGAATCGGAAATTAATTTCCGTCAACGATTATTTCAATTTTTAGATCCGTGATATTTGCTACAAATTACGAGCATTCCATTCGGGAGGGAAACTTCAACTGGTGACCAGGACCTGGTCTTTATTTCCAAAACTACGTCTTATTCTGTTCAGATCATGATTATTCAATCACCATTTCTGGAGAAAAACAATTAATCCAATTATACGATGGTGTGTTTTTTTTCCGAGAAGTTTTCGTCAATTTTATTTGTTATAAAGGTGAATTATTATAATTTGCATATATATTTCGACACACGTTTTGTCATCATTAGTGCTATAATACAGTACTAAAATTTTGTGCAGAATTTTGAAAAAACAATAAAAAAATCTGTTCTAGAAATAAATGTTAATTTCCACGCTTGTTGCCGGGCGCATCGTGTTGAGTGTATCTACTATATCACATTTCTTTCTAGAACTGATTTTTTTATTGTTTTTTCAAAATTCTGCACAACAAAATTCTGTCAGATTTGATAAAAATTACGAGGGTACCTTCAGGACGGATCTTCCACCATGGAAGTCGCAATATCAAAAAAAATCCAGCGTTACCCGGACTTATTTCATGATTAGGCCGACCAAGCAAAAAATAGGTACCCTTAAAACAATTATCTAAGATAATTTATCTTCATTTTTTTCGGGCAAAGTGTTTTTAAATTGTAAAATACAGTAGATATCATCTCTAGAGTTTCTGATACATCTCAAATTACATGCGATCCTGATGAAAATATCAACAATATATTCGGCGTAGAAAACCTTGATGGCTGTAGTATAAACCATAGACGATTTATGTCCACATGCAGCGTGAAAGAGCAAAATTATATTTTACTCTGTAGCGCCTTGTATGAAAATTTATCACCTTCAGTGAATAAAATCGTCATAAGCAAGTTCACTGCGGCGAATCTTGGTGGTTGTTGGAAAGCTATTGCATGTGATTTGGGATAAACCAGAAATCTATAGACGATATCTACTGTATTTCATAATTTAAAAATCACCCAAAAACATTAAAGACGTAATCGAATGATAACATGTTAATTATTTATTGGAAACATACAATTTACGTCAAATAATTTGAAATCCACTTCTTAGATCCGTGAGATTTGATACGGATACGAACTTTCCATTCCTGAGTGAACCATGAACACGGATCTACCACCATAGACGTATGATTGAGAAATCCCACCGCAATATCAAAAAAATCTAGCTTTACCCGGATTTTATGATTAAACCGACCGACCGCCTTTTTTGAAATTTTTATGAAAATTATTTTGAATTTATAGCAAGTCAAAACCAAATTTACAAAATTGTCCCCCTCGATCTCTTTGGGTAGCTTTTTAGGGAACATCAACATTCAGCATCATAGCGCAAAAACCATACGATATACCAACAAATAATTATTGCATCATGTACCCAGGTAAATTTGTGAGTTTATTTTTTTGTGTTTTCAAAGTTTTAAACCAAATGTTAACCGGTAATTCACATTTGAAATAACAAATGTTTTTGAGGCAAAACAATAGGATTTTTTATTATTAGAAATTCACTACTGTGGTGTGCGTCTATAAGGACACTCTTTATAAGGACAATATGGCCAAAACCTACGCCTTTTGATTTGAGTTCGTCCCACTGTGTCATATTCTATCACTCATAGTTAGGCAAACGCGCTTAATACCGTTGTGCTGTTGACATCACCAAAACATGGAAACGTCCCTAGCACCACCTCAGTTCATTTCAGACCTATAGTTGCTAATATCGTTTTCACAAAGTTAACGCTTGCGCATCTGTTGCATATCTTAAATCATGGATTTAAGGAGATTCGATTCTTCGGGCACTTTCATTCCAAAACCTTCGAGCAAAATTTTACGCTGAATCCGAAAATACTACACTTATTATGGAAAAATCCGATATGCAATTAATTTTGAAAAGTCAAAGAACCTGGATTTGAGCACCTTAAACAGCGCCACCTAGTGGTCGAAGCAATTGATCAAAATTTCCATCGCCAAACACTGCCCTTGGTCCTAAATTTTCAGATTCATAGGACACTTGTATCGAGTACACCAACTAACCATTTGAGGAAACCCCTTGTGATGGAAACCCATTAGTAATGGGCTATTACCCTGTAGTGGAAACCCATGACTCTTTAATGAAAACCCATCACCATTTGTGGAAACCAAAAAAATTCGTGGATTTCGACTAGGCCTGTATAAATTGCATATAATTGTGACCTGCACATGTAATTTGAAAAAAATCTAAAAAAATTTCAAAAGAAATTCCCAATTTTTGGCTGAAAACCACTTTTCAAATTGTGACCAAAATTTTTAGGTAATGGAAACCCGTTACCCTGTATTGGAAACCCATCACCTTTTAATGGAAACCCATAACCATTTGTGAAAAACATTTTTTTTTTCGCAAAAGTGGTTTTCCTGAAATGGTGAGTTGGTGTACCTTTTTTGCGCGTTTGCCCTACTCTATGAGGTCAATACAATTTGTTTTTTCAAAAAATTTTTTTTAAAATTTTGTATTAGTCACCTATTTTTATGTGCCAAAATAATTGTTGGTTTAAAAGTCGATTTAACCCCTGGGTATGACCCTAAATATGGCCCAAGGAGAAATATTCGAAATGTATATTTTCAGGAAAATGTCTATAATTAACCTCTTTTTGGTTTAAATAAGGCTGAAGAGCAACAAATATGTCTTCAAATTATTTCATCAAAATCCTACATTTTTTCAGAAAATTTTCTGTGACCAGCAACAAAAAGGTATTCAAATTTTTTTTAACAAATCGTATACTATAACGAATATAACGAAAAAGTATAACTAAGAATTTTCGGGAGGAAAATTTAAGAAACTTAATTCAATTTGGGAAGATCTAAGGTTAATGTCAAAATTGTCCTTATATTTCACAGATGGACTCATTTTCCCAAATTGACCTTATATTTCCCAAAACTAAGAACAATATGGAAAATCTCAGCTGTCCTTATAGTCGAAAACCATAACACGATGCAAAAAACATTTGTTTATAAATCTAATGGTTTTGTAATGCTGAATGTTCGATGTACCTTTGAAAAGATGTCACATACATATATATCATACCAAAGCATCTTTTATGGTATTTAAGAGTACTTTGCGTTATTAGTACTCTTTAAATCAGGACACGTCCTACTAAAAGAACTCTATTGTACCTTATTTATTAAAACACTGGGTTTATATGAAATATGACACCATCATGGGTTAAATTTATTTCAGGCATCAATTTTATCAAAGTTAATTAAATCTAATCCGTCTAAATTTCCACAATAAGCTGCATTGAGAACTTCTTCATAAAAATTAGGATAAATTTCTGCTACACGTGAGCAATCGGCATTGAAGTTAAATTCTAATATTTTTGGAGTGACAGAATCGTCATCATTTTTTTCCAACATTATATCGACTCCATAAAGCGCTCTTGAATGAAAGATTAAATGATAAATTAAATGATAGATATAAGTTCTATAAACTTTTTGTTTAAAAGAAACGGGGATAATTTATATGATATAATTTATTATATGAATTATATCTTTTTCGCAACCAGTACCTCTTACTAGTAAATAGGGTGTCAACATCGTTTACATTTTGCATTTTTGGAAACGACTCAGCCGATTAAGTTCTTAGATAGCTCAAAATGACCACACATATAGAGAAAACATCATTTTTTTATTTCAAAAACATTTGGGATTTATTTTAAAATTTTGAAAGAAAAACTTGGAAAAGTGGTCCGATTTATATCAATTTTCTCTGGATATGTGTAGTCATTTTGAGTTATCTCAGAACTCAATCGGTTTAGTGGTTTCCAAAAGCCGAACTATAAACAGTTTTGACACCCAATTAACTATAGACTTTATAGTTAGGTACGAATACGAGAATATGTCAAATAAGGGGCAGGGATACCCTTAATTAAGCAGTTGCTGACAAAAAATGTTTAAAAAAATGTTTGAAAAAAATTATTCGAAAATAGGTTCAAATGAAAGCCTCGGAAACACTGATCAGAAAGTTGGTTTACGTCAAGAAAATATTTTGAAGTTATAGTAGTTATAGCAGATCAAAAAACCAAAATCTGCTGGAAAAAATCAAACAGATGCTTCAGATCTCGCTGAGCGATCAGTAGCAGGCTCGATAAATTCTGTGGGCTACAGCTTGTGCTAAAGAGTTATCAATTTTGAATTGAACTGATGATACATTTTGACAGAGTGCCGGTTGAAAAAAAAATTGTGAAAGCCAAGGTCAGAATAAGTGAGAATAGAGAAAGAAATATTTTTGAAAATCTTCATGTTTTCAATCGAAAGTAAGTAATCAAACCCCAATCTTTGCTGCTTGTTTTCGACCGTTTCTTATGAAAAAAATTAAAATCTGATTAAGGGGTTGGTGAAAGCAAATTAGATATTTTTGAATCGGCTCTCCTGAACAAACTGAGAATGGGAAAGGTTCATTTTGCGCTTGATTTGGAGAAACGAGTTCAGTGGGTCATTCTGAGAAAACCAAAAAAAAATTTCGATCGCACAAATCAGCTCTACAGGCACTAGAAAAGTGCCAAAATCAATTCTTAAAAAGTTATGTTTGGCTTCGTCTATAAACCGATTTTCATGATTTTTTTTTTAATAATATTTTATTTTCATTATCTAAAGACTCTTAAGGGCGAATTTGAAATTTCCAGCTTCAACTCGGAATATGATTTTTTTGGTCATTTTCGAAAAAATTTCCGAAAAAAAAGGTGCTTCAATCAAAATATATCGTCTTGATCGTAAGCCCAACTTGTCTCCGTCTGTGCGTTTCACTGGCTTTCTTTTGAGCCTAATTTCGAAAAAATTAAAGCACTTTTTTTTGGGGAAAATGACCAAAAAAATCATATTTGCGAGTTTAAGCTGTGAAATTTCAAAATTCGCCCCTTGAGAGTCTTTAGATAATGAAAATAAAAGATTATTGAAAAAAAAACATGAAAATCGGTTAATAGACGAAGCCAAACATAACTTTTTAAGAATTGATTTTGGCACTTTTCTAGTGCCTGTAGAGCTCATTAGTGCGATCGAAAAAAAATTTTGGTTTGTTTTAGAATGACCCACTGAAACTCGTTTCTCGAAATCAATCGCAAAATGAACCCTTTCCCATTCTCAGTTTGTTCAGGAGAGCGATTCAAAAATATCTTAATTTGCTTTCACCACCCCTTAATTATCTTACTTATTTTGGGTCTTTTTTCAAAAATGAAACAATTCACAGGTTTTTTTAAAATGTAGTTTTCTCGTAATAAGCGCTCAAAGTCGGACCACTTAAAGTGGTCTGGGAAGCTTCTGCCGACTAAATAAGTTTGTTAGCTTCCATGGGTTAGGCAAAAATTTTTTGCCGTTCCTAGTAGGAATTGTCTACCCTTACTCTATATAGCTTACTTCTTGGTTGGGGAAACAGATATCGTGAAACATAAATGTAATGTTCACAAAAAAAATTACTGATGATGGTTTGATATGAACTGAATAAGCTCTCTAATATCAATGTAGTTAGTCTATTAAAATGCATATATTATACCTCGAAAACATTCAACAATAATGGTAATAGTTAAGTGACCCTTTGATTGAGTCTAAAATTCGAACCGACTCCACTTTGGAGTTTTTCGCTAAATTTTTACGAATCATCTTTAAACTTTCAAAGTTATATATTTTGGGCCATAATAAATTTTAACTCGGCTTAACCGCGATTTGACAACTGGTTTAGTCTTTTGGCACTTTTCTTTGGTCTTTGTTAGTCGTTATACTTCGTAACTCTACTTACATGAAGTGTCCGAGCATGAGTTGCCTAGGCTAATCTCTCGTTGCGGGGACGCTGGTGATTCTATCAACCAGGGAAGGGGCATCGAGCAGATTTTCAAGATCGGTTCGGTTCGCGAATGGCCGATTTGTAATTTATTTTATAAGAAGTTTTTCAATAGGTTCAAAATAAATCTGTATCACCCATAATTCGTAGAATTAAGTACTTATCAAACGCATTTCCTAAGAAAAGTGGAAGAAAATTTGGGAAATCAATTTTATTTTTTAAATGACGTCATTCATGACGTTCCACAACATAGTTTGAAATATAAATCTCAAAAAAAGCGCTGATAATGGCACATTTGGCGATATCGGCACATTCATCGATATTGCACAATCTAATTATTGAGCTAAAAAATCGTAGAAATTGCCGTAGTTTTTTTTCGGCGATATCGGCCTACCCTGTAATTGGAAACTTTTCGAAAATCTTCTTAGGATTATATTAAATTCGAAAAAAATAATTTTTGAAATCTCCGTGATAAAAATAAAACGCCTTACTTGTAATGGTCCTATTTGAAAGTAAATTATTCCGTCATTTTCTGAACAAAATAATATATATGAATCAGTAATAATATAATCCTTTTATGAAATTTAATGATAAAAAACACGCTTTTTAAAGCATTAATTTTTAATTATTAGCTTCACCGGTGCGCAAAAAGATTCCGATCCGATCACATATCCGATCAGATCGGACATTTTGTGATCGGATGTGATCGGTTCCGGATCTTGCTCCGAAGCCAAATCTCAAAATTTGAGATCGGATCGGTTCGGATCCCGATTGAAAACAACGTGATCGGATCGGATCGGTTCGGAAAAAAACCCGATCGTGATCGGTCCTTGCTCGGGACCTTGCCCTCGGTATTTTTCCGCAGCAGATATTTTAGCTCGGACGCCCATCCCTGCTATCAACTAGGGCAAAATCAATTTGTATTGTATATTACAGTTTGTATTACGCAGTTGTGAAATATTTTTTTGTCTAGAATTTAGTTTGAACTTAGTTTTTTCTAAAATAAAATTCTATAATATTGTCAAAATATATTCGGACCAATTTTTTTTATATTTTTTTTTCTAAAATTATGTTGTCAATTCGAGCTATCTAAAAACGTAGGAGTCGTTTTCGAAAATGTGAACGTTGTTGACACACTATTTACTACGGAGAGGCACTCTGGTTGGGAAAATGAAATACAATACCTGGAATTTGGGAACTTTGCTATTCCTTCTGGAGGTAGTTTTGTAGCACATGCATATAATATATCTTTAATCGCTCTTAGTGTAGGTTTTTCAATGTCATTTTCCCAACTTAATTTTGTTTCCTTTTCAATTTTTTTAATAAAATCGGTATACCATGGTTGAGTTCTCTCGTCTGAAATTGCTATATTTGTAAGATGTCTTTGAAGATCTTCAATTATATCCAAATTATAAGGGACTACAGCTAGTTTCGGCCAAAACCTCTTGAATGCGTAGGCTTTCAACGGCGAAAATGATTGGACAATGATATGATATCTAAAATCAAATTTAACTGTTCCATTTGGAGATTCGGTCAGTAGAGGGCGTTCTATGGCGGGATATAAATTTAGTTGTAAATGATTTAAATAAAATTTCATAAGAAATTCTTATCTGTGCATATTTCGCATTAATAACATTGGCAAATAATTTTTTTTTGAAATATTTTATTTTCAAAAATCTTAAAAAACAAATCACATAACCGATGAACAACCATCTTTATGATTGCAAAAGTAGAATAATGCTTNAAAAAAATCATTTTTTGACAAAAAAAATCATTTTTTAACAAAAAAATCATTTTTAACAAAAAAATCATTTTTACACAAAAAAATCATTTTTAACAAAAAAACATATTTTCCCGATATAAAATATTGAACTTTTTAAGAGGTTTTTGCGTTTATTTTTCTTACAGTTTAATAATTAATGATTGCAAAAGTAAAACTATGCTTAATGAACTTTATTTATTTTTGTGTACTTAATGTTAATTAAGTCGCCCAGAGGGAGGACTTAATTATCATTAAGTACACAAAAATAAATAAAGATCATTAAGCATTATTTGCTTTTGCGCATTATATAGTAACGGCCTGAAAGTGTACACAATAATCAAACAAACATTTATGAACGCTGAAAATGTAAAGGAGGAAGTGCTAATCAAGCCAAAACGGCCAGTGCCCATGTCTGAAAAGCTTGGAAAAGGCATCATTTCAATTGAATAAAAATAGAAAATTTTTGATAACGTACAAAAAAAAATTATTTCTATTTAATTNTATAATGCTTTAAAAACAGTTTTGTTGATATTGGTTTTGTTGATATCATATAACATAATGAAAAAAATATTCTTATATATTTAGAACCGCCATGAAATAACCTTACTTTGACTCATTGGTGTCATATTAAAAAATTTGAACCCCCAAAATTATCTTTAAAAACTACTACTAAAACGTTTCGCCGAAAAATTTTCAACTAATGAAAATTTTCGAATCTAATAAACCGTTTTCGAGAAGATTCGATCCAATAAAATTTATATCCCGCCTATATATTTTGATATTAGAAAGGGCACACTGCCCTCACGCCTACGCAAAATTTCGGATAAATTGTTGGAGATGACTGTTGTCATTCCTTGGGAAAAATTCCAGGCTTTTAAAATCCAATGGTTGTCATTTCCTTCAAATTCGTTAAGTAAAAATTTTGATGTGAAATTTTCAACCTCTGAACGCAGGTCGAAACTTTCAGGAAACCATTCTGTTAAATAATTAAGAAAAAATTCATCGGTTTTTCAGATAAGATTTATATTTTTCTCACCGAAAGCTACTCTCTATAGAAAATTTGGTGTCCAAACCGTTACATTTCACCTATCGTAAACGACTCACTTGATCCAGTTGTAAGATATCTCAAAAGGCCAAATATTTGGAGTAAAAATAAAACAAAACGAAAATTGTCCAAATCCATTTTTCTCAAAATGGTTTTAGATTATATTTTAAATATGGCGAGGTTTTTTTTGTCAGAGCAACCCGCAATCGGAGTGAATATCCTATATTGTCGAAAACGGTACATACGATTTATAAAATTTCAATTGTTTCTCAGAGTCAATTAGTTGATACACATTTTACCGGATTTTTCGCTGATTACCGGTAAACCGGTCTGAGACAAAGTTCATCGTGTGTATCAACTAATTGACTCTGGGATACAATTGGAATTTTATGAATCGTATTTACCATTTTCGAGAACATTCGCTCCGATTGCGGGTTGCTCTGAAAAAAACTCCACCATATATTTTTGACAAAAAATTGGCCCAATTCGGACCAATTTTTTTTTTTTTTAATATGTTTGGTAATTTTGAGCTTTTTAAGAACTCAATCAGATGAGTAGTTTCCAAAAGCCGAAGTGTGAACGGGTTGGAAACCCTATTTACTAAATAAACACTTGGATTCGGAAAAGGATATTATTGCTCTGTGATCAGAAAGTTTGCAATATCATTAATTCTTGGCATTTTGTTCGTGAATGAATTATTGTATTAAAAAATTGATTCGAGTAAGAATTTTTATGAAAAGTAAGAGATATCCATCATGATGCCCGAGTAACTTAAATCTCTCATTTGCCTTTTAAAAGAATAGGGAATAAGAGATTTAAGTTACTTGGGCATCATGATCTATATAAAGTGGACTTTTGAAAAAAAAATTTGATTCAAAACTTTTCTTATAGTTTTGAATTCGAGGGTTTTTTGGCGGTTTGGATTTTTCATTAACAATTCTGACTTGAATCAATTTTTAAATAAAATATTTCAATCACGAACAATTTACCAATAATTAAAAAATCAACAGAAAAAAATCAGTCAAACTTGAGCCAATTATTTTTTTATCAATAACTAGCAAAAGGTTTTTGAAACGTATAAATATAACTTAATTCTTTCCTGGGTTTTCCTGATTGGGGCCCCTGCAGCGTTTTGCTACTTCGGCCAAGGCGACCTAAAAAATCAATTTTTATATCAAAAATTTCCATTAGTTTTCAACTACCTTTGTCGTTAATAAAAATTCGTTCGGAAACTGTGAAATAAGTTGATTCGTCCTGAGCGAGTTAAAATCCTTATGATGATCAGCACACCAGATAATATCAGCTTCTTCTATCGATTCTACATTTTGAAATTTCCGCGAATGAATTTCTGTCAGTGATTTTATATCCGAAAAAATCTTTATATTCTCCTCAAGTGTTATCATGGCGCCAGCATTTTCGTGGGTGGGATTTTCGAAATTTTCCGCTATAATCAGGGTTTGGACCGGTAGAACCAGGGGCCAAAGTAAAACCAATAGTAATATGTTAAAACGTGCCTAGGGTGCTAAAAAATGTTCCACATATAAAAAATTGGAGCCACCTAGTGGCCGGAAAGTAGGTTTCAAAATGAGAGTTTTCTCCCTTTTTTTCTATTTTTCCTATCGATTATTTTAACTCCCGTAATGTCTTTTGCGCCATCCGTGGCGCAATGGCCTTTAATCGCAATTTAGGACCGTTAATCATGTATGAATGAAAATTTACAAAGTGATCGATCAACTATTTGGATAATTGACGTTTGTGCGTTTTTTTTTCGAAAATTTTTACTGTACTTATTTTTGTACTTAGTATTACAGTACTTATTTTTTGC
>SCLH01001119.1:7086-34092 GCA_004367855.1 Oikopleura vanhoeffeni | reverse complement strand
ATATTTTCGATCGAAAACATCAGAGACAATAAATAAAGGGATATAATTACTAGTCGATATAAAGGGAAGGTGTTTTATTACAGTATAATTTTAAGAAATTATTCTAGAAAATTAAAATTTTCGATTTTTTCTGCAAATAACTAAACTTGGGAAACAGCAGAAAGATCGTTGCGTAATTTTGAGACCAATGAGTGTTAATCGGGGGCGAAGCTGTTAGCAAATGACGGAAGTTCATTGGTTGAAAAATTCTGCTACGAACTTAACATCTCGTAGGCGAGCTAAGCGCAGGGCGATATTCCAAAGATTAGTATTGTGGCCAATTTTCTTGATCATCAGGATGGTTAATTAATAAATGGTCATAATGATAACGAATATTATGAAATATTTCAAGTAAATCATTTTGGGTGATATTTCACCTAATATGACATTGGTTCACGATTTCTAAATTTGTATTTAAAATTATGAAATTTGTACATTTTTTATAAATGATAACGAATAAAAATCCAATACAGGGGGGCGATATCGCCGGCTCAATATCCCCTATTCACACTTTTGTGAATATCCCGGCCCTACTAATTAAAAACACACTACGTTACCTAATCCGGGCCGGGATATTCACAAAAGTGTGAATAGGGAATATTGCCGATAAAACCTTCGCAATTACACGATTCTTAGCTAAAATACTTCCATTGCCAATATTGCGGAATGTGCCAATATCGCCCAAAATCGATCAAAATGCCCAATATCGCCGAATTTTTTCGAGATTTATATCAAAAGTTACTTTGTGGGCGTCACGTATGACATCATTCTCATGATTGAATTTCTCAAATTTAGTTTTTTTGACTTCAATTTGATTGCGTTTGGTGGAGTATTAAATTATACACATTTTGGCGATTCACTTTATTCGAACCAAGTGTGAAACTCCTTATAAAATATAAAAAATGTTTGACATATGATGTCATTTCGAACGCTTACGCTTATTTATTTTTTGAACAAAAAAGTTATTTTCGCCCCCTTTATCGCCAAATGAGCAAATATTGCCCAAATTTTTTGGCAAAAAATTTTCGGCGATATTGCCCCCCTGAAATTGAAAATATTTTTTACGGCCTATTTTTAAGGCAAGGCGAAGTTCCAATGATATCTTACTTTCAAGAAGTAAGAAAATGAATTATTCTTCAAATTGTTCATTAAATTTTTGGATGGCGATTTCTCACTTGAGCCTATTTTATTTGAATAACTTGAAGGTTTTGATCTTGACCTTCCAGCACCTTCGTAGTTTATTGATAAATGCTCATTGATGAAAGGTCACGGGAATTGTAAGATATTTTCCGTGACGAGAAATGAATCGGTTTTCAACTTCTTTTCGGAATCGGACGCAACTTATAATCAAACCGACAAAAGTCAATTTACGCTAAAAAATCAGAGTAAATGCAAAGTGGGAATAAACCGATTTTTTGACACTCTAATAGACAATGATATTGCAGAGGTCTTATATAATTTAATACGAACGAATGATTTTTTAACTCTTGAGCTCAGACAGTGCCGATTTTGTAAACTACACACGAATTTTATAAATGAGAATGCTTAACTTTTTTCAAAATTATCCTAAGTTTTTTCTAATTATTATCGTTAGCTGAATAAATGTGTATCAGCTCATTAAAATTATTTTTTATCTATTTTAGGAAAAATTTGAGTTCAAACTTTTATTTTTGAATTCGTGAAATTTTCAAAAAAATTCAAAGCATTATAAAAATTTTACGCATTTTTCGTCCAAAATTTTTTCTGATTTTGTTTTTGAAATCTGTAAATGAAAACAAAAAAAATAGCCACTTTAACTTTTTTTCATGCATGTCTACATATTTTCTGACCACTGTTTGAAAAATTATAAAATGTTTATTTGTCATTTTTTGTCGACTTTTATCGAAATCTTAAATCGAACTATTTTGAAATTTTATCCGCAAATCAAGTCAAAAATTTTTATTTAGGAATTGATTTTTGAATCTCTAATAAACAAATCAGCGCGATCTATTGTGAAATGTTCTGGTATCTATTGGTTCCGTACTTCAACCGATGGAGCAGAGGTGCAACGAGCATATGTTTCTGAACTTCTGATGAAATTACAACACTTGCGTTGCTGACACGCTGGTTTCGTGCATTTGGCACGCAATTTGAAATACATATTTTATTTTTTGCAAAAATTGTCGATAAAACTCTTGGTGTCACAAATATGGCGCTCATTTTTAAAAGTCAAGGAAATATTCTAAGGTATTATAAAGGCTATTGATCGGCTCAAATTTTATTTCCTAAAAGCTGTTTTTCCGTACATTTTTCAGGAAAAAAAAAAACCTTTTATATTTATGACCAGATTTTATCATGTGATAATAATTCATCCACTGATTAGCCGGCATTACCACCTGAAAATGTCTGAAGATTATATAAATATGTGTTCTTCAAAAAATTTTATAGTTAGTTTGGAATGGAGTTCCAATGAAAGATGGTTTCCTGATGTTTTTTTACAGGATAACATATAGTTGATGTGAGCAAATTTAAAAATGATAAAACGTTTGGACACTTTTATTGAAGATTAAAAAATATCATAAAAATGAATTTTATTAACATTTCTTTCTTTCATAAATCCTCCAAAATGTACTCAATGAGCCACAGCGACCATCGGCTGCTACCCCTTTGAAGGGTGGTCAACCTCTTTTTGAAGTCGAGAATTTCAAAATGATATTAAAAAAACCATTTTGAGACTGTTTTCTTTGTTAATTCCTAGATCACTGTCTTTAGATTTTTCCACGGAGAATTATCAATTTTTGAGAAAATTGCGGCAAAAAATTTTGGTAAAATGAGACCAACGGAGCTCTTCGGCTTTGCTTGCATTCCGGCTGTTTTAGGGTGACTAGAAAGGATCAGCCATGAAAGACATGGGATCGATGATTGTTGGACTTCTTTAATTTTTCAAATGAAGCACAATGTGTTCAAGGGGTATAAAGAACTCATGAGCGGGTCCCATTTTGGATTATTTATAAGGCGGAATGATTTTTTTCCTTTTTTTTTTTTTTGGCAATTTCTGCTATGTGAAAGCAAATTTCAAAAATGGTCAAAGAGTTTGAAGACGTTGTGGCGAAAAACTAGATTAGAAATCATGCGATCGGATATTTGATTGAACAGTGATCTGTTTTTTAAATGATAGTGTGGAGCTTTATTTTAGATCCGGTTAATATATAATGTTGGTTGAGACATTGGGAACCAAGAAACATATTTAAAATGGCCTTTTAATATCATGAAGCTATCATTATTGATTATGTATAGGTAAGTTTGGTTTTGTTATGCACAATATTGTTAAGATAAATTTGAATTCCCCCCTTTGATTAAAAATCTTATTTATTTCAATTATTATTACCATTACATTTTTTATAAATTTTATTGTTAAAAAATCTTCAATTATTAATACTTCGTATTTCTTGCTGAGCGTCTTTTTCAAATGAAATTTTGCAGATATTTTTAAAAATCCCAAAACTTCGCAAATTTTTGATTCTGATTTTGTGTTTTTCAATAATAAAGTCAATTTTTATCACGCCGAAAATCACAATTTAAGAGCTTGCATCGGTTGTCTTCCCACCTCCTGAAAAATTGTACATCGAATCGGTAGCCCCTCTAAGAAAAATTAACATCGATCGATTTTTCTCGATCCGATTCCAATTGTGCGACCCCCTGCCGTTCTGGCCCAAAACATACATTTAAATTTTTCATGAATTCAGTGTACACAAGGGTGACCCGCAGTGGTGATAGAGAACCACTCCATTGCCAAAGAGAGTACCATGAAATTCACAACCTATAAGAAGGATCAGACCCAGTTTACCATTTTAAAGGTTCAAAACTAAACGCTCAGTTTTCTTACTGATATTTTAACGTATACGGGTAGCTCCAGGACAAAGCTGACCGCAAATCTGTCTTTCAGCACCGGATCAGGGTCCTTAAGTTTTTCACGCGAGAACTTCACCATTTCAGAGTTAAAAAATAAACCGCAGGAGTTTTGTAATCAGGTGAACCTTAGTATACTTGGTCGAAAACTGAAGCGGTCAATCGCCAATCTCTAAGTCTTTTTATTAAAAAACTCAATTTAATAAGTGCGATTAGCTAAAATGCAAGTGCCTTAGCTGCTCTGTTTATGTGGTATTCAAAAATATGTATTTTACAACATTCATTTCGAATTTATCAAGTATAAACAGTTAAAAAATGACGCTCAATAAACAAAAATGAATTGAATTTAAAAATAGGCAACCAGAAATAACATGCTTATTGAAACTAGCCATATTGACCAAAATCTAGGGTTTCGGTGAAGAATTAAAGTGTTTTGTATTGTTAACAGATAAATTTGATATGTATATAAACCGCGTGAGTGTCTTAAGAGCGTCGAGACAAATATGTTTTCGAGACTTGAGGTGATTCGAGGCCTGATTAAAAGCATATCGTTTGATGCCATGGGTTTTAAATATACCTCAGGTCTCTGGACACACTTGAAAGTGCGGTATGAGAAAAAAAATCGCAATATTTTTTCAAATTCAATTTTTCATCATTGATTGATCAAACTCACTGTATTTTTTATTATTTTTTCACTTCAACCCCTTATTTAGCTGCTTACTATATCTGCACCGTTAGGATTTCTAAATTGAGTTATGTTTATAGAAGACGAACAACTTACTCAAGATAATATTTTGGGAAAAAATTTTGTCGATTTTTTGACTTATTTAATGAAATTTTTTTACAAAAAAACTTTTCAATTATTACGTTTATGAGATCAGTAATGATTTTTTATAATTTTTTTACATGGATATGAACACATGGGTTACTGAATTTAGAGGACTTTAAAACTGTCGAAGCACGATGAAGATTGGTTGAGTGCGCATGTGTCTTGGCTCTGTACTTTTAGTGTTTTCGTCTATAGAACATGCGTTGAAAGATCAGGAGAGATTTTATTTATAACGTAACGTTATTAAACGTGATTTTAAATTTGTAGCGATAATTTAAATAATGAATTGAAAAGGGTTGTTTTTTCCAGTTTAAAAAATTCTTAGGAACATTACCTATCCAGTTTGCGAGAAACGCGCGAAAAGGTCTAAATTAGCGACACCAGACTCTCTTAACCCTTGTGAGTAATTAAAAAAAGTTCCGCCAGGCACCAGTGCCATAATTGTGGCTCTTCTTTGAATGTTGTTAAAAGAAAGCTAAGGCAGTTGAATTTCAATTTTTTCTGCGTAAGGAAGTTGAAAGGTTATATTTTTGCATCCCACATTTATATTCTAGAATTTGAATGTTTAGTTTTAGAAAATATAGTGAGAAAAGGAAGGTATACTATATCACGTGAATCACGTCAGTTGTCTCACAATACATTTCTCGGAGATGCACAAGTATTGTCTACGTCAAAGTTCTGTCCGCTTTGATTATATTCATAAATCATAAGTAATTAATAAATAAGTAAAATTTTGATGGAAAAACTGATTTTGATAAAAAAAATGTTTATTTCCCTATAAAGCAGATAATTACACTTTTTTGCATCATTTTCAGGTAAATATTGGGATAAAATACACTATGACAACTTTTATGATTTCTTAAATTTCACTTGTAAAAAAATGTTAAATTATTTCATGGAAACTTGAGTTGTAAATTAGACATTTCCTTTCGAAAAAAAATGCTGCTCCTAGATGACAATTAATTTTTATTCGAACTGTATGTCTGACAAACAGCTCTTCCTAAGAAACTTATGATCTCCTTGTATTTTTATGTATAAGTTTCCAATAATAATTTCGAAGTGAATACATAGGGTGCATAACATCCTAATAAATCAAACACTCCGTTATACTGGAACTGAAACATTCGAATAAAAATTTCAATATATCTTGGAACGAATCGAAATTTTTTATAATTTCGGGGCTATTTTTCACACAAATTTAATTTTTTAAACATTAATCTCCTCTTTATACGGCCTTGCGGCGATTGGGCTCATTTCAACAATTTAAATTTTAAAGATTAAATCCCTTTTATGCGGCTTGCGGCCGATTTCTGGGCTCATTTCAAGCAAATTTAACATTTTAAACATAATCCCTTTTAAATCCACATTTTCCTTTCGCCTTGTTCAAATATTTTTGTTTGTTTTTTCTGAAATTTGTTTAAAATAGCCGAGATGTGAATCAAAATGACAAGGGATCACTACTTTGGTTTTCACTCAAATTATTTTTTTTTTAAAATTATATCTGTTCTTCAGATCTCTTAAATTTTTTTAAGTATTTCTGTGAAAATTTGGGAGCACAAAAAATTTTTTGAAATATGTTTTTGCGGGCCTATTCAAGCCATCTGGAAAATGAGAAAGAATTTCGAAATTTTTATATTGTTTTGAAAAATTTCGAAATACATTTGTCGAAATTTTTTTCTCATTTTTTAAATTGACTTGAAGCTAGCTCGAAAATATTTTTTTTTCGAATTTTTTTTCAACAATTTTCAAAATACTTAGAAAAAATTTTTTAATGCCAACTTTCAAAAATATTTATTTTGTCATAAATCACACGGGACAAAAACCAGCTCGCTGACTACATCATTCATAACTGCATATGATGTAATCTGTATCGAAAAAATCTCACTTGTGAAGGGTGTTCGCAGAGTCTTGGGAGCCGAAAAACCCCTAATTTGGCAAAAGTACGATTTTCGAACCAATTATCATTGTGTATTGTTTTCTTGAAGGACATAGGATTATTTTTTTTTTGGCTTTAGAAAATCTAAAATCTTTGAGACTTGATTTATCCTAAATCAACTTTCGAACATAAATATAAGAATTGGGGAAATATTTTCTTCGCAGGTTACACTCAAAGTAATTTGCGTGTTTTTGTTATGTAGACCGAGTTGTCCTACTTTGAGTTAGAAAAAAGGGCTAATAAAAACAAATATTTTAAATGAAAAAGAATGTTGGATTCATTTCTTAATTTCGTTGAGGAAATGTAAAATGGCGAAGACTAATATATTAATACAAAAATAATTGAATTGAATGGCAAACTAGAGATGTAAAGCTATCGTAAGAACGATAAATGAAAGTACTATGTATGATGAATTATAAGAAAGGCTGTTGGCACCTGTTAGCATATAAAAATTCATGCTAAATGGCGAAATTTACAGAGCTATCACTGTAGTGAGTAATGTTGAATAATATTAAACTTGGCACTTGAAAAGACTCCGAAGAATATTTTTGTTCTTAACCAGTATCCTAAGAAACATGGTTAAATACATAAATAATGAAATAAAAGCCAAGAATTTTGGGCTAACGCCTAATAAAGAATTAAGTCTGCAGACTAAATGACCGAAATTAACATTATTCTATCTAAGATATCCATTATAACAAGTTTTCGTTGTAGTAAAAGTGCCACAGCGAACATTATTCAAATTTGTAGCAAAATACTACAAAAAAATATAGGGTTAAAATTTGTTTTAAACGAGTACAGTTGGATAGGAACCATATTTAAACAGTCCTAAGAAAGTTTACACCTGTACTTTTAACTACTCAAATACGGTGTAACCTTCTTTACATCGGTGTGTTCAAGGAAACTTATATATGGTCAACTTCTGACTCTGAAAATTAAATCTAACAAGAGCATAGACCGTTTGCGAAAATTCTCATATTTATTGACATATTTTATGGCTGCGTGAAATAAGCGAAGTCCCTTTGAAGTAAAACAACGGTCACGGCTCCCGAGCCTTAGCGCAGCTAAGAATATTGATTTTATACGAATCATTTTACAGCTCTATCCACTAATTTTGCCAAAACTGGCATGACTGAAAGCATTGTGCGAAGGTTTTATATGATAAATCAACTTCAACTAAGCCTTAATAGTCAACTCAAATTAAAAAGGTCTAATTGATTTGCATTTTGGTATTTCCCGATAAAATGATCTTTTGAACAGGATAGAATAGTGAGGCCCTTGACTTATGACAATTTTCGAGGCTACCTAAATTACATATGAGCGAAATTATTTTGTGTTTAACCTGCCGAGAAAATTTTTCTGCAATTCTTATTATCGTTTCGAAAAATGATTGAATAAATCGAAAGCTCAAAGATTATAGAGTTTTCTAAATGCAAGAAAAAGAATAATTATCATTTTATGAAAAAATTGACTTTTTTGAAAAAATATTCATACCAAAGACGCGACAATTAAATTTCCAGACAAACCAGTAATGAACCTAAGTAGTCGATTTTGGCCGAAATCGATTGTGAAAACCCTAGTCCTATCATTAAAAACTTTTAATGAATTTCGTAAACAATTCATTTTTCTAAAGAACTTTGATTTCAATTTTTCTCATAATATCCGATTTTGCACAATTTTAAAAATTTTTGAGGAACATTTTTTTGACTTTGCAATACATTTTTTCAAATCTCGATCCGATCAAAGTTCGATCCGATCAACGGTTTTTTGATAATTGTCGATCCGATCAGGTTCGATCCGATCAGGTTTTTGAAATATCATTCTTCTTTTTTAAGATTACTACAAGAATTGTGAAATGGTTGACAACAATTATTAAATAATTAATCAAAATGTCTAAAAATCAGGATTTTTGGTTCAAAATAAACATTTCGAATATACGGATATTTTTCGTATTTCAATTTTCGCAATTATTTTTATTGGGGCTTATAATATCCACAAGTAAGTGTCAAAACCTCTGGAAAAACTTGGGTATGAGTTCAGATACCCACATTGACGCATGCTCTGAATTTCTGTCTAGTGAGAGAGTTTACTGGTTTAAAAATTGAATTAAACCAAAGTCTATATTATGCTTTCGCTTCTAGCTCCACTGATGGTAGGTTTTCAAAATTTCCAACATGATGTCCGAATTTCTTTGGTATCGGTTATCTAGATCCAATTCTTGAAGAAGTTTTCATTTGTACAAATTTATTAAATTATTTGATCTCNTTGCAAAAAAATTTCGATAAAACTTTGGGTGTAATAGGCGTCATTTTTATTCCTAAAAAGCTGTTTTTCGCCATTTTTCAGGAAAAAAAAACTTTTATATTTATGAAATTTTATCATGTGGATAATAATTCACCCACTGATTAGCGCATTACACCTGAAAATGTCTGAAGTTTATAAATATTGTCTTCAAAAAATTCTTACATCAGGTTAAGTTGGAAATGGAGTTCCAATGAAAAGTGGTTTCTGATTTTTTTACAGATACTTAGTTATGTTGAGA
This sequence comes from Oikopleura vanhoeffeni, assembly GCA_004367855.1. Taxonomy (NCBI): domain Eukaryota; kingdom Metazoa; phylum Chordata; class Appendicularia; order Copelata; family Oikopleuridae; genus Oikopleura; species Oikopleura vanhoeffeni. The sequence goes on along the minus strand of SCLH01001119.1, from coordinate 24,858 downwards.
AATTAAAAATATAAACGTTTGGACACTTTTATTGAAGATAAAAAAATAAAAATAGAATTTTTAACATTTTCTTTCTTTCATGAATCCCTCCGAAAATGTACCAATCATCCACATCGCTGCGACCCCCTTGAAGGGGTAGCCTTCCAGCCGTCCGCGTCCAAATATACTCTATAGAGTAAGGTAGTCTAAACTGTGGTAAGCCTTGCGGAGGGGGCGAGCTAGTAGTCTAGTAAAACTAGCGCTGCAATAGGGCTAGTCTTGTAAATAAATAATAGTCTAGAACTTTTCGATACTGTATTTTTGAATACTGTAAATAATGTATAATTAATATATTTGAGTTGTTATATTGTAGGCTGTCACGCGTGATTTATCAATATAAATAAAATTTGTATAAGTTTACTAAAAGCGTAGTTTTTTCAAACATTAATTAAACAAAATCGCTAAATTTACGTCAAATGATTTAATATATCAAATCAGGCCAACTAAATAGATTTCAAAAATTGAAAAACCATTAAATTCCGAATTAGTTCATTTTTATGCCAAAAATAATGAGCAAACTTTAACATTTTCTAGTGCACTCAATTAAGAAAGAATAGTGAAAACCGATTTATTTCAAACAGTTGATATATTAAACCTCATTTTAAATTAAAAGGAAATTATAAAAAATACCAGATGAACAGCTGAGAACTTCTTAGAAGCATTTTGTTATAAAAACAGCTGATAGGAAAGACGCGGTTTTTTAATGACTTTCAATTTGATNGACCGCGGGCCGACAAAAATATTGAAGGGTGGTCAACTCTTTTTGAAGTCGAGATTTCAAAATGATTTAAAAACCATTTGAGACTGTTTTTCTGTTAATTCAGACACTTCTTAGATTTTCCACGAGAAATTATCAATTTTTGAGAAAATTGCGGCAAAAATTGGTAAAAATGAGCCAAGGAGCTCTTTCGTTGCCTTTGGCTTTCATAACACGTGTGTTATTCTTTTATCGTATAAACGGTCTGGAAATCCATCTTTTTTCCTTTTTTTGTTTTTTTGCAATTTTCTTGCATGTGAAGCAAAATTTCAAAAATATGGTCAAAGAGTTTGAAGACGTTGGTGGCGAAAAACTAGATAGAAATCATGCCGATCGGATATTGATTGAACCAGTGGATCTGTTTTTAATGATAGTTGGACTTTATTTTAGATCGGTAATAATATAATTTGGTTGAGACATTGGGACCAGAAAATATCTTAAAAATGGCCTTTTAAATCATGAAGCTATCGATATATTTGATTTGTATAGTAAGTTTGGTTTGTTATGCACAATTTGTTGATAAAATTTGCAATTTTAATTAAAAATCTTATTTACTTTCAATTTATTAATTACATTTTTAATTTTTTTATAAAATTTCATATTTTTTTAAAAAAATTTCAAATTATTAATACTCGTATTTCTTGCTACGTTTTTCAATGAAATTTTTCAGATATTTTTTAAAAATCCCCAAAACTTTCGAAATTTCATTCTGTTTTGAATTGTTTTTCAATAATAAAGTCAATTTTTATCCCGAAAATCACAATTAAGTAGCTTGATCGGTTGCCTTCTCGAAAAAATTGAATCGAATCGGTAGCCCTCTAAGAAAAATTACATCGGATCGATTTTTCCGATCCGATTCAATTGTGCCGACCCCTGGTTCTGCCCAAAACATACATTTACATTTTTCAGAATTCAGGTTACACAGGGTTGACCAGTGGTGAATAACCACCCCCTTCCTGAGAGTAAGAAATTTCACAACTATAAGAAGGTCAGACCCAGTTTACCATTTTAAAGTCAAAAATTAACCGCATCAGTTTTTTACTGATAGTTACTGTATACGGTAGTCCCAGGACAAAGCTGACCGCAAATCTGTCTTTCAGCACCGAGATCCAGGGTCCTTAAGATTTTTCACGCGAGAACTTCACCATTTCAGAGTTAAAAATAAACCGCAGGAGTTTTGTACTCAGGTGAACCTTAGTATACTTTGGTCGAAAACTGAAGCGGTCAATCGCCAATCTCTAAGTCTTTTTATTAAAAAACTCAATTTAATAATGTGCGATTAGCCTAAAATGCAAGTGCCTTAGCTGCTCTGTTTATGTGGTATTCAAAATACTGTATTTTACAACATTCATTTCGAATTTATCAAGTTATAAATCAGTTCAAAAAATGACGCTCAATATAACAAAAATGAATTTGAATTTAAAAATAAGGCAACCAGAAATAACATGCTAATTATTGAAACTAGCCAATTTGACCAAAATCTAGGGTGTTCGGTGAGAATTTAAAGTGTTTGTATTGTTAACAGGATAAATTGATATGTATAAACCGCGTGAGTGTCTAAGAGCGTCGAGACAAAAATTGATTTGTCGAGACTTGAGGTGATTCGAGGCCTGATTAAAAGCATATCGTTTGATGCCATGGGTTTTTAAATTACCTCAGGTCTCGACACCACTTGAAAGTGGCGCGGTATGAGAAAAAAAATCGCAATATTTTTTCGAAAATTCAATTTTTTCATTGATGATCAAACTCACCTGTATTTTTTATTATTTTTTCACTTACAACCCCTTATTTAGCTCTTACATATTCTGGCACCGTTAGGATTTTCTAAATTGAGTTATTATAAGACGAACAACTTACTCGAGATAATATTTTGGAAAACAATTTTGTCGATTTTTTGACTTAATTTTAATCATAATTTTTTACAAAAAAACCTTTTCAATTATTACGTTTATGAGATCAGTAATGATTTTTTATATTTTTTTACATGGATATGAACACATGGGTTACTGGAAATTTAGAGGAACATTTAAAACTGTCGAGCACGATGAAGATTGGTTGAGTGCTGCATTGTTCTTTGGCTCTGTACTTTTAGTGTTTTTCGTCTATAGAACATGCGTTGAAAGATTCAAGGATAGATTTTATTTATAACGTAACGTTATTAACGTTATGATTTAATTTTAGCGATAATTTAAATAATGATTGAAAAGGGTTGTTTTTTCCAGTTTAAAAAATTCTTTAGGAACATTACCTATCCAGTTTGCGGAAAACGGCGTCGGAAAAGGTCCAAATTAGCGACACCAACTCTCTTAACCCTTGTGAGTAATTAAAAAAAAGTTCCGCCAAGGCACCAGTGCCATAATTGTGGCTCTTCTTTGAATGTTGTTAATAAAAAGCTAAGGCAGTTGGAATTTCAATTTTTTCTGCGTAAGGAAGTTGAAAGGTTATATTTTTGCATCCCACATTTTATATTCTAGAATTTTAATTTTTAGTTTTAGAAAATATATTGAGAAAAGGAAGGTATACTATATCACGTGATACACGGTCACAGTTGTCTTCACAAGTTACATTTCTGTCGGAAACGATGCACAAGTATCTGTCCTACGTCAAAGTTCTGTCCGCTTTGATTTATATCTCATAAATCATAAGTAATTAATAAATAAGTAAAAAATTTTGATGGAAAAATCATGATTTTTGATAAAAAAAATGTTTATTTTCCCTATAAAAGCAGATTATTACACTTTTTTGCATCATTTTCAAGTAAATATGGTGATAAAATACAACTATTGACAATTTTTGATTTCTTAAATTCACTTTTAAAATAATTAAATTATTTCATGGAATACTTGAAGTTGAAAATTTAGAAATTTCACTTTCGAAAAAAAATATCTGCTCCTAGATACCAATTAATTTTTATTTCAACTGTTATGCATGCACAAAACACTTTCCTAAAAACTTGATGATCTCAAATTTGTATTTTATGTATAGTTCAGGAATAATTTTTCAGGAAGTGAAACATAGGTGAAAAATCCTAATAAATCAACACTCCGTTATACTGGAACTAAACATTCGAAAAAAATTTTAATTATTTCTTGGGAACCGAATCGAAATTTTTTATAATTTGGGGCTCATTTTTCAACAAATTTAAGTTTAAAACATTAAATCCCCTTTTATCGGCCTTCGGCCGATTTGGAGCTCATTTTCAACAAATTTAAATTTTAAAGATTAAATCCCCTTTTATCGGCCTTCGGCCGATTTTGGGCTCATTTTCAACAAATTTAAATTTTAAACATTAAATTCCCTTTCATCGGCCTTCTTTTTCCACATATTTTTGTTTTGTTTTTCTGCAATTTTGTTCAAAACTACCGAATGAATAAAATGACAAGGGTTCATACTTTGTTTTACTTTCAAATTATTTTTTTTTGTAAAATTTTATTGTTATCAGATTCTTAAATTTTTTCTAAGTATTTTAAAAATTTGGGAGCACAAAAAATTTTTGAAAATTTTTTTGAGGGCCTTTTAGCCATCATCAGGAAATGAAAAAAAAATTTCGAAATTTTTTATTTTTTTGAAAAATTTCGAAAATATTGTCGAAAATTTTTTTTCATTTTTTTAAATTGACTGAAACGCTCGCAAAAAATTTTTTTTTCGAAATTTTTTTTCAACCAAATTTTTCAAAATACTTTTTCAAAAAATTTTTAAATCCAACTTTCGAAAATTTTTTTTTCATAAAAACGGGAAAAAAACAGCTCGCTGACTACATTCATCATAACTGCAATTGATGTATCTGTTATTCAAAAAAAATCTCACTTGTTAAGGCGTGTGAGCGAGTTTGGGAGCCGAAAAACCCCCTAATTTGACCAAAAATACGATTTTTCGAACTAAATTATCATTTTTTTGAAAAAAATTGATTTTTGAAAAAAAATNCAAAAGACGCGCAATAAAATTTCACACAAACCAGTATATGTAGAAAATCAACCCTAAGTAGTCGATTTTGGCCGAAAATCGATTGGTGGAAACCCTAGTCATATCATTAAAAACTTTTATTAAATTTCGAAAACAATTCATTTTTCTAAAGAACATTTTGATTTTCAAATTTTTCTCAATTATATCCGATTTTTGCAAATTTTAAAATTTTTGAGGAACATTTTTTTGACTTTGAATACATTTTTGTAGACATTTTATGATTTTCAAAGAAAATGTATATATTCTAATTTTGAATTATTTTCATTTCTTCGATCAGGTTTTTCAAAGCTTCGATCCGATCAAGTTCGATTAGATCAGGTTTTTGATATTGTCGATCCGATCAAGTTCGATCCGATCAGGTTTTTGAAATTCATTTCTTCTTTTTTTAAGATTATGACAAGAATTTGAAATGGTTCGACAACAATTATAAATAATTAAATCAAAATGTCTAAAAATCAGAGATTTTTGGGTTCAAAATAAAATTCGGAATATAAGGATATTTTTCGATTTCATTTTCGCAATTATTTTTATTTGGGGCTTTTATAAATATCCACAGAAGTTCAAAAACACTCTGGAAAAGTTGTATGAGTTAGATACACATTGACCACCTCCTGAATTCTGTCTCAGTAAGAGAGTTTTTACTGGTTAAAAATTGATTAAACCAAAGTCTGAGGAGTCTTAAATTCTTATCCGATTTTAGAAAAATATTCAAATATTTATGTTTCGCTTTCTAGCTCCACTGATGGTAGGTTTTCAAAATTTCTAACATGATGTCCGAATTTCTTTGTATCGGTTTATCTTAGATCCAAGTTTCTTGAAAAGTTGGTCATTTTGGACAAATTATTATATTTTGATGTTTTGCTCTCTAGCTCCGCCTGTGATTATTTTCGAAAATTTTAAACATGATTGTAGATTCCTTGGTATCGGTTTACCCTAAATCCAATATTTCTTGAAAATTTGTTCATTTTAGACATATAATCAAATTTGGATGTTTTGCTCTCTAGCTCTGCATGTGGTCATTATTTAAAAGTTCCAACATGATTTTCGAATTCCTTTGTATTGGTTGACCTTAGATCCGAGTTTCTTGAAAATCTGTTCATTTTTCCAAAATACTCAAATTTTGATTCTAACTATAACTATGAGTCAAATCAAGCCAAGCCAAAAAACCAAGCTTATCAAAAAAACCAAGCCAAGCCAAAAACCGAGTCAGGCCAAAACCAAGCCATATCAAAAACCAAGCGAAGCCAAAATCCAAGCAACGCAATCTCTGGCTTGGCTTGAATCAAGCCAATCCAAGCCGAGCGACACTTGCCGAGGTCTAGGCGATACTGTATAGGCTATACAGCAGGGTCCGGCGGATAGGTGAGGGCGGATAGGTGAAATCCGGCTAATAGGTGAAGGTTTTGAGCGAAAAAACTTTCACCTATCCGCCGGACCCTGCTGTACTACTTTTATGTCATACTTTATTTTTTAACCCTTATATAGTTTTAACTACTGTTTATTTTCAAAAATAATTATCATTTACTTAGAAATTTTATTTTAAAATTTTTAAAAGACTAAAAAACGTCAGAAAAATGCTGCTCGAATTCAAAAGATGTCAAATATTATCAGCGATCAGTTGGCTGCAAAACAGCCCGTGCTCGAAACAACATTTCAAAAGGTTAAAAAATTGTTTTTAGTCTCTAGAATTTTATCAACATTATCTTTAGCAGCCTACTTTTCAACAAGTGAGTATCTTTATGCAGCAAAATTAACTTTAAGTACGCTTTTTGGTACGTGCTGGAATTCAGCATTTATGTAGTTGATTTTATTAACATGATTCGTGCTGCACGAATTCGTGGAATCTATTGCATAAATTATTTGCATTCTCGCTTTTGAGCTATTTCAAAAACATAATTGCCAATAAATGACCCTGAGGATGCATCCCTACCCCCAGGCGCATTTCCTTATATATATCCTACTTTGGGTACTAGTCTCCGATTCGGGTTATTGAATCACGTCTAACAGCCAACTGCTTGCTCTGCAATTATCTGAAATAGCCTTTTGTACTTCAAGGGAGGGCTCAATATCACCAAGAGGTTTTTGCGAAATATTCATTGGAGTTAATTTTTTCGGGAACTTATCAGTTTTGAAACAGTTTTTATCAAGATCAGTCAAATTTTGACTGTCAAAATTAATAGCAAACTTTATTCCAGGATTATTCACGCCCAGTGTTTCAATTGAGGAAGGTACGTTTTTTAGAACAGCCTAACATGAACTAACCATTTTCTGTTAATATAAAATTCATGAGCAATTAAAAATCATGCATTGTTTTCTTCAAAATACCCTTAAAAACTCAGCTCGCGAAAAAAAACACCATACTTATTTGTATTTGCTTGACTCGGAAATTGGATTCCATCGGATCGGATGCCTGATCTGCGAACCCGATCTGGCCAGACCCGACCTGGCCGATTTGTGCTAGATACAGTAAAAACTTAGTCTATAAGGCTTTAATTTTTTACATTTTGACTAATATTCAGTATATTAAGTTTCAACATTGGAAGAAGCGGCAAGCCGAGGAAGATAGATTTGGCGGTAAGCTTGAGAAATTATTCTTAATATTTATTCTTAATAATAGCAATGAAATTTTCTATAATTTTTCCATTTTAGTGGCTAATCTGGCTTTATCCGCAAAAACAAGGGACAATGTTCAATATAAAAGCGTCGTAAATTACTCATAATTAGCGACTTAAAAACTTTGAAGATTTACAATCGAGATTTTTTTCTAACATTTCTTTACTTTATTAAAGGTTTTTTCGATTGGTCGCGTTCTCAAAAAAATTGTATCAAATCTGATTGTTTTTTTCCAAAAAGTTGTGGTAAATACGTTTTTAAAAAATGTTAGTATTTTTTCTTCGAAATTAATGTTAGTGATTAGGGTGACTAGGTTATGGGACTGCATCTCTAAATATTTTTGCAACTTCAAATCTTTTGTTAATAAAGTTTTACAATTATCGAAAAAAGTGATACATTTACGGTCCAATTTATAATACTGGACTCTTTCTCATACATTTGGGGTCATATAACGTTTTTCAGGAACTTAGAATCACCATTAGTTCGGTGAAAAATTAACCACAGAAAGAGCAAGAGAGGTATAAATTATACTTATCAAATTTGAGCATTCAAAAAACTATTAATTTATTATCGTTTTCAAATTTCGCTATAAAAAGGCTTTTCGGATAAATAAGATCGGATCGGTTTCCCTATCCGATCCGATCAATTAGTGCCGATCTCTGGTTCTTTGCTTAATTTGCATTTATCAACATTTAATCAGACGAGCGTTCAAAGAGGATCGAAGACCTTCACTGCCTACATTGATGAAACCAGCGGCGTTCATTCTAGGGATAGATGAAATGATTAAAGAAGATACTAAAGAAAAACAATTTAAATCTTCTTATCAACCACCGCCCATAGTGCTTAAAGGAAAAGAAAGAAAACAGGAAAAAGTTATGCAAAAAAATTATCATAGTTATTAAAAAAAGAAAAAAGATATGTTGGACAGAGTTTTTCGGTACATTTTGTCAAAGTGAAACTGTTAATTTATAAGCTTTTGATTTATCACAATCATTTTTAAATCTATTTGTTTTAAAAGTTGGCAGATTTGTTGCAGGTTCACACAAAAGTAATTGGTAATGTCCCTTTACGAGGAAAGTAGATATTTTCTCATTTGGTCTAGTACATTATTTACTTTAAGTGGTACTAATGTACTAGACCAAATTACAAAATATTTACCTTCCTCGTAAAGGGATATAGTTTTTCAGATATCAAGAAGAAGATTTGGTATCCGCTGCGGATACTATCAAACTTAATAAAAACAAAAAAATCTCATTTTTTGTATGCGGATTATCCGATACGAGATTTTTTTTGTTTTTATTAAGTTTGACAGTAAAAAATATTTTATGACATCAGTACCAGGGGTCGGCACATTCGAAAATTTTGTGCCGACCCGATCAATTGTGCCGACCCCTGATCAGTACTACTTATTCAGTATTACTTACGCAGTGCCCCCCGTAATTAAAATTTTTTCGCTGTCATGAGCTCTGACATGAACGCGCTTTTTTAATAATCGTAGTCAACAAACATATGATAGTGTCCACCAGATTGGTTCTACAACATATTCCTGTACGAGATATAATGTAATCTTTTTCATTCATTTGAAAAAATATATATACAATTTTTAGGCTTTTCATCAAGATTTCTTCGGAAGAAAGTCTTTTTCGATAAAATATATAATTACAGTCTATGACATAGACCATATGTAGAACTAAAACAAACAATATGGAGCAGAAACGTGTTCTAGAGAAATCAAAGAATTTTACAGTTCATATTTGTACACACAATATCCTTTTACAAACCGAAATCCATCTCAAACGTTTACTATCTCTATAGCGCGTGTTCGAATCCCACTTATGTTGTCTTAGTGATTATCTTGAGTATGATTATAGGCAAGGGTGCTTGATATCGGGACCGAGGTGTGTAATCACTCACGGAATCAGTAAGACAATCACTTCGACAATATTAGTTGGATTCGAACACGCGCTATAGAGATAGTAAACGTTTTTTAGATGGAGTTTTGTTGGTAAAAGGATATACATGATGACTGCATATTTTTGTTGTTTTAGTTTTTCCATATGATTACAGGTTGAGTTTTCATTCTTATAGGGTTTGGAGCGGACCAAAAAAAGAAGGAAATTCTCTCTATTTCGCTCTTTTTGATTGAATCCCAGAGCTGGTCCAGCAAAAGCCGTAATAAATTGGAAACTCAACGAGTATACTGTATACAAGTTATAAAATTGGGTTGCAAATATAATATATGGTTTATTAATAACCCGTAATACAGAAATAACTCAGTAAATACAGATTACATACTGCTTCCAGTATATGTGGCAGTCAATGAATAATTTCAAATGTTACTTTCCATTTTTCTCACAAAATCATAATTGTGTATTTTTGTAAGGCCTTGGCTTTGAAACCAAAAGATGGGAAAATTTGCAAAATTGGTGTTGCTGGTGTCGCAAGTGGTGGTGGTGAAATCATATCAAATGCATCCGTTAATATTGGCATTGATGTCTCTTCTATGATTCGAGAAATAAAACACAAAGCTCCATCTGGAAACTGATATCAGCTGGAAATAATAGCAATTTTTTCAAGCAATTTTCTGATGTTTAAACTTTCTGATGTACAATTTTATATGTATTTACCAGCAGCTCATTTAACAACCAAAATGGAGTCGATGTTTTTGGTCTAAATGAAAAATATTTTCTAGAAAGTGTATCGTGTCTGAATTTTTCAAAAAAAGTAACAATAAGTTTTTTGTATGACGATTTGCGGCTCTTTCACGATAAAATTATTCGGCGAGGAGATATCAGAATTTTTGCTCCAAATTGAAAAAACTTACACGTCAACTTGACCGATTTCGGTATATTTAGCCGTCCAGTCAATTGAATTTCGAGCATTGTAATCCAATATTTTTGAGAAAATTTTTTTCTAAATTGATAGCGAAAAAAAATATGACGTTTATATTTAAATATTTTAATAATTGTTTATCCCCTTCTGATTATCCTCTGTACTTTTATTCTGCTGATTTTTAGTGTTTGTCTCTAAAACAATTCGAATTATTTAATCTGTTAATAAATACAAACGAAACACCACACTCGCGGCATTTCTATCGAAATAAGCAGAACAATGGGTTGGGTAGAATAGGGCTAACCCAGTCTAACGGTTCCCGTTCAAAGTTCAGGTACTTCAAAATTTTGACCAGTTCACCATCTAAGAAATTTTTTTCAAGATTTTTTCATTTGTTTTATTGTTCCGTGAAATTGAATTGTAGGCTATCTGGTGTAAGTTAAATTAAGGTCATCGATCAAGGCGTTAAAAAATACAGCATGAATACCAAAAAAAAATAATTGGGAAAAATCCGAATTTCGGAAATTTATTTTTGGTCAAATCCGATTTTTTTGATTTTTTAGGAAGCAAACCGATATTAATATTTCGAATGCAGCAAAAATTAAGTTTTTACCATGTACGGATCTCGAGATAAAGCCTCCGTCGGTTACTCCCTGATGACCAGGCTTCCAAAAAGGATGCATCCCCGCCGATTTTCCATCCCGTTTTTATCCCCAAATAGGGATAAAATCTATTTCTCATTCCCCCTATCCCGCCATGGCTGTAAATTTTCCATCCCTTTCCTTATCCGGGATAGGCTATACTGTATAGCCTATACTCCTTTACCACTTTTGGTTTATCCCTTTTATCCCTATCCCTTTTGGAAGCCTGGCAGCTTAGCCTGCTGATGACGTTTGCAATTATTTCAATTTAAATCAAATCTAATACAATGTAAGTTTAATTTTACTTTTCACAAGATATTTTTCATTTATCCAATTTTATTCAGACCTAGGCTATACTAAGAACAAAAAAACCATTGGCCAATTTGGGTACGAAACGCACAAGTCTGAGAAAATTTTAAAAATGTAGTTTCAAACGATTATAAAAAATGTATGTTTGTTTCCTAACTGTTCCACAAGTTGTGGACAACAACCCCAGCGTTCCCCCCTTCAATTTTCATAAAAAAAGTTGTTTAATCTGGAAATCGAAAAAGCAATTTATGCCAAAATTTCAAGGCGGATACTGTGAATTGAACCTACTATGTTTGAGCTACTAAAGTAATATAGTAATATACTATAGTAAAAATCATTATTCTTAACAGTTCTTGTGGCTGCTCAAAGGATCTCAGCAATTTCATCGAAAACTTGTTAAATATGCCAAAAATTATCAATATTTTCAAATTTCACTCGAAAAATGTCGACCAAAAAGGTCTAGCAGTTTTTTAAATTCTGGTGAAGTTCTGCATGAAAACTCTAATACAATTTGTCATACTAGTAGTTTTTTCACGGTAACGTTTCTTTGATTCTGAAGAATAAATTGCTTCATATTTGTGAAAAATTATATTTTACACGATGCAGAGTTTAATTTATGAATAGGTACGAGCTTGGTCGGTGTATGGCCGCTATAGCTCAGCTGGGAGAGCGTCAGACTGAAGATCTGAAGGCCCCGCGTTCGATCCGCGGTGGTGGCATACTTTTTAATTATTCAATGTTTACAAAATCTCCAGACCATGGAACAGTACATTCGAAAAAAATTTTGGATCGTATCGGTGGACCCGCAGAAAAAATCGGATCGGATCAGTTTTTTGTAAAAACTCGTTTAGGGTACATTTTTATGAAAAGAAAAGCTATTTTACGTCGAAATCAATGATGAAAATACTTTTACGGAACCAAAAAAATAAAATTGGACCCTATTTGATGTACAATGGGGTCATACATGTATTAAATTTTGGGGTCATACATGTATTAAATTTTTACAAAAAAACGTTCATCAAATTTGACAGTCAATTTTTCGAAAAACATATTAATATTTTTCAAAATTATGATAGGTGGAGCTAGAGAGATAAACTTCAAATTTGACTTAAATTTTAAAATTGAACAATTTTGACATAAAATTTAACTCCAGGGCGAATAAAAATTATAAGAGAATCTTGCAGAAAATTTAAGAATAAAACTCTCTTTTTTTGGTATTTGAGAATAAAAATCGTTTTTTATTAAATTAATATGATATTATATACATATTTATAACATAAATTCAATTCAATTTTTATTTCATTTTTTCGGAAAAAGTTTGACCTAGCATTGGCCTCTCGGTTGATTTGGGGTTTTTTTCTAGAATTTTGAAACATACATTTAAATTAAAATTATTGGCTAACATCCGATAAGGGGAAAATTTTCTTCAAAATTCAATTCTTAAATATTAAATCAAATTCGAATTCTTTATTTTTCACCTTCGACCGATCAAAGATTTTTTGGACAAAACATTCAAAAATTGATTTTAAACCCTTTTATTATTTACGGCACTTTACTCATTTTTAAATCAGATTTGCAATAATTCTAACAAATTTGCAATTTGCCAGCGAAATTTGCATTTCTTTGATTCAATTTTCTAATAACATTCAATTTTAAAGTTTTTCATGAGACTTCAAATCTTAAAACAAAATTACTAGTTTATTTAACCTTTTTTCTTTAAAATTTCCAATTTTTATTTTACATGACAATTTTTTTAATAAATTTTCATTGAAATTTTAAATCTTTTTTAAATTACAAATCTTTCAGTTTCAGTCTCAATTTTAAGTTACTCGGGCATCATGATCGATATAAATTTTGATAAATAATCAATCAATGAAATATCCAATTTTCAACAAATTTTAAAATTTTTAAATTAAATTTGCTTATTTTAATATTTTAATTTTTCAAAAAATCATCAAATTTTTGAAAAAAACATCAATTATCAGATGATATTCATAATTTTGAAATTTGGCATACACTTTCCAATCTTTTATGAAATTATAAATTTTTCAATATATTTTACGATCTTGAATTAAAAATTTCAATTTTGTCATGAAATTTTCAATCTTTCATGAAGTTTTCAATTAACTTTCTTATTTTTAATAAATTTTTTAAATTTTAAATGAAATTTTTAATTTTTCAAAAAAATTTTCAATTTTTTTTTAAATTTCAATCTTTCAATAATTTTTCCAGTGTTTTGAACAAACTTAAGTTTTCCAATTTTTAGTAATCAATTTTTATCTTATCATTAATTTTGAAATATTTATAAATTTCAAATCTTCTAAAAAGATTTCTGCCTATATTGTAATTTGTTATAAAATCTCCAATTTATGTCAATTTTCAAAAAAACATTTTTATCTTGAATATTTTTTTTCATTCTTTTATTTTTTTATTTACGTTTTAATATTTAAAATGAATTACAAAAAATTTTATTTGATGACTTATTTTTAAGTGCAATTATATATTTGTTCATGATTTTTAATAAAATTTCAAATTTTTTATTTTAAATTGAAATTTTTAATTTGAAACTACCTTTCCAATAAAATTTTCAATTTTCAACCTTTAATTTAAAAATTTTCGATTTCAAACTTCATTTTCAATTTTACAGAAAATATCCAATTTGTTCATAAAATTTGCAATTTTGATTTAAAATCTAATTACCTGTGAAAATTTCAATATATTGATTACATATATAATTTTTTTTTGAACATTTATTTTTTAAATCACCTTAACTTTTGAAATTTAATTTTTTTAATTGTTTTGTCAATAATAAGATCAATTTTTATTTAGAAAATCACAACTAAATAGCTTGAAACAATGTATTTTAAACCGATCTGATAGGGTTTTGAAGAAATTGGATCGGATCGGATCGGTGGCCTTCTCGAAAAAATTGGATCGGATCGGTAGCCTACTCAGTAAAATTGGATCAGATCGGTAGCCTTCTCAGAAAAATTGAATCGGATCGGATCGAGTCGATTTTTAATTGTGCCGACCCCTGCTCCAGACCCCGTCATAAATATTGCTCAATAAGTAACAGATTGAAGTTTCCTGCTGCTATTACGAGAATTTTGATAAAAAATCCAAAAATAAAGTGTAAATTTTCCTAATCTTAAAAATCGCATATTTGGCCAAAATATTGGGTTTTGCCATTTAAAAACCAATGGAGTTATGCATGTAGATGAAAAAAAAAATTCCAAAAGGAGAACATTGGTTTCCAAGACTGGGTTATAGGCTATAACTTATTGCGGGAAAAGTTTATTCTTAAGATAATTCTGGGATAAAGATTAAGAATCTGCTGAGCACACTTGAAATATAAATAAAAATACCAATTGGTCTGATCCAATCTTTTAACTTCCTCATACTAAAGTTTCCAATTTTTGTTTCTTTAGTAAACTTTAATTCTTCAGAAACTTATGTAAATACATAAAACTACAGTTTTCAATGATAAAATTTGTTGTTACATTGGCTGTTGCCATTTGCCACAATAACTTAAGAAAATTACTATTAAAAAATTCTATACGGAATGAAAGTACAGCCGTCAATAATACAAATTTATTTAATTATTGATCAAGTTAGAACGGTTGTTTTTCGGAACAATCTATTTCTTTATTATTTTTACCTTTTTAGCGACTACAAAAATGTAGCAATTTGCGGACAACAACAGTCATTCGTTTGAAAACACCCTGGGTTAATCGAGTCATAATGATCTACTTGCTTGTTTTTAATATCCAAAGCAATCTTTCCGGACAAAACCAGGAAAAATATAACAGAATTCAAACAATAAAATTATTTCATTTAATTTTTACATGAGGAATAACAAAATATGAGTTTCAGTTTTGGCAGTATTCAAGTATGTTAAAAGTTATCTTTGAAAAACAACAGCGGTAGTTTTTGTACGCCAACCAAGTTGGATTTCGGCTGGTAGAACTAGACGAGATAGCGACAAACGGTTTTTACCACGTGAAACCGTGAGGGGTCAACTCGCAGTCAACAACAACAACAAATTTTGACTGCGAGTTAAGGGGTAGCAGCGATTTGGAAGATTGGTACATTTTTTCAGAGTCATTTATGAAAGAAAAAAATTTGAAAATATTTTTTTTTACTTTTTTATCTTCAATAAAAGTGTTCATTCTGCAATCTTAATAACTATTTTTGAATTCTCAACATAACTTAAGTTAGTATTATCGGTTTTGAGGCCACAAATGATATAATATTTTGCTATTAAAAATGTTTTTTACAACTTTCGAATTTATTATGCATCTTTCACGGTAATGATGGAGAAATAGAAATAATTTTTGAAAACGAAAAGTTTGGACACACAAATAGAAACAAAAGTAATTTGCAAACGGGGCTCTCAGAACATTTGCCCAAATTACAACCTGAAGAATGATAATAAATTCGAAACCGTTTGTAAAAAAACTAGTTTTTAATTAGCAAAATATTTATAAAACTAAGTATGGTTGAAAATGATTAAATAAATCAAACGTTACCAAATTATAAAAGTGAAATAATAAGTATCTGTAAATATCAAAAACCAACTCTTCATTATAACTTCCATTGCCAACTGAGACCCGAGTGAGATTTTTGAAGGAGATATTTATAAACTTCAGGATTTTTCGGCTGTTATGCGCCTAATTGTGAGGAGAATCATTATCCATTGAAAAATTTCCTAAATATGAAAGTTGTTTTTCCAGGAAAAAAGAGAAAAAACAGCTTTTTAGGAAAAAATGACTTTCATTGCGTTTAAATATTAAAAAATCTCCTGACTTTGAAAAAAAAGTAGCCTTATAACACTCAAAATTTAATTGATATTTTTTTAAAATAAAAAATTTCTATAAATTTCGCGTGCCAGATGGCACAAACCGTGTCACACACAAGTGTTGTAAATTTCATCATATGTCAGAAACGATATTCGATTGGGCCTTTCTATCGGAAATACGAAATCCAATAAACAGAAAATAACACAACTGATTCGGTCTGATTTTCAAAGACAAAATCAAAAAGCTTAATGAAAAATTTTGGACCTTGATTTGCGGAAAATTTTTCATAATATTTCTAAAAAACAGTCCAGAAATATTAAACATGCATGAACAAAGTTAAAGTGGCCCTTTTTTTTCGCTGTTTAAGGGGTAGGTTCGAGATGGTACTTCATCACGCCTCGAACAAATCTAGGCAGTTGTAAAAATTCTTGAGATACCTTGTAGATCTATCCTTCGTCTTACGATTACACATCTCCAACAGATCAATCTTGATTTAACATACAAGCCACCAGGTTGGTGAGTCTACTAGAGCATCAAACGGTTTTTTCTAATTCTATCTCTTGACCCCACATACAAAGCGCCCAAATCACACAAAGTAGCGAATTAAATGAGAAACAAAAAGTGATGAGAAGGAATTTTTCGATTTTGACTTTTTTTATCGAACGTTCATTTGAACCGCGATTTTTGCCAGTTTTCGACAAACTCTATTTCTTTAGGACGAATTTAGAATGAGCATTTTTTGACTTAGGTAAGATAAATAAATGCGGGTAAACGGATGAGAAGGAATTTTGATTAAAATCTAGAATTTAGGAAAATGAATTGAAAGCTGAAGGCGGAAACTGAAAAGTCGAAAAAAAAGTTCGTCTGTCGAACAAAAGTACACCAATTGAGCTGAGTCTCACGTAGTCAAAAAGCTTGGCTTACAGCTAATTCAAAATTTTCAACCAATCAGCGTAAATTCGATAATTAGTTTAATATTCTGAACTTACAAATAATTGAAATTTCAAGAAGTTCGATGAAGACATTTCCGGATAATTTTACATGTCCAGCTCGTTTTCGGGGCATATTCACCCATAAAAAATGTTCAATCATGGTGGAATACCGGTTTCTGACGGGTTAAGGCAAAAAAATATTCGAAATTCTTGAAAATCTAGATTTTGTTCTAGATATGTTTCTGAAAAAAATAATTGCCACCATGAGATCCAGGTCAACTTAGTCATAAACGATGTTAATTACATAAATTAATTCTATAAGGGGCTACAAAAAATTAACGACACCTCCACCCTTAATTCACATATTTTCAGAAAAAAAACGAAAAAAATATGGGTGGAAACAAGCGTGAAATTTAAATAATGTTTTTTAATTTTTTGAAAATTTTACGAATACAAAAATAAAAGTTCGAACTCAAATATTCCGTCAAATAGAAAAAATAAATTGTCAATGAGGCTGATACACATTTATTTGGTTCGGCTAACGATAATAAGCACAAAAAAATAAACCGACAATATTTGCGTAGGTTAAATTGACCAGTCTGCCACACTCGCTGCTTACCCCTCTAAGTTGTATAGGCGGCTATACAGTATAGGTAGCGCTGACCCACAATCGAATGGGAATCGTATTAACTATGACGATTTGAAATAAGGAATTTCAAAAGTCAAAAACTGGTATTTGACAAAGTGTTTAAGCTACCTTCAAAATGTCGTGAAATGGCAGAAATAATTCTACAAGAAGCTGTTAACAACATTGAAAACGATTTTGACTTTGACAATTCTTCTCAAACGTCTAGAAAAAACTCGCAGTCAAACTTCTCGAGAAAACT